>OY770014.1:44932058-45382058 GCA_963669245.1 Quercus cerris | reverse complement strand
GGACGCACACCCAATTAAGAAGAACTAAGGAACATGCTCCTCATTTTGCCTTTCCTTACACTAAAAAACAAGTGCATAAAATTTGTGGAAGAAGAGAATAAACAAAGAAGCAGTCGGTGGTTGGAGAAAGAAAAGAAAGAGATGAGTAGAAAATAGAATACTTTAGGATTTTATAAGCCAAGACCAAATAAATGAATTAGTGGGCTGCCTAAGGGGTAGGCTTCCAACGTTTACTATGCATAATAAATGCCCAACAACTAGGCATTAAACATATAACTTGATTCATCTCTAACCAATGTGGGACACAAAGCCAAAGGGTAAGTGTTTGAAACACAACCCACTCCAACAATCCCCCACATATTACAAACACTAAACTAGGAAAGGCAAGAAACTCAAGAAAGCATGCATCAATATGGTACCAAAAGGTTTTAACCATATTTAGGATAGATAAGTAGGAACTACTAGACAATGGTAGAGTTAAAATTTTTTAACCAAGCTATTAGATAACCAAAATTACCACCCACATACCTTTCTTTATGAAGGTTGTTCCATAAGTGGGTTGGCGCCTTATAAAGGCCATATGCCACTGGGATTCGTGAGAGCTCTAGAGACTTGCCCAAGGCTCCTAGGAAGCGGCACAACTTCCACTCACACATAGGTGGCATCCATCAGGTGTTTGTGTAGTACACCCATCCCAACAGGTAGGGACTATGGATCCATTAAGAGCTAAAAGCTCAACCTCCAACAATCTATAACTTAGCACTGTCTCATACCATAAGGATGGACTCATCACTAATCTCCTCCATGAGATAGCAGAAAACACAATAATTGACAGTGTTCATATGGACCACTAATGACCTATACCCATTTAATCCCTTGAATGGAATCACCCATCATAGAGGTTGAGCATTGGCCATAGTGTCACAACTTGGTATCAGTCCCATCCCCCTATGTCTCACTCATCAGCCTTTTTACTAGTGGCTTGATCAAAGGATCAACCGAATTCCTTTCTAACCTCATAAAGTACAAGGACATTACTTCATTATCAATAAGCTGTCTCACAATATTGTGCCTTAATCGGATATGTCAACTTTTCCCATTATAGATTTTGCTCTTAACACGTGCTATGGTAGCTTGGCAATCACAATGCATTCAAACAGAGGCAATAGAGCTACATTATATTTTCAAAAGAAGTTATATTCCTTTAAGATGAAAAAAAGTCTTAAAACACAAACTCACACCCTTTCTTACCTAGACAATCTACACAAAATATTTTAACAATTTTACCTGTTTAAAAAAAACAACAAAATAAAAAACAAAACTGAATTAGCCAATTCGGTTGAAGCATTCAATCTTTAACGCCCTTTTTGTTTCCAGTTTCTTCATGTTTCTACAATCAATTGATTATAGCTATTTGTTGCATAGTCAGTTGAAGGATTGATTGAAATTCGAGCAACTTGAAGCAAAAAAACCCTCCTCATGTGCCAAAGAAGTATTATATGATATTATAAAACTAATGTTATGGGGTGTTTTGTCAAAAGTCTTGTAACTTTTAGTGTTGCAATCCCTCTTCTTAATTAAGAGAACTAGAGTTCAAATCCCCCCCCCCTCCCATTATTGTAACTATCAAATTATCAAAAAATAAAAGTTATGAAGTGTTTTTCCATTTTAAATATGGGTTCAGTTAACGGATGCTCCTAGAGTATTTGTTAACGAACCATTTTAAAAAAGTTTCAATACAATTTTTATGAAAAATATAAAAAAACTGTCAAATAAATTAATTACTTTTTTCCTTTCCCATAAAAAGTCTTTAAATATATTTTCTAAACAAATTCCCTTAAGGTATTAGTTAACAAAAACTTTTAAATAGTAGCAAATTTGTAATTGCCAAAATAGCGGAAAGAAAGAACCAAAACTGTGTTATGGACCTTATGGTGTGGCCACCAATATAAGCCAACACACACCAGCTTTTAATGGCTAGCTTTTTCATCCCTTTAGGATATTTATAGAGCCCGTCAGTTTTTGATGGCTGACACTTTTTCATCCCTTTGGGACAAATTGACACTATGTAGTTTTTGGATAGTGAAGTTATTTGCTTCTTTATGGATTTGTCTGTGTTTGGACTTGGTTTCTTGCCCATTCGAGGGCTTCAACCGTGCTTCTTTCTCTTGGGATGGATCTATTTGCCTTATGGGCTCATAGTCGCATACTTTTACGGTCTTAAGGTCGTCCACTTTTAGGGACTTAGAATCTTTTCACTTCTTATGGATTTGAGGTCATTTACTTTTTTGCGAACTTGTAAATAAAAAACATTAGCCGTTCTGAATAAACTCCTCTTATTGCCATGCATTTATAGAAAAAAATAGTTCTAGAAAAGAAAGTCTGCCTTTTGGGCTTATTGTAGCAAAAACCAAAGTAAAAAACCTGCCCTTTGGGCTTATTGTAGCAAAAACTAAAATGATAAATTTGAGGAGTATAACTAAAATTTGTTGCGGTAAACTATGAATGAAGGGGTGTGTTGTTCTTCACATCGTCATCTCTACTGGTAGTACTTTTGTAAGTGTTCAACATTCCAAGGATGTGGCAGTTTCCGTCCATCTAGCGTCTCTAGGTGGTAGGTGCCCTTCCTTTGCCACGCCGTGATTCGGTAAGGTCCTTTCCAATTTGGGTTGAGTTTTTCTTGGGTCGAGTCTCTTGTAGCACCCATGACTTTCCTTAGAACGAGATCCCCAACTTGGAAGTTTTTGTGTTGGACCCGGGAATTGTAATGCTTGGCCATGCAATCTTGGTACCTCGCAAGCCTTTGTTCTGTTGTCGCCTTGACTTCGTCTACTAGATCGAGTTGTAGACATATAGCTTCTTCGTTCTTGCTCTCGTCATGGTTGTGCACCCTGTACCTTATGAGTCCGACTTCGACTGGGATGACTACTTCGTTCCTGTATGTTAGTCGGAATGGTGTCTCTCCTGTGGGCATCCTTGCCGTCATCCTGTATGCCCAAAGTATGCTTGGTAGCTTTTCAGGCCATATACCCTTTGCCCCCTCTAGCCGAGTCTTAATAATCTTGAGCAAGGATCGGTTCGTGACTTTGACCTGTCTGTTAGCTTGAGGGTGGGCGGGGGAGGAGTAGTGGTTCCATATTCCCTACTGCGAGCAAAAGTCCCGGAAGGAGTCGTTGTCAAATTGCTTCCCTTTGTCCGAGACTAAGATTCTAGGGATGCCAAACCTGCATATGATACATCTCCAGACAAAACTCCATACGTTCTTCTCTGTAATGGTGGCCAAGGCTTCAGCTTCCACCCACTTTGTAAAGTAGTCGATGCCCACTACTAGAAACTTCAGCTGTCATATTGCCGTAAGGAACGACCCCATGATGTCTAGTCCTCATTGAGTGAACAGCCATGGAGCCGTCATCGAGGTCAGTTCTTCCAGTGGTTGTCTAATAATATCACTAAGCCTTTGGCACTTGTCGCAGGTCTTCACATAAGCCTCGGCATCCTTTTGCATGGTTGGCCAAAAGTACCTTGCTCATACTAGCTTATGCACTAATGATCTTGACCCTGAATGGTTTCCACAGATTCCATCGTGCACCTCTCTCATGACGTAGTCTGCTTCTTCAAGACCTAAGCATCTCCAAAATGGGTGGGAGAAACCTCTTTTTTACAAGATGTCTCTTATTAAGACGAATCTCACTGCTTGGACCTTCAGCTTTCTTGCGGCCTCCTTTCCATCTGGCAATGCCCCGTTCTTCAAGTAAGAGACTAATGGTGTGGTCCAATTGGTTTCGGAGCCTATCTCCTACACCTTGATGGAATCTATTAGTGGAAAGAGTTGAACAAAGGCGAGTATACTATCTAGGGTGGTTATATGTTCAGCTGAGGCAGCTTTGGCCAAGCGGTCGGCTTGTTCATTCTCTCCCTTAGGGATCTGTATAATTTTGGCCTTCAGCTCATCTACCCTCTTTTTTGCTTGGTCAAGATACTTCTTCATTCTTTCGCCTCGACACTCGTAGTCCCTGTTTATTTGGTTGGTAATGACCTGAGAATCATAGTAAATGACCATGTTCGCAGCTCTTGTAGCTTTGGCGAGATCAAGCCCCGCTATTAAAGCCTCGTACTCCACTTCATTGTTGGCGGACCATGCACTTGACCGAGTGTCAGTAGTACGATGTCGGCTCCCCCAGCCTGCCTGTTGGATGACCCGTCTACATGTATGCTCCACTGAGGAGACTTCTCTACCCCCCCTATCTTCGCCATTTGTGAATTCTGCTATGAAATCTGCAACGACCTATCCTTTAATGGTGGATCGTGGGCGATACTGTATGTCAAACTTGCTGAACTTTATGGCCCATAGTGCCAATCGGCCGGCAGCTTCAGGGTTACTCATTACCTGCTACAAGGGCTTGTCGATTAGGACGATCACCGTGTGGGCTTGAAAATACGGCTTGAGTTTGTATGTTGTCGTGACCAGTGCGAAGGCGAGTTTCTCCATTGGCGGGTATCTTTCTTCGGCACCGTGAAGTGCCCAGCTGGCATAATACATAGGCTTTTGCACTCTTTCTTCTTCTCTGATCAGGGCGGCGTTTACAGTAGCAGGAGAAACAGCCAAATAGAGAAAAAGTTCCTTACCAGGCTGCGAGGGACTTAGTAATGGTGGGGAAGAGAGATAAGTTTTTAACTCCTCAAATGGTTGCTGACACTCGGCAGTCCATTCAAAGGATTTCTTCAGTGTGCGAAAGAAGGGTAAGCATTTATCCGTCGCCCTTGATACGAATTTATTCAGCACTGCTATTTTGCCATTGAGGCTTTGTACTTCCTTCACATTCTTTGGGCGGGCCATCTCCATTATGGCCCGGATCTTGTCCGGGTTGGCCTCGATGCCTTTCTGCGACACCATGAATCCCAGGTTTTTTCCTGCTGTTACTCCGAAGGTGTACTTCCCTGGATTAAGCTTCATGTTGTAAGAGCGAAGAGTGTCGAATGTTTCCTTGAGGTCTTCCAAATGATCTTCCTCCTTTCAGCTTTTCACTAGCATGTCGTCAACGTAGACTTAGACATTTCTCCCAATTTACCGCGTGAACATCTTGTTCATAAGCCTCTGATACGTCGCGCCTGCATTTTTTAAGCCGAATGGCATCACTTTATAATAGAAGAGTCCTTGACTAGTTACAGACGAAGTTTTTTCCTGGTCAACTTCATGCATTCGAATTTGATTGTAACCAGAGAAATTGTCTATAAAGCTTAACAGCTTGTGCTGAGCCGTAGAGTCTACTAGAATGTTGACCCGTGGGAGGGGATAGCTATCTTTGGGGCAAGCTTTGTTTAAGTCAGTAAAGTCCACGCACATCCTTCTCTTTCCATTGGCTTTCTTTACCATTACTACGTTTGCTAACCAGTTAGCATAATACACCTCCCTAATGAAGCCTGCCTTTTGTAGCTTATTGACTTATTATGCTATCGCTCGGTTTCGTTCTTGGGCAAAGACTCGCTTCTTCTGTCAGACGAGTGGACAGGACGACGACACATTCAACATATGCACCATGACTGAAGGATCAATTCTTGGCATATCCTCATGACTCCAGGCAAACACGTCTTGATTTTCCTTAAGGAAAGCTACGAGTGCTGAGCGAATCACCGGGCTGGCGAGAGTACTGAACCTTGTGGTTCTGTCCACCTTGGAGCTATCGAGGGGTACCTCCTCGAGCCTTTCTACAGGTTCTGCCCTTGTTTGTTGTTCTTCTATGCTTATGGTTTGCAAATGGTCGTCCATTTTCTGCATCGTAATATAGCATTCGCGTGTGGCTATTTGGTCCTCTCACAATTCTCCTACTCCATATTCAGTGGGGAATTTGATGATCAGGTGATAGGTCAAAGCTACGGCCTTCCAGGAGTTAAGGATAGGTCATCCTATAATGGCATTATAGGCTGAGGAGCAATTGACCACAAGGAACGTAACATCCCTAGTGATTTGTTGGGGGTAATCTCTAATGGTAACCGATAACATGACTGCGCCTAGGGGGTACACTTTGGTTCCCCCGAATCCAACGAGTGGAGCGTTGGTTGGGGTTAGTTGTTTTCTGCTAATCCGTATATGTTGGAATGCTGGGTAGTAGAGAATATCCACGGAGCTTCCGTTGTCGACTAAGACCCGGTACATGTTATAGTCCCCTACCTGGATACTAACGATAAGCGCATCGTCATGTGGATGGCGAAGACATCGGGCATACTCTTTTGAGAAGCCAATAAGAGGGTTGTCAACTTACGGCATCTTCGGGATGACGCCATTGAGCTGAATGTTCTAGACCATTCTAAGATAAGTCTTTCGAGCCTTTTTTGATAAGTCGTTGGCAGCCGCACCCCCTATAATCATCCTTATGTCTCCCAAGGGCTGTCTCGGACGCTCGTTGTCTCATCAGGGAGCTTGCTCTTGAGGGAGCGGATCTGTCCTTTCCTTGCTAACGAACTTCTGCAACATCCCATGCCTAATGAGGGCTTCAATCTGCTGTTTTAAGTCATAGCAGTCAGCTGTGTTATGTCCGTGGTCGCGGTGGAAGCAATAGTATTTGTCTCGAGACCACTTGTTAGGATCTCCCTTCAACTTTCCAGGGAAATTCAATACCCCATCGTCCTTGATTTGCATTAGGACTTGGTCGATTAGGGTGGTTAGTGGAGTGAAGCTTGTGAACCTTCCCATAGGGGGCTTAGAGCGCCTATCATCCCTTCGCTCTCCAGTTCTCGCCATCTTCCGCCCTCTTTCCTATCGAGTATCTTCCTGCCTTTCTCTCTTCTTAAGTTTTTCTTTGCGAGCTAGTAGAGCGTCTTCGGCATTCATGTACTTGGTGGCCCGGTAAAGCACTTCTAACATAGTTTTTGGGTCATTCTTATATAGTGAAAATAAGAACTTACCCTTCGTCAGGCCATTAGGAAACGCTGCCACGAGTATTTTGTCGTCGGCTTTGTCAATCGAGAGCGCTTCCTTATTAAAGTGGGCTATGCAAGATCTCAACATTTCATCCTCCCGTTGCTTGATACTCATCAAGCATGCAGTAGACTTCTTGTACCGATGCCCTCCAATAAAGTGCAAAGTGAATTGGGCGCTCAGCTCTTTAAAGGTGCTGATGGAGTTAGGTATCAGTCGGTTGAACCAAATTCTCGCAAGGCCCTTCAGCGTCGTAGGGAAGGCCCTACACATGATCTCGTCTGCTACTCCTTAAAGATGCATCAAGGTCTTGAATGTCTCTAGGTGATCAAGCAGATCCTTGGCTTTATCGTAGCTTTCAATCTGTGGCATGCGAAACTTCTGTGGCAGGGGGAATGTGTTGACAGAAGTAGTGAACGGCGAATCGGTTCAGTGAACCAAATCATTGAGGTTGCTAGGCACTCGTCCTTTAAGGGCGTTCATCATAAGATCCATCCTTTCCTTCATCAATTGCATCTCTGTGACCATGTAAGGGGGGCCGTATCAAAACTGAAGGGACGACTGGTTTCTTGTCGTTCTTGTTGGTTCGGAGCATTGATACCTTCGAGTCCTTCCTAATTCCTTCTTTCGGCGCTGGTCCCTTCTTGATCATCTCTCTGGTTGTTCGGTGTTGCATTCTTTTGGCGCAGCTGTTCTTCCAAGTCGTGGTTTTGTTTGGTAAGGCCTTCGACGGCGGTGGCGAGAGTTTGAACTTGTCTCTCGAGGGCGGTCATGGGTGGTTCCTCTTCTCGAATGTCGTTTGTGGTTGCCATCGAGCGGGTGAGCACCATGTAACTCTTTTGTTTGGGAAACTATAGTATGGCTAATGTGCGTTTCCCACAGACGGCGCCAACTGATGATGCTTGAAATATCACCAGTGAGTCACACGTTACTCGCACGCTCAAAAAGTCACCTGCACAATAAAAAAGAGAAGACCTAACAAAGAGCACCGGTGTGGTGTCGGCCAAATACCCTCCGAAGGTCAAGTTAGAACTTCTTACAACTCTAGAGTGTTAGAGAAGGGTTAATTATGCGTACCTCGGTTTGTTGGGGTATTGGGGCTTTTATAGTAGTAGAAGGTGTTAGGTTCTAAAGATTTAGGATTTTATGTATTTAGAACTCTAATTTGTAATGTTGGCAAACCATGATCAAAACAATGTATTTAGTCTTGTTTAGGCTTACTCAAAGTTGGTTTATTATTGTAAAGTTGGAATCGAGTGGCTGCAGAAGTACTTGGGACTTTCGGCCTGGCTCGATCGATCGAAGAATAGACTCGATCGATCGAAAATCGCACAGGTTGATTATTCTGCAGAATTTCCAACTCAGCCCTACTTCATTAAACGTTTAGGATTTTATGTTTTTACCCTAGGTATATAAACTAAACCCTAGCCACGTTTTTGGAGGTTGCTCTAGTTGTATTGTTGCTCATATATTGCTGTTTTGTGTAAATCTCTTGTGAGATCTAGAGGAGTTTTCCTTTACACAAAGCTTAGGGTTTTCAAGTTAGAGATAATATCAATATCTTGATGATCAACTTGGTTGCTACCATTAAAGCTTAAAGAATATCAAGCGGGGGTGCTTGTAGCTGATTGGAGAATCCAAGAAAGAAGGAGTCTGTGGATTCGGAGCTTGCACATGGTCGTGTCAGTAAGTTCTATTGGTGGGTAGCATTAGGAAGTCAAGTGGGGAGCTTGTAGTCCTTCTGTATGAACTTCGATTCTTTCACATAGTGGATTCAGGTTTACCTTGAGGATAGCTAGGTCAAATCCTCCTCAGGTTTTTACCGTGTGGTTTCTTGGGTCATCATATCTTGTGTTCATTTATTTTCCGCTGCTTTATATCTTGATATGATCATTTGATTGCTTTAACCTAGAATTGCATAATTTAACTAAGTAACAACTTGGCTAATTAATCTAGGCTAACCAATCTGGTTGTGTTTTAAGGGGTCTAAAACCGTTCAAGTGGTATCAGAGCGGGTAGCTCTTCTGTTGTAGATCTTTTGATCTCTGAGCTGATCCTTGACCCCTGTTATCATGGATAATTTGAAGTGTCTTTCTGCTTGTGCTTCTACTGATTTTATTGATGCCTGTGATGTTTTGAATAAAAAGGACACTATTGTTTCTGTTGATTTTTTTGATGCTTTTGAAACTCTTTGTAAGGAATTATCTAAATCTTTGAAAATTTCTAAGAAATTTAAAGAAGAGTTAAAATTGGCTAATCTTGAAAAAGAGGAATTGATTGTTAGATTAGATGAGTCTAATAAAAAGAATGAATTTTTGAGAAATCAAATTTCCTCTCAAGATGAGAAGATGAAAAGCTTGGAACAAAAGTTAGTTGAATCTAAAACTAAAATTGAAAATTTGACCATGATAGGTCACAATCTGAATGACCCCTTGTGATTAACCCTAATTAATTAATTTAGCCAAGTAATTAATTAATCAATTAATCATGCAATTTTATGGAAGCATAAACAAATCACCAATCAACTAAATATGCAGCGGAAAACAAATAACACGGTGATTTGTTTACGAATGGGGAAAACCCTAATGGCAAAAACCCCACCGGGTGATTTTCAGGTCACCACTCCCAAAACTCCACTATTATCAAATCAAGCGGTTACAAGTAAAGGAATCCCAAATACCTTACCAACCTACAGTTGAACCCTTACCCCAATACCCAATTGGACTTGATCTGTAGTGATAGTCTCCACCTTTGATGCACAGCTCCCAAGTACGTGACTAACCAATGCCCGGATCTAAGTACGCGACTTTAGAACACCAACTGAGGAAGAATGGTTGGCTGCAAAGTTCTTCAGATCATCCTTTCTGATGAATAGCAGGAAGATGCTTGGTTACAAAACCCTATGGTGCGGATACACAGCAACTTCTTGATGGAAGATGAACTAGGTTAAGAACTTCGTCTGTTGATCACAATTTGCTTAAACAGAGATTGTTCAATGATAATGCAACTTGTGTCACCAAAACGGCTCTTAAAATAATCCTTTTATATGTTTAGGGTTAGAAGAAAAGAAGGCCCAAAAACATATTTACGGATCCCAAGAAAATCATATTGGAAATCTGACTTTTTAAATCTCGACAGATAGTAGGTGTCGAGGTAGCTATCGAGAGGTGTCGAGCTTTAAAAATTCTGCACTTCAACTTGCTTTCTCTTGGATAGACTTGATGATTTCAACACTTGACCTTGAAACATTGTTTCTTGAAGTATTAAAAACACCTAGAACTACCCAATTACAAGCAGAGTGCATTTTGTCAAAGGATTAGCCAATTTACATAACTAAGTGACATATGTTCTTAAACAAGTTAAAACATATATGTCCTAACAATCTCCCCCTTTGGCAATCCGTGACAAAACCACAACAAACAAATGAGCATATGAGAGAAGTCATAAATCACTCAACTCATATTCACTTGTTGAATATAATAAAATTTATCCTAACACAAACTCTTGAAAAATTTTGCAAGAAGAGAGCTTATGATAAGTAGACTTTGACAACCTGTATTTCTGAAACACTTTAAACAAAACTCATCAAGGCATCTTATGTGAAAATGAAATAAATAGATTGCATACAAGTATAAAGAACATGTGTATAAAGATAGAAAAGAAACAACACATGAAGAGAGAGGTGAAAGAACCATACATCAACATATATATGAGATAAGATAAGTACAATGTATGTCAAAATGGTCAAAAGACCTCATATACAAGACCAATGTATCTAAGAGATAAGAAAAAAAAATACATATAGCCTCACTACATCCCTAAAAAATATGACAACACTCCCCCTATCAAAAATATGACAACACTCCCCCTATCAAAAATGTCCTATACTAACTCTCCCCCTAAGATGACTACTCTCATAGCCCAAAACTACTCCCCCTTTTTGTCACGAGTGACAAAGGGTAGAGTGTCATGTAGACATCTCATCGGTAGAGCTAGCATCCCCATCGTCATCATCATCATCATCCTCAGAATCTGACGCTGCTGGAGTAGATGGTGAAGGAGTAGCCTCTGGAGCAAATCCACCTATGATCGCCTGTCGTCGTGCAATACGACCCACACGAACATTCACCTGATACAACTCAGCAGAGAGTGTATCAAGGTGAGTGTCCATGCGCTGCAGCTGTGCCATAATATCACCAAGGGATACATCGCTCGAAGAGGAAGAAGGAGCAGATGTAGATGGAGTGGATCTGGTTGGCGTCGAACGGGAGGGAGGAGTGGCACCTGGCTGTCTCGACTTGAACTGCGCCTCACTACGTTTTACGGTAGCGGCGTCTATGGCAGATATGTGTGTGAAGTGGTCGGACACAGGAAAGGGAACAGAAAAATGGCGTAGAATCTGCGTGATAGCAGAAGGAAAGATGAGCTTATCACGGGATGCCGAATCAAGATAGACCTCTATGATAGATCGGATGAAGTGAGAAGGGAAGTCTATAGTAAGATGCTCAAGCAAAGAAAGCAAAAATCGAGCACGAGGCTCTGTGATAGAGTTATAGTGAGAAAGAGGATGGAGAACAAAAGTCATCACCATGTTAATGAATCTAGGACCTTTAGCAAAAGGCCTACATGATGTGAACTGATGCTCACCCCAATCAGCAGGGCGCTCACAAAAAGCAGAGATGAGCTCATATTTGGACACAGTCCTCAGACGCTCACAAGAGGGGTAATCTGGAAACTCTATCCTAGGTACCCTGAGCACATCTGCAACAAGTTGCGGTGTGACAGGAATGCGCATACCTCGAACGCGAGTAACAAAATGAGGTACTGAAAGATCAATCCCGTGCATGTTGGAGTAGAACTCCTGTATCAGCACGAGAGGGCAAGTGACCGGGATGTCATACAGTGACCCCCATCCCCTACTGTTAATGACAGAGGGAAGGTCAGTATCGGCGAAGTCCGCCAGAATAACGTGGCGTTCCGAATGAACACCTCGTTTAGAAAAGTTCTCCGAAAATGCCTTATGAGCATCTCCATCACGGAACCGAATGTTAAAGGGAGTAGTATCTGAAGAAGAAGAAGCTCTAGAACGCAGAGGGTTCTGAGCAGGAGTAGATTTACGTTTGGGTGCCATAGACACGACTAACGTAAAAGAATGAGAAAAAGATAGAGAGAGAGACAATCAGAAAAGACCCAACACAGTTCAAATATATCAAATATGTTGAACAACAAGTACGTATGCATGGGAATGCATAAGCATGTGACATGCAAAGAGAAAAAAATCATGGGCTCAGCCCAATCCAATCCTAGCAGCACACAAACATAAAACACACATCTAAATGCATGTAAATATCATTATAATGCAAATGAAATGCAATGTATGACATTTTGAAATCATCTAAGTGCAAACCCAACCCAAAATTTGAAGAAAAACTCAACAATTTTGAAAAACCCCAAATTTTTATAAAAAATCCCAAAAACTAGGTTTTCAAACATGAAATGCATGAAAAAGGAAAGGAAAAGTGATCTTACCAAGAGATTGAAGCAAGGAATGAGCAAGATCCAAGTGGGGTTGAAGATTTGAGTGAGAAACCAAGTTGGGAAGATGAGAAGCCACGGACAGATCGAGTGAGATCGAGAGAAATGAGTGAAAAATCGCGATCTGCACTTAAATAGGCACCTCAGTAATTCTTGACAGCTGAGGTGTCGAGAGGTATCGAGGAAGCTGTCGAGGAAGGTATCAAGGAAAAATGCCTTCGACAGATGCAGGTATCGAGAGGTATCGAGGTACAAGGCCAAAAGCAGATACAAGAAGCTCGATCGATCGACAAGGTATCGAGAAGCTGTCGAGAAGACAGAAGAAATCTCGATCGATCCACAAGGTATCG
Source organism: Quercus cerris (assembly GCA_963669245.1). Classification (NCBI taxonomy): domain Eukaryota; kingdom Viridiplantae; phylum Streptophyta; class Magnoliopsida; order Fagales; family Fagaceae; genus Quercus; species Quercus cerris. The sequence continues at coordinate 45,369,257 of OY770014.1, read as the reverse complement.
AGACAGGTGTCGAGAGAGAAGACTCAAACAGCATAAATGAATCTCGATCGATCCATCAGGTGTCGAGAAACTATCGAGGGGGCAGAGATTTTCTCGATCGATCCATCAGGTGTCGAAGAGGTGTCGAGATTGCGATAAGAAACAACTTGAGAAGCTCGACAGATGTTAGGTATCGAGGAGGTGTCGAGGGAGGTGTCGAGCCAGCAGTAAAAACCAATTTTTCGAGAAAGGAAAAACACAGACATGAATGCAATCCAACACACATCTCAACCAAAGATCCACTCAACATATAAACCTCTCAAAAACATCTCTCAACAAGAAAATAAGCACAAGGATCATGCAAAACACACACACACACTAAACAAGTCTAACCAATTTTATATTTTAAAAACAAGTTATGACAGTTTAGTGAGCATACATTAGCACATGTAAAACCTTTGTGATGGCCAAATCACATTGTACCTGCACATGTATCAAAAGTAGCAAAAAATATTGCGTGTTGTGTGTGAAAAACATCGCAAGATTGCATATGTGTATAAATGTTATGACGATCTGAGATATGAGAAAAAAACTTTTAACTGACACACAATCATAACTGTTTGATGTGGACTATCACCTTCGAAGTACATCCTATAACTCCCACATCTCCTAGAATACACGCTTGCAACCATATATAAAGCATTTTTAATCTTTTTGCTTTTTATTTTCTTTGCATATTTTCTTTTATTTTAGCATATCATACATGGGTATATAAAAGAGAGAAAAGAAATACCCAAGATGTTAAGCAATTGACATCGCACTTTTACTATGCCGAAGCATATGAATGTCTTTGACACTGCACTTTTGCTATGCCGAAGCATACAGGTGTCATATTATGATTGGCGGGCAACAGTGGTGAGATGGTTATTTATGCCTTTCTCTTAGGATTTTCTAGTCCTTCCCGTCAAAAAGAGTGATATGAGTGTTAAGTTTTAAGAGATAACTTAATCTTACTCATCACAAACAAGAGCCACAAAGCTCACTTGCTTAGTTGTGCATAGAGATACTCATCTAAGCTACAAGAGATATAAAGTTTAGAAAACTTTGTTTCATTGGCCATCCAAGGTACACAAGTACCAAAGTACACAAAACATACACTGTTTTTGTATTTTTCTGATTTTTCAATTTTATTTTATTTTATTTTTTTTTAATTTTAAAACAAAAATAAAATAAACAAAACTGAAAATAAACACATAAAAACATGTTAAACAAAAAAATGCAAAAACTAGACTGACTCAGCAGAAAAACAAAACACACAAGCAATGCAAAACACAGAAAAACAAAAATGAAAAAGAAAGTGATGAGATCACTTAAAGTCCTTTTTCTTCCACACCCTGGAAGAGCATTTCCTTTGATTGAATCCTTTAACCGGCGGTGAGGGGGAGGAATTTAACCCGTTCAAGTTCGAAAGGAACATGAGGGTTTTCAGAAGATCTCCAAGAGGAGCAAGAGAGGATTGAAGCTGATTATGGTTTCCAGATGCTATCACGCCATTGCTTTGTTGAGTGGCTAACCACTTATAGCAATTTGGTCTAGTATGACCGGCAGCTCCACAATGATGACAAAGATGCTGCTTCTTTTGTTTAGGCTTTTGAGAGTTAGCCTTCTTAGCCCTAGGGTTTTTATCATCTTTCTTATCTTGCTTAGGGGGTGCTCCTAGGATAGATTTACCCTTGTCTAAGTTCTCACTAGCTAATTCAGTTTTGACATCAGTATTCTCAATTTCAGTATTATTAGCAGGAGGAACAAAAACAGTATTGCTAGTAGAAGCATTATTTGAGAAAGAAATACCATACCCCAAACCAGTTCGATCCAAAACAGATTTCTGATTGCTAAGCATCTCATCAAGCTTTGCACTTGAAGTCCTCTCTAGTTGAGCTCTGACTTGAAACAGCTCTGCTTCAAGCTTCTTGGTCTTCTCGGCCAAAAATGTGTTTTCAAATCTCAGTGCTCCAATAGTTTGATTCGCCTCATCAAACTTTGTGGACAACTCTTCACGATCAAGTTCCACATCACTGAGCTTCTTAGTGGCCAGCCTATATAATTTCTCATGCTTTTCAGAGAGCTTATAAAGCTTCTTATAGGCTGAATGGATATCATCTTGATCATCCATTTTCTCAAATTTTGATTCCACCAGTTCTTCTTCATCCACTTCTTCAACAATCCCTTCAGTAGGATTGACTGTGGCGGTAAAGGCATTTAAGATTCCGTCATCCTCATTGTTAGAATCATCTTCAGGCTCGGTGTCACTTAGAGTTGCAGCAAGTGCCTTGCTTTTCCCAATGCACTTGAGATATGTAGGACACTCATTTTTCATGTGTCCGAACCCATGACATCCAAAGCATTTTGGTCCTGCAGGAACAGTGTACTGACTTCCATCCTTAGCATCCTTCTTCCCTTTGTCTTGGCTTTTAGACTGTGAAGAACTGAACTGCCTCCGGTCCTTGTCGAAGCTCCTTCCATTGGCATTCTTCATAAACTTCTTGAACTGCCGAGTGATGTAGGACTTCATCTTAGAATCTTCATCATCAGAAGACTCATCTGTATCACTGTTCTTTGCCTTCAAGGCCATGCTTTTACCTTTACTTGACTTGCCAATCCTAGATAAACCTATCTCATAGGTTTGCAAGTTTCCTACCAGCTCAGTCAAAGGAATCTTGTCAATGTCCTTTGATTCTGCTATCGCCGTAATCTTGGCATGGAATCTCTCAGGTAGAGATCTGAGCACCTTCCTTACAATCTTGGGTTCTGGGATGGTTTCCCCAAGATTAAAGGCTGAGTTCACTATGTCCTTGAGCTTGGCATAGAACTCATCAAATGACTCATCCTCCTCCATCTTAATTTCTTCAAAGCTTGTAGTGAGCCTCTGAAGCTTTGAGTCTTTGACAGCCTTTGTGCCTTCATAGGTAGTCTGGAGGATGATCCAAGCCTCCTTAGCAGTTTCAGTTGAGGATATCTTTTTGAACTCCTCATTTGTGACTGCGCTAAATAGGGCATTTAACGCTCTGCTATTGAAGTTAGCCGCCTTGATCTTAGTATCATCCCAATCGGCCGGATCTTCTGTTGGCTTAGTCCAGCCAATCTTTACAGCTTGCCACACCTTTTCATCTAAAGACTGCAAGAAAGCTCTCATGCGTACTTTCCAGTATGCATAGTTAGTGCCATCAAATAAAGGAGGTATAATTAAAGATTGTCCTCTATCCATGACAAACAGGGGTCAATGGATCAAACACAGCAAAGATTAAAACCTAATCAGAGTATGCCTGCTCTGATACCACTTGATAGGTCACAATCTGAATGACCCCTTGTGATTAACCCTAATTAATTAATTTAGCTAAGTAATTAATTAATCAATTAATCATGAAATTTTATGGAAGCACAAACAAATCACCAATCAACTAAATATGCAGCGGAAAATAAATAATATGGTGATTTGTTTACGAATGGGGAAAACCCTAATGGCAAAAACCCCACCGGGTGATTTTTAGGTCACCACTCCCGAAACTCCACTATTATCAAATCAAGCGGTTACAAGTAAATGAATCCCAAGTACCTTACCAACCTACAGTTGAACCCTTATCCCAATACCCAATTGGACTTGATCTGTAGTGACAGTCTCCACCTTTGATGCACGGCTCCCAAGTACGTGACTAACCAATGCGCGGATCCAAGTACGTGACTTCAGAACACCAACTGAGGAAGAATGGTTGGCTGCAAAGTTCTTCAGATCATCCTTTCTGATAAATAGCAGGAAGATTCTTGGTTACAAAACCCTATGGTGCAGATACACAGCAACTTCTTGATGGAAGATGAACTAGGTCAAGAACTTCGTCTGTTGATCACAATTTTCTTAAATAGAGATTGCTCAATGATAATGCAACTTGTGTCACCAAAAGGGCTCTTAAAATAATCCTTTTATATGTTTAGAGTTAGAAGAAAAGAAGGCCCAAAAACATATTCACGGATCCCAAGAAAATCAGATTGGAAATCTGACTTTTTAAATCTCGACAGATAGCAGGTGTCGAGGTAGCTATCGAGAGGTGTCGAGCTTTAAAAATTCTGCACTTCAACTTGCTTTGTCTTGGACAGACTTGATGATTTCAACACTTGACCTTGAAACATTGTTTCTTGAAGTATTAAAAACACCTAGAACTACCCAATTACAAGCAGAGTGCGTTTTGTCAAAGGATTAGCCAATTTACATAACTAAGTGACATATGTTCTTAAACAAGTTAAAACATATATGTCCTAACAGACTAGTACCAAGCCTGCTGTTGATAACAGAAGTGTTTCTGTTTCTTTTAAGCCTAAAACTGAGAAAGTTTATATCCCTTCTTTTAAGAGGAATAATAAAGAAAAGGCTTATTTTGCTAGGTTAGACAAAGGTAAAAGTTCTGATGTAGACGCTGAAGTTTCTACACCTAAGTCTAAACCTACTGTTAGAGAGCATAATAAATTTGTTTTTGTGCCTTCCTGTCACCTTTGTGGTGTTATTGGTCATATTAGACCAAATTGTTCTTTGTTGAGGCAAAAACCTAAATCTGAGACTAGACTTGTTGTTAGGAATACTGATGTTCCTAAATTTGTTCCTGTTTGTCACTTTTGTGGTGTCTCTAGTCACATTCGTCCTAATTGTCATAAATTGAAATTTAAGCATTCTGTGTTTCAATCTAGGATATGTGATGAGATTTCTCCTACCATAAGTCCATATAAATTGTTTTATATTCTTTTGAAAAATTTGAGCTTGTTGGCTTGTGGAAAGAATTTGCAGGATTTCAGTCTCTCTCAGAAGTTTGGTATAATCCCTCAAATACACTCTGCTTCACATGGATTTTCACCTACAAAGCTGAAGACTCGTGCTAGATGGGTGAGAAAACATTCTCCAAGGTGAGTGTTGCTAACTTGTCCCTGATTTAATTCTTTCAATTATTTGTGGACATGTTTTGTTTTTGTTTTTGGTTGTGTTGTTTTTTAGGTTGTTTTTATTTATTTATTTTTTTTAAAAAAAATCCAAAAACATTGAAAAATTTCAAAAAGACAAAAATATTTTATTTTGTGTCTTGTTTTATTGTTCTTGAGGATTACATGGGTTATGATATCTCTCTCTTGATTTAGAACATGCTTGACATTGTGGAGAAACTTGAATAGTTTGTGCTAAGCTATTTCTAATTTTGTGTGAGTATGTACTAGTTTGTACATGTACTCATGGATTAATTAAGAAATTGATATTTCTTATTTGTGTACCCTCTATAGCTTAGTTAAGCATTGTCATGCATTGCATTTGCATTGTTCATTTAGCATAATATGTGCTTTTTGTGTTTGGTCATAAATTTTCTTTTAGAACCAAAAGGATTTTTGTGTTTTGTATTTCACATCTTGGATTTATAATCAAGGATTGGCCATATTATCTTTACATAACAAGTTTATGTACCTTGTTTAGCTTTGATGAGCTTATTTATTGCACTTGACTAGTTGAAACTTTGTAGTACATGTTGTGTGGGAAAGATGTTTATGGTATTTATCACTTTGTCTTAATCTTGAAGTCACATGTTATTTGACTGTCGGACTTGATCCTTTTGAGAAAGGCATAAATAACCATCTCACCACTGTTCACTAGCCAATCATGAACACCTTAGTGCATATCATAAGATTCTGTGCTCGAGAAAGTGTAGCACATGCACGAAAAGAACATAAGGTGTTGCCTCGGCTTAATTGCTTAATGCTTAAAATTAGTGTGTACTATTAGGCTTGATGCCATCTTACATAATTAAAATTGGTGTGTACTATTAGGCTTGATGCCATTTCACATAACTATGGCATTATAGGAGATGTGGGAGTTATAGGATGTAACTCTTTAGGTGATAGTCTCTTTTAAATTCTATGTGATGAATTGTGTAGACTTTGTGATTAATTGCTATTCACATATCACCTCACATGTATCTCAAGCTTTTGTTAGTTGCACACATTACACAAGTTACTCTTTGTTAAACTTGGTACATTATATTGTGTGTGATTTTGTTATGGCCATCCAAGATTAAAAGTTCTTTGATTTTAATGCAAAATGTGTATAATGTTTGCACTTTGAGGACAAATTGATTGAAAATCTTGATTTTGGAATATCTGGGTTAAATTCAAGTGTTTTTTGAAAAACTTTTCATCTCATACTCATGCATTTTTTTTATAAAACAATGTGCTTTGAGGAGTTTCTGCTTTAAAATGCTCTGTTTTTCAAAAATCTATTTTTTCCAGACTTTCGATCGATCGAACTTGTTTTTCGATCAATCGAAATTGCGATTAAAATTTTAGGTTTGAGTCTGCCTGACTCGATTGATGTTCGATCAATACTCGATCGATCGAAATTGAAATATTTTCAGTTTCTATGTGTTTGACCAAAACTTTTTCATGCATCATTTGTTTTTAGGATTCACATGCATTGCATTGTTTTTGTATCCATCTTGCAGTTTTGCAGTCATATCTCTCATTATTTTCACACATAGCATGCATACACTTTGCTAAATTAGGTACTCAACTTGATTTAAAAATTGATTGATTAATTTTTAAGTTTTGTACATTCTAGTATATGCTATTTCTTATGTGTGAATTGTAGAAAATATTTTTCTTAAGAGATATGATGGATAATTAATGTGCAAATATTTTCTCTACTCATGCAACTGTTTATGGGTCACATAGTGCCATGTTTGCATTTTATTGAAAGAGAGAATGTTTTTTCTTCATGTGTATCCTCACCTTGTTTTTTAGCTTTGGTTTGTGTGTTTTTAACTTTGGTCCTGCTGGTGAGGATGTTCCTGATTCTGTTGGTGATGCTGCTGCTGCTGCTATTTTTCCCCCACCTCCTTTATTGTTCCCCAAAACTGTTTTTCCCAAAACTTGTTTTGTTTTTCCTATTTTTGATAGGGGGAGAAAAGTTTTTTTTAACCTGTGTTGTTCATAGGGGGAGCTGTCTCTATTTTCTATAGAGTTGAATTGCTTTGTGTCCCCTTCTTTCTCTATTTTCTCTTATCCTTTGTTGCGTATGTTGACTGTTTACTCTTTGTATGAGTTGTCTTTGTCAATACGTAACAAAAAGGGGGAGAGATAGTTGATATGTGAGAATATGTGTGGAAAATATAAGACTATTATGTTTAGGGGGAGTTAACTTTGTTTTTGATGTATCTAACTTAGGGGGAGAGTTAGTTTGCATATTTGTTGATTTACTGTTTTTCTGTCACACATGCATTTATGCGGTTGTTGAGTGTTTTAGGAAATATACAGGTTGATTCAATTGAGCTGCTGTCTACACTTGCAACTGATGGATAGTAGTTAAGATTAGATTTGTTGTTATGAGCATTATTTTTGTAATGGGCTTTTACTTTGTAAACTTTGAGCTGTTAGTTTGTGTTTTGTCACGGATTGCCAAAGGGAGAGATTGTTAGGTTCTAAAGATTTAGGATTTTATGTATTTAGAACTCTAATTTGTAATGTTGGCAAACCATGATCAAAACAATGTATTTAGTCTTGTTTAGGCTTGCTCAAAGTTGGTTTATTATTGTAAAGTTGGAATCGAGTGGCTGCAGAAGTATTTGGGACTTTCGGCCTGGCTTGATCGATCGAAGAATAGACTCGATCGATCGAAAATCGCATAGGTTGATTATTCTGCAGAATTTCCAACTCAGCCCTACTTCATTAAACGTTTAGGGTTTTATGTTTTTACCCTAGGTATATAAACTAAACCCTAGCCACGTTTTTGGAGGTTGCTCTAGTTGTATTGTTGCTCATACATTACTATTTTGTGTAAATCTCTTGTGAGATCTAGAGGAGTTTTCCTTTACACAAAACTTAGGGTTTTCAAGTTAGAGATAATATCAATATCTTGATGATCAACTTGGTTGCTACCATTGAAACTTAAAGAATATCAAGCGGGGGTGCTTGTAGCTGATTGGAGAATCCAAGAAAGAAGGAGTCCGTGGATTCGGAGCTTGCACGTGGTCGTGTCAGTAAGTTCTACTGGTGGGTAGCATTAGGAAGTCAAGCGGGGAGCTTGTAGTCCTTCTGTATGAACTTCGATTCTTTCGCATAGTGGATTCAGGTTTACCTTGAGGATAGTTAGGTCAAATCCTCCCCAGGTTTTTACCGTGTGGTTTCTTGGGTCATCATATCTTGTGTTCATTTATTTTCCGCTGCTTTATATCTTGATATGATTATTTGATTGCTTTAACCTAGAATTGCATAATTTAACTAAGTAACAACTTGGCTAATTAATCCAGGCTAACCAATCTGGTTGTGTTTTAAGGGGTCTAAAACCGTTCAGAAGGTTAACCTCTCTTCCTTAAACTAGAAGTCTTTTCCTTATAGGAATCCTCATGAGCGTATATTACAGAATCCTTTCTTTGTAGGAGACTAACACTAATTGTGGGATGCAAGGCATTTTCCTTATATATTCAGCCATGGAGGCCAAGGCAGGTTCACATCAGAGCCGTCAGCTTTATCCCATTCCCTTCAGCATTATCATTGTCAGCTTATGGGTGGCGTCAGCCTTCATGTGTATTTTGCATGTTAATCCAATCCCTGCCAATTTACTAATGGAAGCCAACGTCAGCTTGATACCGTCAGCTTCGTCTATTCCGTCAGCTTATGTCCTATGTTGAGTAAACACTATTTTCTCTCTTCTCAATCAACAACATAAGCTTTCCGTTTTGATTGAAGAGTATGAACTATCTTGTGAGAACAATCGTGCGGTGCTATACTTATTTGAAGGAAAATACTACGTACAGGAAATCAATTACAGTAAGTACACAATGAGGATCGTGGACTCAGGTATATACAAGGACAATTACTTCCCCTTCTCCACCTTGAATTTTTCTTTATATGGATATAATTTCACTCAATCTGATTCTACATATACGACGGATCTGCCGAAGAAGACAGAGGATGGCAAACTATCCAGGAGTGTGGTTTTGATGAGCTGTGACAACCAGTGAATTCTCCATTCTATTTGGGCACTTCTACTTGCATTGACAATGGAAAGTCTTCTTCTAACACTTCTACTTCTCATTTCAAGAGGTATAGATATGTTAAGGTTGGTATAACGAATGCAACCGATGTGGTGGACTCGTGCAGAGTAGAGCAGATGTTCCTGACATCTTGGCCAAGAAACGATGACCCAAATATCTCCTGTAAAGACGTCCACAATGAATTGGTATATGGTTTTGAGATTTCATGGCTCCTAGGTAATTGTGACAGTATTTGCAAAAGAAAGTAAACCAGTTGCTACCTCAATGACAAGAACCATGTTCAATGCAGCAGAGGTGGGTAAATAACACCTTCCATTCTCTAATTAAGTACCTTACATGTTCACCATTATTTTCCTCTTGCATAGCATTTTCCCCCCTAAACTGTTGCATTTTTTCACTGCCACTAACCATTCATTCATGTATTGAACTTCTATAGCACGAAATTCCTTGGTTCATACCCTGTCCATACCAATGTAATAGACATGCAAGGTTCAATTTGTTGAAGTTTCAATATAATGACTAGATTTAATTTTAAGGTTTCCAAACGCTGATGTTATTCTTTTATTTGTCATGATCAAAGCAGGATTTCTTGAGTATATGCTATTTTGTCTCCAAGGTGAGGTTTCTAGTTATCTCAATTAGTAGTTTGTTTGAAGGATAATATATAATGGACAATAAAATAGAGGCGAAAATACCTTGGTCCCTACATTTTGAAATTACTGTCAATTTGGTTCATGTTATTTCTAACTAGCAGTTAATTTAGTCCTTACTATCAACTCATTAATGAAAATTGTTTGCAAGTTGAAAATAATAGAAACCAAATTAATTACTACCAAAATGTATATATCAAATTAATAGTAACCCCAAAATAGTATTTTCATCTAAAATAAAATTGTATGAGTAATTTTGTCTGATGTGATGATGATGACACAAATAGAGAAACAACATGTACTTGGGCGATTGGTTGATCTCAAACTTTTATGCTTGAGGAAATGAAGAAGTAAAAATTGTCCAATTTCTTAATTAAGTAGAAATGCAATTTTTTTTTTCTTTTTTTCTTTTTTTGAGAAGACAATGTAACACTCATGTTAGGGAATGTTTATCGTAGTTTCCGTACCCGGACTAAATTTAATTTCAAAGTTCCCGACGCTAATGTTACTCTTTTCTTTGTCAAAAAAACAGAATGGCCTTACACTTTACGGTATCTTTTGCCAGGTGAGGTTTCTGTCTCAAACAGTTGTTTGAAGGATAGTAATTAACAAGAATGAACAATGAAATACTAGTTTTCGAAAAAAAAAGAAAAAGCGATAGACAATGAAATAGAATTGCATGAGTAATTGTGCCTGATCTATGTTGATGACAAAAACATAGAGGAATAACCATGTGCTTGGGCAATTGGTCGATTTCAATCTTTTAGGCTTGAGGAAATGATAAGTAAAAATTATCGAACTTCTAAAGAAACTAGCTTATAACCCGCACAATGTGCGGGATACTTTTATTTATTATAAAAGACAAACCATAGGTGAAAATTTAAAAATTTCATAATTAGATAATACAAAAAATAAATAAATAAATAAAAATTGCAAGAAAGAAACCTAAATTCAAGGAGTCTTACATAGAGACAATGAAATGTAATCTTGAAATTTCTTGCTCATTCAACAAAATTTGAAATAGACCCCCAAAAAAAAAAGTTGTCCTTCATCACACATGCACTCAAGAAAAATGAAAGAAAGTGATTTTTTTTTTCTTTCTTTCGACTCCAAGAGTTAATTATTTTGTTTCTAAAAAAAAAAAAGAGTTAATTATTTAAAGCATGTTCCAAAGTTCCAAAAAGATAAACAAAATAAATTCAAGGAGGTCCAAGAGAGATAATTGTTGTCTTTGTTTTTGCTAGAAGCAAGTACTAATGTCTTCAACAAACAATAATTAATAATTAAAATATCATGAAATTCAACTACACAAAATTTCCCCTTCAGGCTATCTTGTAGGTTTGTTAGGATGTTCCCTTTAATCCTTTTTTAATGCTAAGTGCTTTTCAACCACTGCATTACCAAGAACGGCTGTACATACATTACATCCCTTTGATTTTGAGGGTAACTCCTGAGTTTGCATCAGGATGAAGTTGCAAACGAAGAAAAGAAGAAGTTCAATATTGTTTACCTAAGGAAGAAGAAAAAAAGAAGCCTGAAACTTGGAAGACAATTCCAAAAGATAGTTTAAGTAGTCTACATAATTCATTCATTGAAATAATCATAAATCAAATCCTAATTTATGGTCAAGTGCAGGTTTCTTCTTGGCATTCTCTGTTTTTCAAAAGGAGTCAAAGTAGTATAAATCTCAGTCACAACTCTAATGTAAGTCCGATTGACAACTATAATCAAACACATTCAAGGCAACTCATCAAATGACAAAACACCCAAATCTACTTTTTAATTAGCACACATTGTTGCTTTCAACAGTATAAAGATAAATTGTAATGAAGAGCCATGCTAGTTAGTGCAATTAAATCTTCGAATTGCTTTAAAAACAAATCATGAACTTATGCAAACCATTCCATTAAAAAAAATGCAAATTAGAAAATTTCAAAATTGTGGTGCTTACTGGCTTCTCTTCAAACTTGTTTTTGCCAAAAACCTTCAGTTGGACAATCTGCTTTATGCTCACTGTGAAGCAGGTTACTCAGTACATATGTGATGAGCAAGGAGAGAGGTACCAATCTCCAAAGTTGTGAGAATGTCCCTGCAATATCAAAACCAAAGTATTTTAAAGATGTTAATAGTACTATAGAATGTGAAATAGATTATAACATAAAAAAAGTGATTATTGCAAAAAGTCACAAAATTTTCAATTCCAAAGTCTAAAGGCAACCAAAGGGAAAAACACCCACAAATACAAACTCACCAAAATTTAGGCACTTAAAAGTATATAGAGTAGAAAGCCGCAACATAAATGATTTAAAAAGAAAGTAAAATAAATAAAATTACAATCAAGGCAATGGTCATGGAGGAGGACATAACGTGTGGGGACTGAAGTGCATCTAATCAATTATTGGGCAGAGGGAAAGAAAAAAGGGTTTGAAGGAGAGGTAGAGGGAAGCCAAGAGATTCAAATATAAGAAAATAGAATTTTTTTATAAAAAAAAAAAAGAAAAAGGAACAGGATTGTAAATAAAAAGGAAAGAACCCAAATTGATTGAAACAAAACAACCTAGGTGCGGCCTTTGTGTCATGTGCTACTGAAGAAAGCCCACCCTTTCACCAATTCAGTCTAGCCTCCATGCCCTCATCTGTGGTATGTATCTCTCTGACTCTATTTCTCTTTGTTCGTGACTGTGTGTACCTTTTGAAGCAGACAACGAACAGAGCAGAGAAACATAACCCTAAACCAAAATCATCGTTGAGGCTGTGATTGAATGGAGCCGGAGATGGGTGGTGCTGGACTAAAAACGTAACCCTAAACCAAAATCAAGGCTTCCAAAAGCCTAAATCATATTTAAAATTGAAAAAAAAAAAAAAAAACATTTTGATAGAGAATCCAAAATCTCGAAACAAAAAGAATCAAGTCTAAACCTATCCAACAAAAAAAAACTCAATCAAAAGTAACATTTCATTCCCAAATCTTAAAAATAGGGAAAAAAAACAAAAACAATTTACTGGTGCCGGTACTTCTGGTGGTCTAAGTTTGGCGAGGAACCCAAACTACAGTAAACATAAATCATAATTATCGCAAGATTTTGGTTTTCCTTTAAAAAAAAAAAAATTCAAAGATCAAAGAAAGCAAAAAAAGAGAACTCACCTTGTAACAGAGTACCGCCGGTTGAGGGAAGCAATATTTTTGGTTGTCAGAGTCCGACGGTGGTGCTGGCCATAGATATATCTCTCTCTTGCTAAACTCTGCCTCTTTCTCTATTCTCAATTTCATCTCTGTGTACCAAGCCGCATCACCTCTTTCTCTGTTTCTCTCCGTGTCCCAAACTTCTTTGTATTTTAGGGTTTGTGTTTTTGTTTTTTGTTTTTTTTTTTTTGTTTTTGTGGATAAGCGGCTGGCGTCTTATAAGGCTTGCGTTTTCTCTTTCTATTTTTTTTCTTTTGAATAAGCGAGTGGGTGTCTGAAAGTGAGCCTCTCCAATGCACCGAGCGAAATTCTAAAGAATTAAATCTACAAGTGTCAGCATTTTAGGGGGCTTTTTTGTTAACGTGTCAACACCTTGTAAAAGCTTCTGCTATTATATATAGTATTAGATTAGCTTCTTCCCTTAAATAAAAAAGTTTAATTTCCTTGCCCCTATATTTCTATGATGATAAAGGTTTTTTTTTTTTTTTTTTTTTTAAAAAAAAAAAAAAAATTTAATGCACAATGCATGTTTGAACATTTATTATTCTATTGGAAAATTACCTTAAATTACTTTTGTGACTTGGAAGCTAATTAGGTTTGCTTGTTGAAGAATGAAAAATTAAATTGTTCATTTTTTGGGTTTTCTTGGTGTGGAAGAAAAGGTTATTCCTTGGAGTGAAAGAAAAGATTATTCTTTGTTGATAAAGTAATGTATTCCTTGTCCACCAAGAAATAGGGATTAAGTCTTACAAGTAGATGGTTCTACAAAAAATTTGATGTCTTAGGCATAGAGGGGTCTTCCCCTATAGGGAGAGGAGAAAAAATATATATAATTGAGCAGGAAACAAAAAGATAATAAAGGGATTTTTGTTTGGGAGGTAGCGTAAGGAGAAAGACTACAAGTATAAAAGAAAAATCACAGTGAGTACAATGGTAAAGAAAAAAAAAAAGGATAATTACAGTAAACTCACCTGTGGTTTGGGTGAAAATCACGTTGCCTACCCGTGGTTTGAAAAGTGTCCCTTAGCCCACCTGAGGTATGTTCCGTTTGTTTTCCGTAACCTACCTCTGTTAAAATTAGGGGTAAATAAGTATTTTTCCTCAAATTTTATGTCTCTCTCCTCCCAAAACAAAAAATAGCACAAAATTTGTGAGAGAAACAAGATCAAAATGTAGGGTTTTGTGAAAATTAATATTTGGATGACAAGAATGTGACGATCGCTGTGGCTCAAGGCGTGGTGCCTTTGTTGGTGAAATTGCTTGATTCAAGCTCGTTCGAGATGAAAGAGAAAGCTGTGAGTTTGATTTCGAGGATTTCATTGGTGGATTCGAGCAAGCGTGGTGATTGCTGAGGGTCTTTTGCTTTTGAACCATTTGTTGAGAGTTTTGGACTCAGGGAGTGCTTTTTGCTAAAGAAAAAGCATGTGTAGAACCAGATCCCTTCCTGTTCCTCGCCATGATCGCCACCGAGAAAATCGCACCATCCTACCTGACGCTTCGGCAAAGTACCCTCTCGATGCATCGATCATTATTAAATCCCACTCGGTCTTGTACACCTCGTCTAGAAGATTCTCGAGCACCAAACGACACCGCGTGTTGCCACATAGGTAAGCATCTGACAGCGAGCAGGGGCGTTTGGAGCGGTACGAGGAGAGGAGATCGTCGGCGTGGGAGAGCTGAGTTCAGTACTTGACCGTGTGGGCCTTTAAGTATGGTGAGTCCTTGAGAACCATCTGGAACCACTTCGGATCTTCCTCAAGGAACACCGTTTTGCCATGTGGGTTCAGCGAGGTCCACATCAGCGAGTCGAAGTCGAGTGACCTGGAGCTGGATCGGCGTCGGAGAGTGACCGCTTGCCGCCGCCGTTTCTCACAGCGGCTAGTGAACAAAACAGAGATTTGGGAGATTATTATTGTTCTTCATGTTTTCTCGTGAACTGTTGTTGGGAGATTTGAAAAAAAGAAAGAAAAAGGAATGGGTACTACAGAGGATAGAATGAGGATATAAATACAAAGTGTTTTTTTACAGCATTAAATTTTCTTAGATTTGGACAAGTATTCTTATATTCTTATTCGTGTAGGTTGATTTGGGTTTTATTTTTTTGGGTCTGTTCTTCGTGTTCAAAGATTTATGTGAATTGAGAGAGAGATCAATACCACTTTTTGATCTTGTTTCTTTTGTATTTTTGTGCTATTTTTTGTTTTGGGAGGAGAGAGACATAAAATTTGAGGGAAAATACTTATTTACCCCTAATTTTAACAGAGGTGGGTTATGGAAAACAAATGGAACATACCTCAGGTGGGCTAAGTGACACTTTTCAAACCACGGGTAGGCAACGAGATTTTCGTCCAAACCACAGGTGGGTTTACCGTAATTATCCCCCAAAAAATAAGGTGTAGTTGATGTGTGTGAGGGTAAAGAAAAAATTAAAAGATTTTTCTTTAACAATGACACATACACAAAAGAAGATAAATTTGGGATTCTCTCTAGAAAGAGGTTTTTTGGTGCTATAACCATGAGGAGTTGTTGTATTCAAAGTGAGTGAAGATCTATGTGAGTTCACATAAATTTCTAGAGAGATATATATTAAGAAGATATTATAATCAATTTTATAATAGTAAAATTATTTAGAATTTGTCCCGTGGTTTTTCGTTTTTGACTTCATAATTTTGGTGATAATATTTTTTAGAGATTAATTAAACTTGTTAATTGATTTTCTCAATTTACAAATGAATAGATTAGGACCCAACATCTTCTATTATAACATTTTATTAAATTGTCGTTTGCTTTACTTGATGGGAAAATTTCTAAGCCCCATCTTATTTTTTAATTAAAAAAATTGAAAATTATATTGACCTCTCTTGAAGTTTACTTAAATTATATTGACCTTCCTCTTAGTTTTAAATTGTACACTGACTTCCCTTATTTTCAAAATAAATTACACTCACCTCCCCTACACCTTAACATTGTTAAATCCACTAACATAAATTAAAAAATTACACCTAAACCAAACACATTTAATTAGCAAAACTTTCAAACCCTAAATCTCTATGTAATCCACCAAACTATT
Organism: Quercus cerris; assembly: GCA_963669245.1. NCBI lineage: Eukaryota > Viridiplantae > Streptophyta > Magnoliopsida > Fagales > Fagaceae > Quercus > Quercus cerris. The sequence goes on along the minus strand of OY770014.1, from coordinate 45,353,303 downwards.
TGCCATTCTCACAACAAGCTTGCTTGCTAAGGCCTTGAGCGACTACGGTTTCCATGTTTTATGGCCAATTCTGTCGTGCCAACTTCACTCGTTGCCCATTTTCGTTCACAATCCATCTTGAATCAATATGTAGTGGTAAAGCCACAACAAGCTTGCTTTGGGAAATGACACATTGGAAAACTATTATAATAGATAGAAGATTTATTAAAGAAAAGAGAAAGAGTTTGCCCATATTTTGCTTGTATTATTGGCGTGAAAACCTGTAGTGTAACTTGTTTGAATTAAGAGCATCTCCAAGAGCTTCGGTATCCAGGTATATTAGTTAAAATTTGGAGAATTTGTGCATTGTTTATGCTCTAGCAGATTTGGTAAACATGGTTTTTTTTTGGCTCATGAACAGTAGCCCATCAGACTAAGTCTGATGGGCTACTATTCATTCTTCAAATTCTTTTTTTTCTATTATAATAATTTGATGTTGAATAAAAAAATGTTGGAAGATATGTAGTTGTTAAAAAAAGAATAAATAATGAATGAAGAAATAATATTTAAATGAGATAGAGAATCTGTTGGAAAGTGTATTTGAAAAAGTGAGTAAATAAAGGTAAAAGTCACTGTTCATTCTCCAAACAGTACAAAAATTTGATGAATTTGTTGGAAATACTCTTAGGTTTGCCAATTGCCACATTTTTGTTTAATTTTTTTAGTTTCATTAATAGATTTAATGATGTTAATTAAGGTGTAAGAGAGGTGAGTGTAATATATATTGTGGGGCCAGAAGATCGGGTAGCCTTGGCCCATTCCTAGCCAGGCCCAAATGGCCCACTCCAAGGAAGGATGACTATCCGAGGCCAATTTAGGGAGAGACTCTTTTTTCGATCCATGCCGAGGACCTCTTCGTCCTTGGCATACTGAGGATAATTGTAGGTGGGGACAAGCCCAGAGCAAGTTGTCACTTCCACACTTAATACGCTCACCTAACCCTTCTGGCCGCATTAATGGGGATGTAACCCCTGGGCAGGGCGACATCGATCAGGGTGAACCACTTGAGCATGGATATGACCTCTGATGGGACAGGCAGCCAGAGGGGAGGCCAATGGATGATCAACAGGAGGAGGAAGAGAGTAATATATAAGAAATATGAACAAAGTGTAAAGGGGGGAGGGGAAAAAAGAGAAAAAGAGAGGAGAGGGGATTAGCTTGGGAAACAAGCCTCCTCGGCCATGGGCCGAGGAGCATCCCTCAGTTGTAAATCAGTCTAAGTGTTCTTTCAATAAAAGAAAAAGTAGTTCATGTCTGGTGGAGGCCGGCATGCGCCTAAACCTTCGATCCACTCTCTACAAATTCAATGTTCTGGGTTCGTTGGGCCTTCAACCCATATCTTTTGGGCTTAAGCTACAAAAACCGTCCCTACAATTGGCGCCGTCTGTAGGGAGGATTAGTGCGTTGGCCGGCGCAACAGGCGATTGTTCTAAAATAATCGTTCTACGGAAGATCGGTGGTGATGCAAAAAAAAAAAAAAAAAAAAAAAAAAAAAAAAAAAGAGGGAAACTACCAAACAAACATTGCAAAAAGATAAAGGTTCGAGACGGAAGATTTAACAGCAAAGGAAGGAAGCTTGATATTATTTCACAAAAAGAAAAGTACAAAATACAATCAGAGGCTCAGGCAGGCGTGCTTTACAAACAAATTTACAAGCTAATCCTACAATCAGAGGCCCAGGCGGACCGATTCTAGAACTAGCTAGAGGGAAGTGTCAACCTGTGCTCTTATTGGCATCAAGAGAATGGGAGAACTTGACAATAAGAGGGGGGAAGGGGGCTGAGGCTGGCTCGCTTCAAGGCCACCAGCAACTCCTTGTCCAGGGCGGTGGAGCTTGAACAAAGCGAGGAGCAGATGCAGGCGCACCGAGACGCCCTCCCTCATGATGTTCCCTTGATTCTCTCCAATCCTCACGAGTGTTGGTCGTTGGAGACGACAACACTCGAGCACCAGCCATGACATGTGTTTGCGCGTCCCCTCCATCGGGGGTGCGCTCCGGGGAAAGACATTAGGTACTTCAGCGACATCCCTCCGGGCCACCGTGCATGGCACCATCAATGTTACGCTTAAACTTTGCCCCGCCGGAAGCCCAGTGGGGGCTGCAGTCACAACAGCCCTTGGCCCGGGTGTCCTCACACCCGCCCAGAGCTGCCTCATATCTACCAACTCCGGTCACAATCCTGACGGGGTTATTGAAGGGGCTAAGGGAATTAAAGGGACGCATTTCTAACTGCGTTGGGGAGTTCATGGAGTGTGAAGAAACCTTCCCCCCGAAGAGTCTTATATAGAGGATAAAGGCTGGTGAGAATTAATCCACACAGAATCCGAAAAGAGAATTGTCAACAGTGCTAATCACGGAGCTACCAAATTCCAAGGGGACCGTAGACTACTGGATTTTGTGCTAATTCACGAGGACATTAATGAGGGTGCGTCTCGCGCACCGAAACGTCAAACGCGGAGAACGAATCGCCAAAGGACGCCTCGTAAATGAAAAAGATGGGGGACTCGAGCTGGAAGTGAGGTCAATGCCACGTGTATGATCATAGTCCGGCCCAAGGAGGAATCGTCCCCAACGAAGCGGTCCGAAGACAGACCCCTACTTATGGAGAAATGAAAGCGTTAGACAGAACCAAGGCATTGCATGGTCCTCGGACTCAAGCCTATGGGGAAACTAACTGCTCAGCTATACCTGGGTACTAGACAGAGCCAAGGTATTGCATGGTCCTCGGACTCAAACCTATGGGGAAATTAGATATTTACAGAGAAATGAAAGCGTTAGACAGAACCAAGGCATTGCATGGTCCTCAGACTCAAGCCTATGGGGAAACTAACCACTCAGCTTTACCTGGGTACTAGACAGAACCAAGGTATTGCATGGTCCTTGGACTCAAACCTATGGGGAAACTAGATACTTACAGAGAAATGAAAGCGTTAGACAGAACCAAGGCATTGCATGGTCCTCGGACTCAAGCCTATTGGGAAACTAACCGCTCAGCTATACCTGGGTACTAGACAGAACCAAGGTATTGCATGGTCCTCGAACTCAAACCTATGGGGAAACTAGATACTTACAGAGAAATGAAAGCGTTAGATAGAACCAAGGCATTGCATGGTCCTCGGACTCAAGCCTATGAGGAAACTAACCGCTCAGCTATACCTGGGTACTAGACAGAACCAAGGTATTGCATGGTCCTCGGACTCAAACCTATGGGGAAACTAGATACTTACAGAGAAATGAAAGCATTAGACAGAACCAAGGCATTGCATGGTCCTCAGACTTAAGCCTATGGGGAAACTAACCGCTCAGCTATACCTGGGTATTAGACAGAACCAAGGTATTGCATGGTCCTCGGACTCAAACCTATGGGAAAACTAGATACTTATAGAGAAATGAAAGCGTTAGACAGAACCAAGGCATTGCATGGTCCTCGGACTCAAGCCTATGAGGAAACTAACCGCTCAGCTATACCTGGGTACTAGACAGAACCAAGGCATTGCATGGTTCTCGAGCTCAAGCCTATGGGGAAACTAACCGCTTAGCTATACTTGGGTACTAGACAGAACCAAGGTATTGCATCGTCCTTGGACTCAAACCTATGGGGAAACTAGATACTTACAGAGAAATGAAAGCGTTAGACAGAACCAAGGCATTGCATGGTCCTCAGACTTAAGCCTATGGGGAAACTAACCGCTCAGCTATACCTGGGTATTAGACAGAACCAAGGTATTGCATGGTCCTCGGACTCAAACCTATGGGAAAACTAGATACTTACAGAGAAATGAAAGCGTTAGACAGAACCAAGGCATTGCATGGTCCTCGAACTCAAGCCTATAGGGAAACTAACCGCTCAGCTATACCTGGGTACTAGACAGAACCAAAGTATTGCATGGTCCTCGGACTCAAACCTATGGGGAAACTAGATACTTACAGAGAAATGAAAGCGTTAGACAGAACCAAGGCATTGCATGGTCCTCGGACTCAAGCCTATGGGGAAACTAACCGCTTAGCTATACCTGGGTATTAGACAGAACCAAGGTATTGCATGGTCCTCGGACTCAGACCTATGGGGGAACTAGATACTTACAGAGAAATGAAAGCGTTAGACAGAACCAAGGCATTGCATGGTCCTCGAACTCAAGCCTATGGGGAAACTAACCGCTTAGCTACACCTGGGGGCTAGACAGAACAGGAGCACTGCATGGTCCTCAGATTCAGGCCCACAAGGAAACTTAACTACGAAATATCCCAAGTTAGGAAATGATCAAACCCCACCTAGCCCTTGAGGCACCAAAGGGCTGCCCATGCATATGTTCTCTCTCCTTCTCATCGTCTCTGCCACAGTTGGCCGACATACAATTCGAGCTAAAATCGTGCAGATCAAAGGAAAAGAGGAAAAGCAGGCAGCATGCACATGAATAAGCAATTGAAATAAGCAGAAAGGGAAAGTAAATTCACATTACAATAACTAGTCCATAAAAGTTGCATGGCAAGAGCCACAATACATAAAGGAAGAGCACAACAAAATAAGATAAAGTGATGTGGGAAGAGCCGAGGCGCTGGAGAGTCTACTCCTTTCGCTCAGGATGGACAGGGGAGACCTCTGACCCCTCCGAGCCCTGGTCTGAGAGGACGGCCTGCAACGGCACGGCGAGAACAGCTGCTTCCTCGGTGGTGGGGGCTGGTTCATCAGAAGGGATCTCCACTATCTCTTGGGGCACCTCCTCACTCGAATGCTCCCCCCGTTCAGCAGCCCCCACCTCTTCAACAATTTCCCCAGCTTTAGCGCCATCAGGGGCGGCCTCGCGGATAGCAGGGGGGTAATACACGCTCTCTGCCTTCCGTAGGTCGGACGTGGCCTCCACCCCAACTTGTTTGAGGGCCTCAGCCCAGACCTGGGAACAGTATCGCCTATACACCCCCGGGACTTGAGCTTTGTAGAGGGCCTCTACTGCAGCCATTCCAGCAGCGTAGGCTGCGGCTTCAGCCTCCTCCTTGGCACTCTCGGCCATCTCCCTGCCATGGTCAGCCTCGTCCTTGGCCCGCCGAGCCTGGTCTCTGGCCCATTTTGCCTCCCTCTGAGCCCCCTCGGCCTTGGCCACCTCAGCCCGCAAGTCAATAATCAGATCCCTCGCGATCCGCAATTGCTCCTCCACCTCGCCCAGGCGCCTCGTCTGCTCCGTGGCCTGGGTTTGGGCGCCCTCAAGACCAGACAGTGCATTGTCCGGCTCCCTGGTCACCGCCTTCAGAGCCTCTCGAGCCTTGACGAGGTCAGCCTCGTAATTCTTCAGAGCCCCGGTGGCCTAGAATCGCCAATCACACTCCCGTTTGTAGGCCTCCTTCTGGTCATTTGCCGCCCCCTCCAACATAAAGATAACTTGGACAGCCTGCCAGAATAACCAATGTGCTATAAGCCCAATAAAAGAAAAAGACTGGGAGAAGATTCAAGGTTGTAGCCCTTACCATCCCCATATATCGCTTGAGGCTGAGGAAGACCTGCTCACTCGTCAAAGATTTAAGCTCCGCCATATCTACTGGGAGCAGTAGACTCCTCTCCAGTGCATCGGCCACGCGCGCATCTTCGCCCTCATTGAAGTCCCTGAGGGAGGCGTTATCCCTCAAGGGCTCCCCACGGAGCATCGGGGCCGGGAGCCAGGCCTGAGCCTCGGGCGAGGTGGTGTTGGTGACTTGCCTATCCTGAATCCTGTTGCCTATTTTTAGCTGCTTGGACGACCGCAGAGTAGTGTCCCCTTCCTGCGAAGGCACCGTCTTATCCTCTATAGGCCTCTTGCCCTTGTCCTTCTTCTTCTTGAGTGCGACAGGCACGGACTGAGAGGGCGAGCGTGTCTGAGGAGGAGGAGTAGGGAGCTTCTGCTGAGCGGAAGTCGACCTAGTCTTCGGCGGAGTAGGAGGAAGCTTTTGTTGGGACTTCCCTAGCTGGCCCTCGATTAAGTCTAGCAAGTCGGTAGTAGGCTTCCTCTTGTAACCCATTGTTGATGGAGGAGGGGCTTCAGAAGCAAGGAGGTCTGCTTCGCTCAGATTAGGGTCACCCAAATCCCCAGGTGGATCCTCAGACTGATCAAGCTGAGCAAAAACGTTAAACGCGTCCCTTTCCCTCTCCGGACCTTCCTCGGCAGCCTCAGCGAACGGTTGGGAAGAGGAGGGGACGGCTAGTGTGACAGCTTCCTGGTCGGAGGGCTCCTCGGGAAATGAAAATCCGTCCTCAGTCACAGTAATCCTCTGAAGCCGAGGATCGTTGGCTAGGATGACGTGCTTTGGAACCGGGAACAACTTTTGGGTGGGCGTATACCCCAAGATTAGGTGGACGGCTCTAACTTGATTGTCGTCCTCGTTTATGTAGACCGGTGCCCTTAGCAACTTCTGCAAATCTTCCCGGTTGGTCAAATGGAAGTGGCGCTCAAAAGCGTGCGGGTCTGCGAACGGAAAACACCACCATGTTAGCAAAAAGAAAAAGGGCAAGAGAACTCAAAACCCCTCCTACTCCTACTGCCCCACCTGGTATCCCTTCCGTCGTTGGGCAGTGAAGGTCATCGTGCCACTCCCCTGACACGATGAGGAAGTCCTCGCTAAGCCCCTTGTTGGACTTAGGGAGGCACTGGATGAGCCGCACCCTGTCATCCCTCATCTTCAAATAATAAGACTTGCCCCTAAGATGCTGAAGGTTGTAGCACCAATTCACGTCGTGGTGGGTCAACCTTAGCCCCATCTTCTCATTCAGGGCGTCTACACAACTCAAAATCCTAAAGATGTTTATCCCACACTGGGTAGGGGCCAACCGGAAGTGCGTGAGGTAGTCCCTCATCACCGGCCCCATTGGGATCGTCATTCCCCCTTCGAGGAAGGCGGCAATGGGAATTACCACTTCACCCTCCCGCTTATGTAAGCGCCAATCCCCATCCTCACTATATCTCAAACCCACATTGGCGGGAATTCGGTAATTAGCGATGAATTTTTCCATCGACTCCTCGGTGTGGACATATTTCTTAAATCTACCCATCCCAGTTGACGCCTAAAGGAACTAAGAAGGGACAAATGAAGGAGAAGGAATAACGGGAAAGAGAGCTTAGAGAGAGATAGAGCAACTTACTGAAAAGAGGAAGAGCTCCTCGGACAGGCTTTTTGTGCTGGGGATGTAAGAGTGTGGCTGGACTCAGAAAGGACGCACGAGAACTCTTGATTACGAATGAGGAACAGGAAGAAGCGGTTCGTACGGGTATTTATACCCCGAATCGAGGAACGATGCGGGCTTTCCCGCCCATAAATGCGAGACGAACCCCCACCGTTGGATGGATAACGCCTCACTAGACGTGGGGAGCACAGAGCTGCCTGAATTTAATAACGGGCACGTTACGTGCTCCGAAACGTCAGTAACGTGCCTTGGGCAGGCGAATAGACCCCAGTCCTGACAGGGGTAAGGCCGAGGATGTCAAAATCCTACTCCCCGCCCGAGGATGCGTGCAGCAAGATTTTGAAGGGCTATTGTGGGGCCAGAAGATTGGGTAGCCTTGGCCCACTCCAAGCCAGGCCCAAATGGCCCACTCCAAGGAAGGATGACTATCCGAGGCCAATTTAGGGAGAGACTCTTTTTTGGATCCACGCCGAGGACCTCTTCGTCCTCGGCATATTGAGGATAATTGTAGGTGGGGACAAGCCCAGAGCAAGTTGTCACCTCCACACTTAATACGCTTACCTAACCCTTCTGGCCGCATTAATGAGGATGTAACCCCTAGGTAGGGCGACATCGATCAGGGTGAACCACTTGAGCATGGATATGACCTCTGATGGGACAGACAGTCAGAGGGGAGGCCAATGGATGATCAACAGGAAGAGGAAGAGAGTAATATATAATAAATATGAACAAAGTGTAAAGGGGGGAGGGGAAAAAAGAGAAAAAGAGAGGAGAGGGGATTAGCTTGGGAAACAAGCCTCCTCGGCCATGGGCCGAGGAGCATCCCTCAGTTGTAAATCAGTCTATGTGTTCTTTCAATAAAAGAAAAAGTAGTTCATGCCTGGTGGAGGCCGGCGAGCGCCTAAACCTTCGATCCACTCTCTACAAATTCATTGTTCTGGGTTCGTTGGGCCTTCAACCCATATCTTTTGGGCTTGGGCTACAAAAACCGTCCCTACATATATATATATATATATATATGCTGAAGTTTTGCATTTATTGTTACTACGCTTCTATTGAGCCATATCAGTAGCCACATTATCCACTTATTTTCTATTTCTCTTTTTAAACTTTTCTTCTTCCTAAAAAATAAAAAAAAAATTCTCCCAATTTGTTCGCACCTACCGTTACACTTAGTCTAACATTTGTCATTCCTCTTTGCCTCTTTATCTCCCTATTACTGTCTACTTTACCGTTACATTTCGTCCATCATTTTCTCTTTCTTGTATTTTGACTCTTCTTCTCCCCCCTTTATTTTGTATAAATTTGATATTATTTCTCTCATTTAATTCATATTCTCTCACACAAAAACTGTGAGTCTCTCTCTGTCTCTATCTCTCGGCTGATTTTTGTTATTTCTTATAACTCTAATTAAGGTTAATGATTTTTATTTTTTATTTTTTTATTTTATAAATATGTGTTTTAGGATTGAGTTTTTTTTTTTTTTTTTTTAAATTTCTCGTCACAAAATCTCCTCTCTCCCTTTTATTTTATAGCTTTGGTTGAATTTTGGTTTAGGTTAATACTTGGTATTTTTTGGAATAGGAATTTGAGTTTATATCGCTCTGTTTGTTTCAGCAATGATATTTTCTAGAAAATAAGTCATTTTCCAAGAAGTATTTTCTATAAAACTATCCCATTTTCCAATGTTTAATAGCAACTTTAAATGAGTTGAAAAACAACTTCCTAACTTCCCTTAATGAAAAACAATGTCTAAAAATAAGCCATACTTTTTATGTTGGTCAAAGATAGTTTTCCTTTGACTCATCTTTTTTTTATGTTACCAAACACTGGAAAACACGGAAAACTATCTTTACACAAGGTTTTCTATCGAAACAAATGGGGTGCAAAACACATTCTACAAGGCTATGAATTTGGACATGCCTACCAATTGTTTGAATAATAAATTATTATAAAATCTATATTTTATTCCTTTGGTTTCATTTAAATTTTGGTTAAAATAGCATTATAATTTTGTGATGAGTATTGATTACTATGATAATCTTCTTATTCTTTAAGAGATAAGAAATTTGAAACTTATAAAGTTTAGTTGTATATTAAGCAAATATAACACACTACAATAGAAATTAGAAGAATATAATTCACCTTAAAAAAATAGTAATAAAAAAAAAATAGAATGATATATTTGTAGAGATAAAAAGATTAAAAAAAAAACTTGTAGAAATATTTAAAAAAAAAAAAAGAAAATACTTGAAATAATTGTTACTTTTTATACATTACACTCCATTACATAATATTTACATGTTCTCATGCATTGCATGAGTCTGTGGTTAGTTTATTTTAAAAATAACAATCTATACTAAGAGGGAGGTCAATGTAATTTCAGTAAACCTTAGGAGAGGTCAAAAAGGTAAAAAAAAAAAAAAAAAAACTTTATTAATGAATCAAATCATTTTGAAATACATCATTTAAATCAGCTGGTAGTTCTAGAGCTCTATAAAGAGTTATTTTGTTAAGAACACCGAAGCAAACAAGCACTTTCGGATTCTGCCTGCCACTTCATTGAATACTTTCTTTCTTTGAGGAACTTTGAGTATTTTCTTTAAGATTAAAAATAAATTTCTTTCATTTACCCCCATTGAACGGTTTTAGACCCCTTAAACACACAGATTGCGTAGCCTAGATTAATTAGCCAAGTTGTTACTTAGTCAAATTAAGCAATTCTAGGTTAAAACAATCAAACAATCATATCAAGAATAATAATGCAGCGGAAAATAAATAACACAAGATATGATCACCCAGGAAACCACACGGTAAAAACCTGGGGAGGATTTGACCCACCGATCCTCAAGGCTAACCTGAATTCACTATGAAAGAATTGAAGTTCGTACAAAAGGACTACAAGCTCCCCGCTCGACTTCCTAATGCTACCCACCAGTAGAACTTCCTGACACGACCACGCGCAGGCTCCGAATCCACGGACTACTTCTTTCTTGAATTCCTCAATCAGCTATAAGCTCCCCGCTTGCTTTTCTTTTAAGTTCCAATGGTTGCAACAGTAATGATCTTCAAGATGTTGAAATAATCTCCACCATGAAAACCCTAAGTTTTGTGTAAAGGAAAGCTCCTCAAAGATCTCACACGAGATTCACACAAAACAGCAATGTATGAGCAACAATACAATATGGACAACCTTCAAAAACGTGGCTAGGGTTTTATTTATATACCTAGGGTAAAAACATAAAACCCTAAACGTTTAATGAAGTAGGGCTGAGTTGGAAATTCTGCAGAAAATTCAACCTGTGCGATTTTCGATCGATCGAGTCTATTCTTCGATCGATCGAGCCAGGCCGAGAGTCCCAAGTACTTCTGCAGCCACTCGATTCCAACTGTACAATATTAAACCAACTTTGAGCAAGTCTAAATAAGACTAAATACAATGTTTTGATCATGGTTTGCCAACATTACAAATTAGAGTTCTAAATACATAAAATCTTAAGACCTTAGAACCTAACAAACTCCCCCTTTGGCAATCCGTGACAAAACCCTAATTAACAGCTCAAAGTTTTACAAATAAAAAGCCCTTTACAAAGATAATATTCATAAAATTCAATTCAGCCTAACTACTATCCATAGTTGCAAGTGTAGACAGCAGCTTAGTTGAATCAACCTGTATAATCCTGAAATACTCAACAAACGCATAAACGCATGTGTGACAGTAAAGAGTAAAACAACAGGTATAACATTCTTGTAAGATTCACATAATTCAAAATAAAGACATATAAAAATGAACAAGTCATAAATATAAATCAATACGCAGTGAATCATAAAGCAACAAGAATCAATAAAAAATATCATGTATATCAATCAATGTTACTCCCCCTAACATGAATATCCCCAAAAATGATATACAAAGTGAAGCACATAGATACAATCTAAAAAACTCCACAAGCTCCTCTAAAACAAAAAAATCTCCCCCTAACAACAAAAACTCTACTATAGGTCTCAAAACTCCACTCCCCCTTTTTGTGACGGAATGCCAAAGGGCAATCACAAGTCGCCATCAAAAGGAGGTGGTGAGGGTGAATGAAGACGTGCAAGATCAGCTCGGAGAGCACGCATCTCATCTAGCAAGTCCACCAAAATCTGACCATGAGCCTGCTGAACAGTCATGACAGTCTCCAAAGTACGACGAACATCAAAGTCGGCCGAAGGAGGTGGAGGAACATCAGCAGCAGCAGCATCATCACCAACAGGAATAGGAATATCCTCACCAGCCATACCTGCAGAAGAAGAAGGAGGAGGAGGAGGTGCGCTACTAGAGGGCTCAGATCTAGGGTGTTTAGAACCAGCTCGAAGATGAGCGGCCCTCTGTCTAAGAAAAGACGCACCTAAAGGTCCTATCACATGGACGGGCTCAGAGGAAGGAAAGTCACTAAGACCAAGATAGAGAAGAATCCTATGAATGAAAATAGGATGAACAAGAGCATGAGCAGTAGATGAACTCCTATAAACTTCGTTCAAAGAACGAAGAAAAAGATGGGGAAAACTAATAGGAGTATCAGTAACAAGAGCGAACAGAAAAACACACCTCTCAAGAGAAATGGTGTGAACATGGGAAATAGGCCAGATCGAATGACAAGCTATCCGAAAGAACAAATAGTGCAACCCAGAGAGCTCAGCAGAAGTGATCCGAGGATCAGAACCCCACTGGACAGTAGTACCAGTGACGTATGACAAAACATCGCTAATCTCGGGAGACTCATCATAAGGATAGACAGGATGCTGGACCAAAGGTACCCCTAGAGCATCAGCCACTACCCGAGGAGTAATGGTGTACTCTACGCCTCGTATCCAACTCTTAACAAGAGTGTTGGAATCATAGACGCGGATAGAGATGTTCGAATAGAACTCTCTAATCAAGGCAGAAGGTGGAAGAGGATCAGAAATATCCACCAAGGGTAACCAACCCCGACGCTCAAAATTTGCCCTAATGGCAGGATCAAGCTCATCTAGTAGCACAGAACGCTTAGCCCAAATCTTTCTCTTAACGGTCAGTTTCTCAAAAGTCTCTTGGTTTTCCTCACTCGGAAACCTCTCACTATCAAAGGATGGAGGGGGTGAAGGAGAAGGTGAGGGAACACTCCTACGGGCTCTAGTTTTCCTAGGCATAGTGCTAAGGAAAGGACAGAGACACAAAGACAAAAACACAAAGAAACAGGAGAAAACAAAACCAAGGGCAGACTGCAAATTAGCACAATAAATAATATAGAACAAAAATCTATATGATGCATGAACAATATAATGTTGTGATGCATGATCTAAATGCAGTGACAAATTAAGTTTTAATTGAGAGGAATTGGACAAAATTGGCTTGAACAAGGAATTTCTATCAAAAATCCCAAAATTTGAAAAACCACTTGAAAATTTTGCAACAAATTGATGAATTAAGCATTACAAAACACAGCACATAGATTATAATGCGTAATTACACCAACACAACAAGCCAATTTCATCAAATTCTATCCAATTTAACAAAAGCCCCAATTTGGATCAAGAACAAACCCTAGAATTTTCAATTTTTCACAAAACACAAAATTGATCAAATTAACCACCAAGGATCATTAATATAATGTGTCCCCACAAAAACCCAATGATCAATTTCATAAAATAAGGTTTGAATCAACAGAAAATCCAAAAAGAACAAAGTCCGAAAATTACCCTTAAATGCATGGATTTATGCATGCAATAATGAAAATAACATCAAAAGGAAGGGCAAAAGAGTCTTACCGGCTTGAGGAAAGAGAGATTTTGCAAAAACAACGGAGGAAAACGACAAAAATCCTGAGGTGTGGAGCCTTGCCAACGTGGAGAGAGAGAAAAAGTTTGAAAAAGGTTTGAATAGAACCTTTGAAAAAGTCAGAACTGAACTTTTAAAAAGCTTTTCCACGATATTCGATCGATCGAAAATTACATTCGATCGATCGAAAAGCACAGTCATTTTAAGACAAATGAGAGCACTTTTTCGATTGATCGAAAAACAGGTTGGATCGATCGAAATGGGCAGAGGCTCACTAAATTTTGGAAAAATCACAGTTTTTGAAAGACACAAGCCGAATTTTGGAAATAACTCCTCAAAGCATTAAATTGAAGAAACAAAATGCATGAGTATGAGATGGAATGCTTTTTCAAAAACCCAAAATTTTGAACCCAATATTCTTAAACAAATTGCAATCAAACTCCCATTGAATTTTCTCAAGCAACAAATATGTTGTGCATAAATCTCAAGATATTTTCAAACTTGGTTGGTCAGACCAAAAACACACACTAGCATGTACAGTGTTTAACAAAGAGTAACTTGTGTCGTGTGTGATACTAGCAAAAACTTGAGATACATGTGAGGTGATATGTGAATAGCAATCAATCACAGAGTCTACAAAATTCATCACATAGAATTCAAGAGAGACTATCACCTAATGAGTTACATCCTATAACTCCCACATCTCCTAGAACAAAAGCTTGCAATCATGTAAGTTTCTTGTATTTTTGCCTCTTATTTGCATGAGATGGCATTCAGCCTAATAGTACACACCGGTTTGAATTAAGTGAAATGACATCAAGCCTAATAGTACACACCAGTTTTTAATTTATTTTGAGGCTACACCTTATGTTCTTTTTGTGCATGAGCTACACTTTCTCGAGCACAGAATCTTATGATATGCACTAAGGTGTTCATGATTGGCTAGTGATTAGTGGTGAGATGGTTATTTATGCCTTTCTCAAAAGGATCAAGTCCGACAGTCAAATAACATGTGACTTCAAGATTAAGACAAAGTGATAAACACCATAAACATCTTTCCCACACAACATGCACTACAAATCTCAAACTAGTAAAGTGCAATAAAGTAAGCTCATCCAAGCTAAACAAGGTACATAAGACATGTTATGTGTAAATAAATTGACCAACCTTGTTTTTCAAAAATCAAGAACATTATGTTCAACATAAATTTTGCTTCCTTCTTTTCCCTTTTTTTTTTTTTTTTATTTATTTATTTAAAGGAAAACAAATAAATCCTAGAATGAAATGCATGAATGTAATGCAATGCAGGTCCTAGAACAAAGAAAACAAAAAAAACAAAGAACAATGGTCACAAAAGAATAGAGCAATGAAGCACAAGGACCATGTCAGAAAGACTCAATTAATTCGAGTCTTTTGCATCCAAAACTTTTTAGATGCACCATGAGCATTGGAGTTCTTATTCACATTTGAGTGATTCCCAACTCCATGATTGGAATAAAGGTTTAACACCTTTACCAATTCACCAATTAATGCCATAGGATCTTGTGCTTGAGGCACAGGCACTTTTGGTTTATTTGCTCTCTTATCAGCTTGAAGCTTGTAACAGTTAGGACGAATATGTCCAGACTTACCACAATAATGACAAACCCAAGCAGGTTTACCATGCATCTTGTCCTTAGATTTGGTAGGCTCCTTAGGTTTAGATTCTCTTAAGTCTACCCTAGTCTTCTTAGGTGGTGACACTTCAACAGGTTTAACTACCTCACTCACAGGTGGTTTGACAGTATCACTCACAACCTCACTCACAGAAGGTCCAGAAGAAGAAGAAGGAACAAAAGTAGTGGAATGTGGTCCAGTATCAAAGATGCTTTCAACATATCCTAACCCAGTTTTATCAGAAGGATACTTTTGAACATTCAGCATGTGATCAAGTTTAGAACTAGCAGATCTAGCAACAGATAAATCATGTTCCAAAGTTCTAACTTTATCAAGCAAAAGCATATTCTCAGATTTAACATTATTCAAAAGTTCATTTGCATCAAATAGTTTAACAAGCAAATTTCTCTTTTCAAGCTCAAGAGAATCAATTTTCTTTAGGCCAAGATCAACTTTCATAGCATCCTTTGCAGCAATTTTGCAAAGTTTGTTATAGGCCTCTTGAAGATCTGCATCTTCAGAGAGTTCCCCATCAGAAGGGTTCTCTTCAGCAGATATGCCTTCATTGACTATAGCAGTAGCCGTGAAAGCAATGAAGTTTCCATCCTCGTCACCACCGGACTCATCATCAGAAACCTCATTATCACTAAGGGTTACAGCCATAGCTTTACCCTTAGTCCTTAAGAATGTAGGACATTCAGACTTCACATGACCATACCCTTGACAGCCAAAACACTGAGGACCCAAAGAGTTATTAGAAGATTGACCAGAATTTTCTCTAGGTTTTTCAAAATTGTTAACCTTAGTGGGATCATTCTTCCTAAAATTTCTAGGTTCAGCAGTGTAAGTACCTCTTGCCTTTCTATTTGTATTCCTAAGAAAGTTCTTAAAGTTTTTGGCAAGATAGGCAATCTCTGTAGCAGAGAGCTCATCATCAAATCCACCACCATCAACATCATCAACTGACTTAAGAGCCATTGATTTGGATTTGTTTACTTTAGGTAGGTCAGACTCATAGGATTGAAGAGATCCTACAAGCTCATCAACAGGGATGGAGTCCACATCCTTGCTTTCAGTTATGACAGTCACTTTGGGTCTAAAGTCTTCAGTTAAAGATCTAAGAATCTTCCTAACAATCTTAGGTTGATCATAGATTTCACCCAAATTAAAAGCAGAATTAACAATATCATTCAGTTTGGCATAAAATTCATCAAATGATTCATCATCAGACATCCTAATGTTTTCAAACCTAGAAGTTAATTGCTGCAGTTTGTTTATCTTAACTGCCTTTGTGCCTTCATGCACAGTTTGGAGGATTTTCCAAGCAGTATGAGCAACCTCAACATTAGAGATTCTCTTAAATTCCTCCATAGAAACAGCATTAAAGATAGCATTCATAGCTTTGCTATTGAAGCTTGCTGCTTCTTTTTCAGAAGTTTGCCACTCACTCACAGGAGTAGCGGGCTTCTCCCATCCGTATTCAACGGAATTCCAAACCCTTTCATCAATGGATTTCAGGAATGCTTTCATCCTTACTTTCCAATAGGCATAGTTGTTCCCATCAAAATGAGGAGGAACAAATAGAGAGTGTCCATGCTCCATGACAACAGGGGTCAAGGATCAACTCAGAGATTAAAAATCTCAAACAAAAAAAGCTACCACGCTCTGATACCACTTGAACGGTTTTAGACCCCTTAAACACACAGATTGCGTAGCCTAGATTAATTAGCCAAGTTGTTACTTAGTCAAATTAAGCAATTCTAGGTTAATACAATCAAACAATCATATCAAGAATAATAATGCAGCGGAAAATAAATAACACAAGATATGATCACCCAGGAAACCACACGGTAAAAACCTGGGGAGGATTTGACCCACCGATCCTCAAGGCTAACCTGAATTCACTATGAAAGAATTGAAGTTCGTACAAAAGGACTACAAGCTCCCCGCTCGACTTCCTAATGCTACCCACCAGTAGAACTTCCTGACACGACCACGCGCAGGCTCCGAATCCACGGACTACTTCTTTCTTGAATTCCTCAATCAGCTACAAGCTCCCCGCTTGCTTTTCTTTTAAGTTCCAATGGTTGCAACAGTAATGATCTTCAAGATGTTGAAATAATCTCCACCATGAAAACCCTAAGTTTTGTGTAAAGGAAAGCTCCTCAAAGATCTCACACGAGATTCACACAAAACAGCAATGTATGAGCAACAATACAATATGGACAACCTTCAAAAACGTGGCTAGGGTTTTATTTATATACCTAGGGTAAAAACATAAAACCCTAAACGTTTAATGAAGTAGGGCTGAGTTGGAAATTCTGCAGAAAATTCAACCTGTGCGATTTTCGATCGATCGAGTCTATTCTTCGATCGATCGAGCCAGGCCGAGAGTCCCAAGTGCTTCTGCAGCCACTCGATTCCAACTGTACAATATTAAACCAACTTTGAGCAAGTCTAAATAAGACTAAATACAATGTTTTGATCATGGTTTGCCAACATTACAAATTAGAGTTCTAAATACATAAAATCGTAAGACCTTAGAACCTAACACCCATTATAACATTACTGTTGAATATTAGCTCTGATACCATGTTAAATGGACAATATTATCAAACATAATGTGTTATATATCATGTTGTGTATGCTTGAGTGAATGCGGAAGGAGAAGTATAGAATAGGAACACTGAGAACACGAGGATTACATGGTTCAGCCTTGTCGGCCTACATCGACGGAGGAATCCTTTAAGGGCTACATCTTTATTATATGAGAGTGTAGTACAATAACCTGTGTTACAATGAACCCTAACATGAGTATATATAGGTGACTAAACCCTAGACTACTAGTACAAGCAGGAATGGGCTTGGGCCTATTGCATTGGGCTAATATATGTTTAATATATATCTTTAAAACCCTCCCTCAAACTCAAGGCGGAAGCTCGATAAAGGCTTGAGGTTGGATAAGCATGAGAAGATCACTTGGAGATGCCTTGAAGAATGCCTCTGAAGAAACCACAATGAAGAATGTGCCAATTGACCAATTTCGGAGCTTCAAATGAAGAAACGGAGTCCAAAATTGGAATCTACGCGAAAAACTGAGCAAGATAGGCCCTTTCGGAAATTTTGACTTTTGGTCAAAGGTCAACACAAAAAGTCAAAGTCAACGGATTTAGTCAAAGTCAACGGTCAGTGCTCACGGGTCAGATCCGGGTAGTCCGGGTCGGGTCGGTCCGGGTCAACGGTCTACTAGATGACGTGGTGCTGACGAGGCGACACTGCTGACGTGGCGAGCTGCGTGGTTGATGATGTGGTGATGACGAGGCTTTTGCTGACGTCATTAATGACGTCATAATATATTTCGGTGAGTGGCCGGCGCGTGGGAGGTCCACCGGCGCGTGGAGGAGAAGCCAGATACCAAATCGGCGCGTGGAGGCGCGTGCTTAATCAGTTGAAAGCCAGATTTCTTCTGTAGGTAGATCGGTGGTCGACATGGCCAATAGGGCGGTGCGTGTGACTAATTAATGAGCTACAAAAGAGGAAATCGAGGCAACGCGTGGGGAGGTTCCGGAGCTGTTGGCGGTGTGTGGCGGTGCGTGAGGCCGCCGTTGGAGGCCTTGTTCCTGGGTTTTGGTCGCGGGAGGTCGTGGATCACGTCTGTGGTGTTGGTTTCATCAGGCGAGGCTTGGATTTGCATAGATCTGAGAAGTTGAGTCACGACTTTGCTTGAGTTTGTGGATCTTGGACACAGCACTGAGCCATGGTGGCTGCAAAATGCCATGGAGTCTAGATTCAGCAGAGAAGCATGTGTGACTTCTGATGGTGATGTGCACATTAAAATCTTCTTTGCTTGCTAGAGATTCTGTTTGATGCCAAGAACGGAGTTTGGCTCTGATAGAGATTTTGTTTGATGCCAAGAACAGAGTTTGGCTCTGATACCATGTTGAATATTAGCTCTGATACCATGTTAAATGGACAATATTATCAAACGCAATGTGTTATATATCATGTTGTGTATGCTTGAGTGAATGCGGAAGGAGAAGTATAGAATAGGAACACTGAGAACACGAGGATTACGTGGTTCAGCCTTGTCGGCCTACATCCACGGAGTAATCTCTTAAGGGCTACATCTTTATTATATGAGAGTGTAGTACAATAACCTGTGTTACAATGAACCCTAACATGAGTATATATAGGCGACTAAACCCTAGACTACTAGTACAAGCAGGAATGGGCTTGGGCCTATTACATTGGGCTAATATATGTTTAATATATATCTTTAACAATTACCATTCCTTGTGAAACACATTGGAATCAAAGATTCAAATGATTCTGAGATGACGAATAATTTGGACCAAAATTTCTTTACTCATATTCTTTCATCACCATATCTCAAAGCAACTTCCATTGGAATTATGAGTTGTACAAAGGCAGCCTTCCAAAATCCCTAGCTCAAAATTCCCCAGCTCAAAATTTACATTCAGCTGGTATCTGACAATGGAAAATCGCTAAACTTTTCAGATACCAAATCAAAGTGAACAATTACATTGACCACAGAGTTGGTGTCATAAATCAAACACCACCACCAAACCCATCAAACCCAGATCCGATTCGGCCCAAGAACAGCCACCGAACTTAGATCCATTGCTTGGCTACATCATCACCTCTATCAGCCCTTCACCGGTGCCATGGAACAGCTATCTCATGGTGGCACTCTTCCGAAGAAAAGCCAATGGACGAATCGACGTAAGGAAGACCAATGATTAGGAGGCCAGCCTGAGAGATAGAGAGAGAGTAAAATGAAAATGGAAAGTGCCACTGGAATTGTTGTGGGAGCAAGAGAGATTTACAGTTTTTTTTTTCTTGGATTACTCTTTTTTTTTTTTTCTTTAATATTAACTGGATTAATTATTTTGGTTCAATGGGTAAAAATTTAAAGAATTTTATATGGTAGAGTATTTTAAGAACTCGACAACAGATATTGTGTGTATAAATTTTAATTACTAGAATTAGGAAAGCACTTTAGTTTTAAGTTTAACTAATTTTTCAACTAAAAAATTAAATGCTGACAGCAGTGCAACAACAAATTTGTTTACTCATAGTTTTTTTGGGTGATGTTCCTGCACAGTGCTATTACTCCTTGCTGCAAAAATGGTATTTGGGACTCCGTGTGTGGTGGCCTTTTTGATATATAAGTGGCGTAGGAGGCATTTATCAATGTATGATGCTATTGAAGAATTTCTGCAAAGCCAAATTAACCTCATGCCAATTAGGTACACTTACTAAGAAATTAAAAAGATATCCAAAGGTTTCATGGACAAATTGGGTGAAGGAGGTTATGGCTTTGTATATAAAGGAAAGCTTGAAAGTGGCTCTTTTGTAGCTATAAAGATGTTGGGTAACTCCAAAGCTAATGGGCAAGAATTTATCAACGAAGTTGCAACAATTGGAAGAATTCACCACATGAATGTGGTGCAACTCATTGGCTTCTGTGCTGAGGCATCGAAGCGTGCCCTTATATATGAATTCATGCCTAATGGTTCTCTTGAAAAATACATTTTTTCTCTAGAAGGAAGTATCTCCTTGAGTATTGAGAAAACATATAAGATTTCCCTTGGTGTGGCTCGTGGGATTGAATATCTACATCGAGGATGTGACATGCAAATTCTGCATTTTGATATCAAGCCTCATAACATTATTCTCTCGATGAGAACTTCATTCCCAAAGTTTCTGATTTTGGGCTTGCAAAACTTTATCCAGTGAATGATAGTATAGTGTCTTTGACTGCTGCAAGAGGAACACTAGGATATATAGCTCTAGAGTTGTTCTATAAAAACATTGGAGGGGTCTCCTATAAACATGATGTTTATAGTTTTGGCATGTTATTGTTAGAAATGGCAAGCAGAAGAAAGAATGTGAATGCATTTGCTGACCATTCAAGCCAAATTTACTTTCCAACTTGGGTCTATGGCCAAAGTAGTGAAGGAAATGACATAGAAATAGAAGATGCCACAGGGGAGGAGAAGAAAATTGTTAAGAAGATGATCATAGTTGCATTATGGTGCATACAAATGAAGCCTAGTGGCCGTCCTTCAATGAACAAAGTTGTAGAAATGCTTGAAGGAGAAGTTGAATGCTTACAAATGCCTTCCAAGCCTTTCCTATAATCATCACCAATGAGACAGACGAGATGTAGGAGACAACTTAAATTCAACTAGTTTATCATTTCAATCAAGTGAATTTATAATTGTTAAAGTCTTTTTAAGAGGAAAAAAATATTTATAAATTTATAATTGTGAATGTGTAATTGATTAAGTTAATAAAGAATGCTGAAAAACCGGGCAATATATTTTGGAGTGGCAATAGCCCAGTTGTAGAAATTGCTTTACTCCTATTTATATATTCAGTACTCATATGCATGGTTAAGCAATTAATTCATGTTATTATCATCCAAAAAAAAAGGTGATCAATTCATAAATAATTTGTGGCTGCCCTGCCTCTTACAGAGGGCAAATTATTGTTGTGCACATAATTAATATTCCTTAATCAACCAGGCTGCTCAATTAGAATTGTCCCATTGAATGATTATATTCATGTGTTTAGCTCTTGAAAATGTGACTTCTTTTACTTTTACGTATTAGTCTTGGATGTAGGAAAAATTTAAGTGCACGAGATAACAGGGCATAGCTTTATTTATTTGTGTGTGGGAAGGAATTAAAATTGTCTATGAATATACAACTTCGGCTTTATGAATCACGCCTAACTTGGACTCTGCATACCATATTGAAATCAGAATGTCCTAATCCCTTACTTGCCCAAATGGAGAAATACTCAAAATGTTTGAACTTTTCTTGAAATATTGAGTATCCTCCGGCATCTTATAAATGTACAAACAAATGGAGGAAGCTAGAGAAAGAGAGAGAGAATAAAATCCAAACCTCAAATCTTCTTCTAAAGAGATACTCAGTGAGGTTTGTTCCAAGAATTGGAATGGTTTGATCACTAGCAACGCTAACTGATGATGCCGAAAATCGTCAGTTAGTCACATAGTCCTCACACGCTCAAAACAACACCTGCACAACACAAAACAAGAAGACCTTAGGAGAGTACCAGTGTGGTACTGGCTAAAAACCCTTCGATGGTTAAGTTAGAGAACTTTTTCACAACTCTAGAGTGCTAGAGCTAGGGTGAATTATGCGTACCTTTTTCTTGAAGGCCTTGGGTTTTTATAGTAGTGTAAAACCGACCTCTGTTTCTTGCGCAGGAAGGTGTCGCCTTATAAGGAAGATCATCATAAATGTGCGTATATTATGGGATCATTTTCCTGTTAGAATTCTACTTATTAGGGTTAATCGTGGGACGCAAGTTATTTCCATTTAGGATTCCTTAGAGCCCACTCAAAACCATGTTGGTACCACGTGGCTTCAGTATCTGTCTACCTTGTATTCATGTAACTTGAATCCGTCCAAATAGGGGGACTGTTCATCTACTGTGGGGAGTAGACTATCCGTCACATGTTCCATTCGTCTGGTGCCCCTTTGTTGCCTCATCTCTGACAACCCACTAACCTTGTATCGTTAGGTCCACTTGAACGGATCCATCATGCCAAATTTTGTACTCTTCAGTTGCCCCCTCACTCCATGGGTCCATCACCTCCTTTGGACGGACCCATGGAGTGATGGTTTGACTCGTCTCCTGAGAAGCGTGCACAGATTAACAGGCTAACCTAGGGTTATTAATGTTGTAAGGGCACGAGGCATTTCTTCAGTAGTTAGTCTCTTGGAACGAAGCATCCTTTCATCTTCCATGCCGTTCCCTCTATATAAACCTGCTTCTTTACCTCTCATTCTTTATTTTCCGCAGCAAATTTAGGATCAAAGCACTACCGTCACCTATGATAAACAAGCATACCGTCTACTTGGTGCATCTATCATCTACACCTTTCTTAGTGCTCATCTTCAATTGGTAAGTACTCTTCACCTACTATTGAATTCTTGTCATTTTTTAGACTTTGCACACCCGTTGTCTATGTAGATCTATCAATGTCTTAGGGTTTACCCATCACGTGTAGGTGACAAATGTCTAGTGCGTCAAGTATCCAATCGTGTGTTCGCGAGGGGCGAATTATGATGAGGTGTTCCCGTCAGGTCAGAATGACCCTGGCATCTCAAGTGAAGAAAGGAATCTGTCGGCCACCTTCATAAGGGATGTGGATTTGGACACGGATAGGTCAGGGGGTGATTCTACTAATGGCCTAATTGGTGTTGAACCCACAACCCAATCCGTCATAGGTCCTGATGGACTTAGGAAGTTTATAATACTTCCCTTGTGGACAGTTAACGACTTCATTTCTACCATCAAAGAGTCACACTTCAAGAAGCTTAGGGAGAAGTACTGGATACCTGACCACATACCCCTTCGTCTACCCTACAAATCCGAGAAGTGTTATTACAAGGGTGTCGAAGGCGTTGGAGTATATGAGCAAATGCTGAAAGCAGGGCTTAGATTCCCCCTAAGCACCCTCCATCATCGCCTCCTTCAATATTTAGGGTTGGCCATCACCCAAATCGCCCCAAACGCCTGGAGGGTTAGCATGGAGGTCTTATATGGGGCCATATCCAACGAGGCTTGTAGATTGACGGTGGAAGAATTTTTTCACTATTACCATCCAATTGAGATTGTTCAGTCCAAGGGCATGAATAGTTTCATGCCCAGGAGCCCGTTGCTGAGGCTCGTGTGTGACACCCCCGACTCTAATAGGAACTAGAAGAGTCGCGCTATTTTTTTATGGAAGGTGATGAGTGGATGTGTCACCCTAGTGACCAAAAGTTCATGCCCATCAACAAAACATGGGGTATAATGCCCCCGTCTGGTATGCATCCGTCTGTACTTAGGTTTTTAATTGTGTTAGTTTTTCTGGTTACTTTAACCATCTCCTTTTGTAGCTCGAGACCATCCACAAGTCTCACTTGAACAGTGGAACTTTTTGGAAATTTTTTTTAGCAAAACCAAGCTGTCAGAGAGGACGTGGGCTAAATTAGTCAACTTAGATACTCTTTACTGGTATTGTGATGGACTAAAGCCCACAGTAGCTGCTTGTCACTACGACCGTCAAGTTTGCCAGCGTAAGTCCATCGCCCAATACTTGGTTCCTTTCTTTGTTTTTTTTTTTTTTTTTAATTTTTTATTTATTTATTTTTATATATATCTAACTCTTGATACTCGTCCACCTTTGTGCAGAAATGGAAGATAGCAAGAGAAAGGCCTACATCAGGCAGCAAGCTGCAAAGAAGAAACAAGAGGGGAGTTAACCCTTTAAGAGGACGGGTCTGGCCAACCCGTCTACCAAAAGGAAGCTGTCAATGAAAACTGACTGTCTTCCAAAAAAGCCCAAAGTTGCCCCTGAGTCCGTTGTGCGTTAAAGGCTAAAACCAAGAAGATGGCCACTCCACTTGGTCAAGGAAGGGGCAAAGGACTCATGGCGAGTCTTGTCCCCGTCACTGAAAAATCACCCATCCTCCTTCGCGAGGATTATAAGTATAAGCTAGAGAAGCTTTCGTCCATCATCTCAACTAACGATTATGAGGACTTAAGCAACCACGCGATTGAAGCTATAGGGGAGACAAGTCTTTTTAGCATTACGCAGGTAAATGTATCCGCCTCCTTTCTCTCTTTCTTTCCTTTAACTTGTCTAGCCACTAACCCGTCTTTTGTTTTTAGGTAATGCTAATGATGAAAGGGTTGATGGGCCATTGCCTAAACCACGAGATGACACTAGATCATGTTAGGGCGAAGGCAAGGTTGACGAAGGATAAGCTGGCTGAGCTAAAGGCCTGGAAGATGGTCCAGGAGAAGAAGCTTGCTTGCTTAGAGCAAGAAAGGGGTAAGTTGGAGAAGCAGACGGAGATGCTGAGGCAGGTCCTTGAGGATAAGGATAAAGAGATCAGTGATGCCAAGGATTGGCTTTGTCAGGTGAAGGAAGATGCGATACGGGAGTATCATGATTCTAATGCTTTTCTGGCAGAGCTCGGAGGCTTTTATGCTGATGGCTTTGATGACTGCCTTCGTCAAGTCAAAGATTCTTTTCCAGACCTGGACCTGTCCCATGTTTCTATTGATCCCTCAGCCCAGACCCCAGCTTAAACCGTCCACTCCGAGAGCACTGATGAGCTATTTGCTGACAATCCTCGTGGTGACAGAGAGTCTGCTCCTATTGAAGGCCAAATCCAATCCGTCAAGGGTGGTGCCCGTCAACCTGAAGACATGCAGATTATGGAAGAGAGGGATGAAGAAAACCCCCCTGTCTAGCAGTAGTTTTTCTTTTTTCTTGTAAACTGTATTTTTTTTTATTAAGCTGTATTTATTCCATCTACTCTAAATTTGAAACACTTGCCCTTTTATGGCTTTTTATTTATTAACTTTAGTTATCTGTCCATTTTATGGACTTTTCAGTGGTAACCCATTCACTTCGTGGAATAAATATGAGTTATTCTTTTACTATGAACTCGTCCACCTGGCGTACTTTATATTTCAAATTACTCCTACTATGCGGACTTAAGAATTCAAACCACCCTTTGGGATGACCCCATCCACTGTATGGATTTAACAATTTGAGTCACCCATTGAGGTGAGCCTATCCATTGTATGGATTTAATATCTTGAATCATTGCTTCCTGTAGTTTGTGAACCTCCTCAGCCATAGCTCTGTCCCACTCCTGTGCGAATACCCGCTTTTTCTGCCAGATGGGAGAGAACGAGGGCGATACATTCAGCTTGTGGACTATGATTGACGGATCAATTCCAAGAATGTCCTCATGGCTCCAAGCGAACACGTCCTGGTTTTCGTTTAGGAACATTGTGAGTGCTTGACGCACTGGTGGGCTAGCCAAAGTGCTAATCCTCGTTGTTCCTTCAGGCCTAGAATCATCAAGGAGTATTTCTTCCAAGCCTTCCATCAGTTCTGCTACTGTTTGCTGTTCTTCTATACACATAGTCTGCAAATGATCGTCCATCTCTAGCATGGCAATGTAGCATTCGCGTGCCACCACTTGATCCCCTCTTACTTCTCCCATTCTGTACTCGGTGGGAAACTTGATCATCAAATGGTAGGTTGAGGTTACGGCCTTCCATGAATTCAAAGTAAAGCGACCCAATATGGCGTTGTACATGAATGAACAATCAACAACCAAGAACGTGACATCGTTGGTGATCTGCTAAGGGTAATCACCTATTGTTATTGGCAGGGTAACCGCTCCTAGGGGATGCACCCTTGTTCCTCTGAATCTTATAAGTGGTGTGTTGGTTGGAATTAATCGTTCTTTCCCTATCCTCATCTGCCAGAATGCCGGGTAGTATAAGATATCGGCAGAGCTCCCGTTGTCCACAAGGACTCGGTGTGTGTTGTAATCCCCTATTCGTATGCTGATTACAAGTGCATCGTCGTGTGGGTGATGGAGATGTCGGGCATCTTCCTTCATGAACCTAATTACGGGGTTGTCGATTTGTGCCATCTTTGGGACATACCCCGTCAGCTAGACGTTCTGAACCATTCGTAGGTAGGTCTTGCGTGCCTTCTTGGAAGAAATGGAAGTTGCACTGCCTTCTATAATCATCCTTATATCTTCCAAAGGTGGCTTGGGGCACTTGTTTTCTCTCCTGGCTTGCTGTCCTTGGGGCTGTTCCATCCCTTCCTTACCGACGAACTTTTGCAGCTTTCCTTGCCTGATGAGAGCTTCTATCTGCTACTTAAAGTCATAGCACTGGCACGTGTCATGGCCATGATCACGGTGGAAATGACAGTACTTATCTCTAGACCTCTTGCTAGGGTCCCCCTTCAACTTGCTAGGGAATGTCAAGACCCTTTTGTCTTTGATCTGCATCAAGACTTGATCGATTGGGGTGTTCAGAGGGGTGAAACTTGTGAATCTTCTGGTTGGAGGCTTGGAGCGTCTATCTTCCCTTTATCTCCTATCCTTGCCATCTTTCCTCCCTGTCCTGTCGTGATTCCTCTTGCCTTTCTCTCTTTTTAGGTTTCTCTTCGCGAACCAACAACGCGTCTTTCACGTTTATGTATTTAGTAGCTTTGTAGAGCACATCCGACATGGTCTTCAAGTCATTCTTATACAAGGAAAATAGAAACTTACCTTTCTATAGCCCATTCGTGAACGCGGCAATGAGTATCTTGTTGTTAGCTTCATCGATTGAGAGTGCCTCCTTGTTAAAGCGGGCTATGTAAGACCTTATTGTCTCATCCTCCCATTACTTAATGTTCATTACGCACGCAGTGGATTTCTTATACCTGTGTCCCCCAATAAAGTTTGAGGCAAACTGGGCGCTTAACTCCTTAAAGGTACCAATATAATTGGGCATCAACCTGTTGAACCAAATCCTTGTGAGGCCCTTCAACGTAGTGGGGAAGGCCCTACACATAATCTCATCTACCACTCCTTGTAGGTGTATTAAAGTCTTGAAGGACTCTAGGTGATCTAGGGGGTCTTTAGATCCATCGTAGCTTTCCACCTGAGGCATACGAAACTTTGGTGCTAAGGGGAACGACGTGACGGATGCGGTAAATGGTGAATCAGTTCGATGGACCAAGTCATCGAGGTCGCTAGACACCCGTCCTCTGAGGGCGTTCATCATAAAGTCCATCCGTTCCTTCATCATCTGCATCTTCGTAACTATGTGAGGGGGAGCCAAATCTATGGCAGATGGACAGTTGGTATCCTATCACTCTTGTCTACTTGGGGTGTTGCTGCCTTCCGGCCGCTCTTGATTCCTTCTTTCAACGCTAGTTCGTTCCTGGTCCTCATCTTGGGTGTTAAGTGCTACGTTCTTTTAGCACAGTTGCTCCTTCAGGTCATGATTTTGCTTGGTGAGGAGTTCCACAGCTGCGGCGAGGGTTTGAACTTGTCACTCTAGGGCAGTGGTGCGCAGTTCGTCACCCTGATTGTTAGTGGTTATTGCCATCGAACGAGTAAGTACCATGCAACTTTTTGTCCGAGAAGCGTAGTATGGCTTATCTCTAAGGTTCCCACAGATGGTGCCAACTGATGATGTCGAAAATCGTTAGTTAATCACACAGTCCTCAAATGCTCAAAACAACACTTGCACAACACAAAACAAGAAGACCTTAGGAGAGTGCCAATGTGGTACCGGCCAAAACCCTCTGATGGTTAAGTTAGAGAACTTTTTCACAACTTTAGAATGCCAAAGCTGAGGTGAATTATGCATACCTTTTTTTGGAGGGCCTTGGGTTTTTATAGTAGTGTAGAATTGACCTCCGTTTCTTGTGTAGGAAGGTGTTGCCTTACGGGGAAGATCATCATAAATGTGCGTATATTACAGGATCCTTTTCCTGTTAAAATTCTACTAATTAGGGTTAACCATGGGACACAAGTTATTTCCATTTAGGATTCCTTGGAGCCCACTCAAAACCATGTTGGTACCACATGGCTTTAGTATCTGTCTACCTTGTATTCATGTAACTTGAATCCGTCCATATCGGGGGACTATCTATCTACTATGGGGAGTGGACTATTTGTCTACTATGGGGAGTAGACTATTCGTCACATGTTCCTTCCATCCGGTGCCCCTTTGTTGCCTCATCTCTGACAACCCACTAACCTTGTACCGTCGGATCTACTTGAATGGATCCGTCATGCCAAATTTTGTACTCTTCACTAACTTTCGCAAGAAATGAAAGAAAATAAAATGAAGCTAGAGTGTTTTTTTTTTTTTTTTTTTCATTTATTTATTTATTTTCTTTAGAAAATCATTATTTCTTTTTTCTTTTTTAACGTTAATTTTGATTATTTATTTATTTATTTAGATGCAGATGTGGTTTTTTAATACTAGTAATTAATTATCCCTAATTATTCTATTAGCTACGTGTTTGTGTGTCAAGTGAGATTACAAGTACTAAAATGACAATAATTTCATAACTTAAGGATCAAAATGATTCCATAAAAGAAAGAAAAAGGATCAAAATAATTGGAAAAAGGGGAATAGAAAATTGAGGGATCCGTTTTCTTCTTGAACCAACCACAGTCTTTCCTCCCAAGGGAGATAAAATGAGAGTTCTTATGGTGGGACTCACCAATAAAGTTTGCATTTTAAAATATCCTAAATAATATCAAATATATTCAAAAACTTTTATTTGTGTCTTTTATTTTATTTATATTTTGTTCATACAAATTAGATACTAGTTTTTTCTTTTGTACACTAATTTGGATTTGAATTTTAGTATATATGTTTATTCTTGAAGTGAATGATCAAAAAATTTTACTATTCATGGTTTGGTTCCTCAAAGACAAATTCCTACTTTCAATCTTGGTTTTCTCAATATTTCCTTCATTTTTTTTATTATTGGATGCAAAAACATTTTGGCTCACCTAAGACCCATGTGTGTTTTGAGACTGGGTGTTCCATTTGGTTGAAAATGGACTAGGCACTAATAGAAGGGGGCCTAAATATTGTTACAGTATCAAAGTTATTGTACCAAAATGACCACCAAAAAAAAAAAAAAAAAAGTATGGAGCTTTAATGTACCAACTCGAAAGTTCAAGGAGTGCTAGTGCAATTTAACATCTGAAACAAATACTAAATATTAGAAATTTTTTTTTTTTTTACAAATTGAAATCAATTCTTGTGGATGAAACAAATATTGATTCTACCAAAAAAGAAACAAATATTGGAATATTGTTGCACTCAACTTTGATTTTTGTTTGAAATTTTTTGTGAGGGATTTCATAATTCGCTCCAATACCAATGGGCTTGGTCTGCGATCGAATGCTATAAAAGATTTGTGCCCCTCATCCTTCACCAATTGGTCATTGGATGGATTGGTAAGGTACACGGTTTGACAGTTTTAATTTTTATTTCACTAAAAGTCATCGAGCACATCCCATAGGAAGAGTGAATAATAATCAAACTTGGGTCCGTTTGGATGGGAGAGTGGAAAAGTGGGAGGATAGAAAATGAAGAGAGGATAGAAAAGTGGAATGATAGAAAAGATTTAGTTTTCTCTAATATGTGTTTGGTTGGGAGGGTAGAAAAGTAGAGGGATAGAAAACTCTTTTGTTTGGTTGAAAATAAAAGTGAAAGGATAGAAAATAAAGTTTATATAAATTTACCATTATGTCCAGCTTAGGTAAAACAAAAATAATACATTATATTTTTATTAAAAAAAATATGTATGATTGATTTCTTCATTAAAAAAATAAAATAAAAAGAGGATAAGAAGTTCAAGAACCCAAAACTTTATATAAAAAAAAAAAAAAAAAAAAAAAAAGAGGAAGAAAAGATAATGAGTCAAGTACCAAAATCACCAGTACGCAACTTCCCATAATAAAATTTTAAAATAAAATAAGGGGAAAAACCCACGTATAAGACATCAACTTGGAGGGGATAAATATGTAATTCAAGAGCTAAGCCCTCATTTTCTCTCTTTTCTTCTTAGTTTTCCTCCCAAATCGGGAGAATAAAAATTTATGGGCCTGGGTGTATTTTTTTTACATATGTTTTCCATCCTTTGCGTTTTCTCTCCTAAACCAAACAAGGGAAACCATCATTTTCATCGCTGTTTTCCTCTCTTCCTTTTCCATGCCTCCTATTTTCACTCCAACCAAATGGAGCATAACTTACTCATTTAGAAGAAATCTCATATACCAACTGGCTCTAGAAGTCTTTTGCCATTGAATGAAAATTACTCATAGATACAGGTGGCTCAAGAAATCTTTTGCCATCGAGTGAAAATTACTCACAAATATAACTATTTTCCAGGTTGGTCTACACATAAGAACTTCTCAAACATAAACTAGGCCTTATAGCCCATTATAAAAGATATAAAGCCCATGCTGAAAGTTTTTTGTGTTGGGCTGTGCCTCGGCGTGTAAAATTTCATTGCTCTCAATCTTGTCATGGGCCTCTTTTGGTAAGGTTGGTGGGAAGCGGTTGCTTCTTGGATTAATTTGAGCTACGAGTTTCCTAATATTCTTGTGGTTGAATAACGAAGAATTTGATCAACTTTTCTTACGCTGTATATGACCCATTGTATTTTTCATTGATGTTTTAGTAGTGAGATATTTAATTTAATTGAACGTTTTGAACTTTTCACTGAGCTATTTAATTTAATGTGTAGGACCGCAAGTTGTATTTTTAATTGATGTTGTGAGAAAGCAACAAAGAAAGATAGGGTGATTGCCTATCCCTAGTCTTTAAAGAATTTTTTTGCTTTAATAAAGACAATCCTCCAAGAGTTTTTAGACTCTGTTTGTAAGGGTGATTGCTTATCTATTCCTGTATTTTAGTTTTAAATATATATTGTAGTTTATCCACGAGAGAGAGAGAGAGAGAGAGAGAGAAGAAGAAGAAGAAGAAGAAGAAGAAGAAGAAAGATAGTGATGACATGACACAACTTGCAAAAAGTCATTTTCAAGTTTTTGTGAATAGAAGCTATTTTCTAGGTTGGTCCACACCAAACTTGTTCATATTGTTGGTGAGTCTCTTATCATCAAATAAGCTTTCTACCCTATAGTAAATAAATTCACAAAAAGCTTGTAACGTAATTGATATTTTTTTGTGTTTCCAATAAAAATGTCTTTATATTTTGATAGTCAAGTTGGAAGGATTTGAATTATAAACATCTTCATTAAAAACTTTAAAACACCAAGCGGTATCAATTGAGTTACATAACTCTTGAACCCTATTATCAAATTTTCAAAGGAAATAAATAGTTAATAAGTTCATGAATTCCAATTGACCCAATCGTAAAAAATAAATAAATAAATAAATAAAAAATCTCGAATAAGAGACTTAAATTCAGATCCTGCTTACACGAAAACACATTGGTGTCTTTTTTATGAACTTATAGTATCCATCATTGAAAAAAAATAATTATAGTTTATAAATTTATCTATAAATTTGGTTCATATCAAGTTTGGGACTATGAAAAAGATAAGGAAGCTTCATTTATTCAATAATGATAATGTTGTTTGAAGGAAAACTAAGAGCTAGTATGAAATTCCACAAGGAGGAAACAAAGAATAGAGAAAAAAAAGAGTTGGTATGAAATTGATTGAACACGACAAGGTGGCCAAGATGTTCCTCTTTACTTCGACAAACTTTAAATTACCATGGACTCCGTAAAGTTATAGTCAATGCAATGCACATAATGGGATTTAGTTACATTTTAAGTTACAATGTATTTGTGGTTCTAGTCCAAAGCGAGTTTTTTCTTTGTAAATTAGTGTAATTGGGAATATAGCAGAGCTACATTTGATAGAGTAGCAGTATCTATTCAACTGTCTAAGCTACTTGTAGTTTATGATTGAAGTAGCTAAACGACATGTGTTTTACTTAAGCTTATAATGTAGAGTTGGTTAGCACACATGTAATAGTCAGTTAGTTCTTTTCATATTTTCCTGCTTTCCTCTGGTTCTGTATATAAACATAGAGGCTATGTATTTTACATGCAGTTTTTGATATACAATTGCATATAGAGATTCTCTATATGCAATTGAGTTTGAGGCATATTAAAAACTATTTCTTTGAGTGCGACATTCAGTTTTTGATATACAATTACATTATGTTTCTAATGTGTGATTCATAATAAAATTGATAATTATATGAAAAATAATGTAACTTTGAGGCATATTAAAAACTATTTCTTAAAAATTAAAATTGATGACTGTCGAAGTCAAAGGAGTTTGTTATTCATAAAAAAAAAAAAAAAAAAAAAAAAAAAAAAAAAAAAAAAAAAAAAAAAAAAAAAAAAACTGATTTTCTTAGGCAAACTTGCTCAATTGAGTGCTAGACGAATTTCAATGAAACTATTTTGTGTAACTAAAACCCAAATTTTGTTGTCTCACTCATAATTTCACCTAACACGATGAATCTTGCTCAATCGAGATTCCTTTTGCAGCATTTGTACTCTTTCTTTTGAACTTGAACTTCAATGACTCAATGCAATTACAATTTAAAATGAAATTGAAAAATACATGGAAACTTGCAGTTACACTGAAACCTTTTTAATTTTTGACTTGGAATTTGCCAACATTACAAATGGTTGAATGTAAGAAGAACTATTGCCAAAATTACAATTAGTTGAATGTCGTAATAGATTAAGTTAACTATTAGAATTTCTTCCATAGGGTTAAGGTGAAGAGCTTGGAAGAAGAACTAGTTGATGAATGTAATGCCAAATTGAAAAAAGTGTCTAGTGCCAAGATTGATGCCAAATTAGGGGTCTAAATAGCAATTTTTCAATTAGTATCAAAGCATAGGTTCATTGTTTCAAAGATTAAAATGGAAGTATCTCCTATAATGCGAATTTTCAATTGGTATTAGAGCATAGGTTTACAATTGTAAGATTAATATGGGGGCATCTCCTCTAAAAAATGATTTTTGGTACAAGTTTTATTATTATTTCTCATTAGATTCCATTACTTAAATACATTCCATTTTATTCTTTTCTTGTTTGTTCTTTTATGATTTACTCATTCCATTTTTCGATTTTTAAAACTCCCAAAATGGATTTTTGTGAATTTGTGATGCAAGTGTAGCTTCATGGAATTTAGTCACTAAACAGAGTCACCACTTGTGTCTTGTTTTTGTATGCATAACACACAAGCTAAACCAAGTGAAAAGCGGCCACATATTTATAAAGAGACTTCCATGAAAATTCCATAGACCATAATTGTGTTTCGTTTTGGTTGGTGATGGTGGGTCATGTTAATCCGTGAGTGCCCCCTTATATAATTTAACAAGTTCATAGAAGTTTCATTATTATTTCTCCTTGGATTCTATATTGTAACGTAGAGAAGCTTTTCGCAAAAGCAATAATATTGTGTCAAAATAATGGAGTAATTCTCGGTTTAGGAGGTAAAGTACTACATGAATCTCCATCACATGATTACATTAAAAAAATACAAATAGAATCCCAAATGTGAAAAGAAGAAAAATAAGAGCAACTGCATCAGTATGTCTAAAATATTCCGTCTATTTTACCCAAAAAACTTACTTTTTCTATTTTATATCATCATTTTTACAAAACACTCACATTAGTTTATCTATTATACACACTTTTTTATTAAAATAATATTTTTTCTCACTTTTTTTATTATTTCCCACCTACCCCACCTAACCCATAAAGTATCTGCCTCTCACTTTTGAGAAAGTATATACTGTTTCTGGATCTCTAACTCAACATCCATCTGGTGTTTCTAAGTCCAATAATAAATTAACACATGTATTAAAATGACAACTCTGCATACTTAGGTCACTTAAAATAAAGAGACAAAAATGCCCCTAAAAATTTCGAAACCCCACCATTAATAACACGCATTTCCCTTTTTGCAAAACTCAAATTCTCTCTATCTCTGCTCTCTCTCCTCCAAACCTCCGCAATCGTTGCCTAGCATCGTTGTCGGAGGTACGTTGCCGAACATCACTAGTTCCGACAAGACAGGCCTTTGACTGGCTAGAAAACCCCCAAAATCGTCTCTCATTCTTGTTGCTTCCAATCCCCAACTCCGGAAGCTTTCTTGCTTCATCCAACACCTGATGTCACAAGAAGGTTTTCTTCTCTCTTTTTCTAGTTATTTTCTGTATTTTTCACATTTTAAAAATTTTTTTTCTTACTGAAAAATAAAAGGGTATCTTTTCATGATGTTGGATATGGCACCATAATCTCACCTTAGAAGGGTCTTATTTTTATAACCAAATCTTACTTGAAATGGTTTTGTTCTATTATGGGATGAGAACACCAGATGTTGCAAGATTTGTATGATGATGGATTTGGTTTTGGTCTGTTGTGGGTTGAGATTTGGGTGTTTTTGTTTTGGGAAGAGATGATTCTGATGGCGTTGGGGTTTGGAATTTAGAGTTAAGAGTTTATTAGCTATCATTCCTTGCTTTAGTTTGTATCTCTATTTTATTATCAATCTCTATAAACTTTACATGGGATTAGGCTGCCTAGATTAATATTGATGGTTCCATTAATATTTGATGGTTCCTTGCCGCTAATGTATGATTCTACTCATGTTGTGAGTTTAGGGTTTATTAACTATCAATCCTTGTTTTAGTTTGTCTCCAATTTTATTATCAATATCTATAAAATTAAATGATTGTGCTGCTTAGATTAATGTTGATGGTTCCTTGCAGCTAATGTACAGTGCTACTCGTGTTGGTTGCCAAATTGAATTAAGATCATATATTGCTAACAGCGTATGTTGTTACTTGAATATAGTTCATATTGCCTTAGCTATAAGTAAGGAGGAATTTGGTCCATTTTACGATGCTTTGATTGTGTGTAATTTGTTGGCCAAGACCAACCTCCCTTGCTTTTTGGTTCATGCTCTCGTTAAATCATGCATATAACATGCTTGATAAATTGCCCCAATAATTGAGTTGAGTAAAAAACTTACTGTTATTTATTTTAAATTGCTGGCTACCGACATAAGTTGATTCTATGTTGGGCTATATCTTTTTTATTGTAGAGTATATCACAACCTGTAGGTGCTACTGTTATGTTTAGTATATATTATAATTTTGTTAATATGATGGTGATTGATAGAAGTGCTCTAGGTATTGGTGTTATTGGTGCGTGCAGTGCTGATGGCTGGTGCTAATGTGGCCAAGGGCTATTGTGCTTGGTTCAGAGGTTGCTGCTACCATGTATATGGGTTTAAGTCTTGAGTAGTTAGTTAAGGGATAGTTGTAATTGGTATTATTCTGTTAGTTACAGCTATTGAGGGATGGGGGTGGTTAGTTAGTTAGTTAGTAGCAGTTATAGGAAGTGCCAATGTATCCCAATTTTGTTAGGCTTGGGAATTTAGGTTTTGAATGTGGGAATGAATGAGAAAACTAATGCAAATTCCCGTGTCTTTCCTTCTCCTTAATCCCTATCTCTTTCTCTCTCTAATCTCTCTCTGTTCTATTCTTCTTTCAAATCCCTTGTTTCTTCTTATTTGGATAGGAATAAGGTGATTCCTATCAGTGATGTTTGATTAGTATATATCCTATAGATTATATTTTTATGTTTCTTTGAACCTTGTTAGAGAACTGCTGTTATGTTTCCTTGGATAATTCTACCCCATTGAATAGTTAGAGAATTGAGGTCATGCAGTCTCTTATTATTTGAGTCCCATAAGATAAATAATATGTGCTATAGGAATGAGAATTTTTATTGCCTAGGCATTACTTGGGTTTTGAGTTTTGGTAAGTTCTTGGTACTATAGAAATATCTGTTTATCTTTTTTAAACTAGAGTGATGGTCTTGATGATCAGTTACATAGTTAAATAGTTATTTGATTTCAAATTTTTAAGTTCTATTGATTATAATGTGTTACCTGTTGGTTTGTTGGTTTTAGGGAAAGAACGTTTCAAGCTTCACCGGGAAAATAGTTGGGAGGTCTAAATTAGGGAGGGCATTCTTTGTTGGTCTAAACAGAATAATATGCTAACTACAAGAATGCATGCAAAAGATTGATAAAGATAAAGTTGATCAAGATAAGTTAGTTGTACACCACAAGGAGGAGAAAATTTTGAGGATTGCATTGTTGTTATAGTGGATTGCATTTGTAATTATTGTGACTCCTATGATTTGGTGCAATGGGGCTAGACTGGAGCACAAAAAGATTTTTCCAAAATTTAGCTAATTTGGATCAAATGTATCACCATTTTAATGTTATTGTTATGATTTGTAATGTACTTTGTCATCCATCTAATGGATTGTATGTTTTGAAAGATTGAAATAAATAAACATGGCACTTTGTTCCTAAAATCTCACATTGTACTTTTTGGAGGAATTATAATATTGATTTATTCGAGTATTCCAATTGCTGAGACAATGGCAGCATTTTCATCATAACCAGATGTAGCAATAGCAAAGTGGGATCCAATTAGGATCTCCTACAAAGATTAAAGCTTGTATGTGTGATTGAAAAGCCATTAACTTGAGCCACTAACTTGAGCCACATATTTGACACTGTACTCAGTCACCATTCATGATTTCTACACAACCATTATATCATTAATGCAACACATTGCTATCAAGGTCTACTATAAACTAATAAACTCATAACTGGAAAAAATTTCTAAGTAGTTTCGTGCCAAATTACAATGTAACTATAGCAAATATGCTTATTCCAGGAAGTGAGCTTCCACA
Organism: Quercus cerris; assembly: GCA_963669245.1. Lineage (NCBI taxonomy): Eukaryota > Viridiplantae > Streptophyta > Magnoliopsida > Fagales > Fagaceae > Quercus > Quercus cerris. The sequence continues at coordinate 45,316,495 of OY770014.1, read as the reverse complement.
AATATAATAACAATTCCATAAATGAAAAAACAACTTGCATAATTTCATTCCATAATATCACTTCTAATGTTTTGGTGTAACCATCAATATATTTACCAAATTATCTAAGGTTTAACATCCTTGTTCATTAATGGTTGTGCAAAAGGTAAACAAAAATTATACACTTGGCTTTGTTTGAAGACTATAAAGTTTGTCTATGTCATGCTTCTTTGATCATTGTGTGCTTGGTGGGGCAGCCTTGCTTCTAAAAGTCTTCTTGTAAAGAGGTTGACTAACAAGTCCATGTTCCGGTGGCCTTCTCTTCCCTTTTTGAACATTACATAATGCCAAACTCTCATTTTTATATATGAACAATCTCAAATAAATAATGAACATTTAAGTTTTCACCACAAAAATGTTCAACATGCCTGTATCTCTCCACCATCTGAATTGTCCTCATTTTTCACCATCAATATATTTCTTGTAAACACACTTGTACAATTCTCCCTTGGAATAATAATAAATAAATAAATAAAATCTCCTTCCCCCCCACCTGTAAGAAAACAAAAAACAAAAAAAAGTCTAGCACCTGCCATTCACTACATTATCAAAATAACCAAAAAAAAAAAAAAAAAAAAAGGTCTAGCACCAAAATATTGCCATTCACTATATCATTCCCTTAACTGGAACAATATATAACACCTGCAACAATCTAGCATTGCAATTCCACCACCATGCACATATAGAAACTAATATATAAGAATAAAAAGTACATTTGCATTAATTCTATCATCCGCATATAATTAGTCTTTAACTAAAAGTTACTCAAACATATACAAAATCTATCATGTTTGAGTAATTTCATTCGTTATAAAAGCTTTACAAAATGACAGCTATAATTAGTGTTTGGCTATGCAATCACTTGTCCAAATTTTTAGCTATGTTATCTATAAAATTTTCAAGACAAATATACTATCTAAGAGGTTCCTCCACTGTGCAATAATGACGAAAATGCTATCCAACAAACTGTCCAAAGATGTTGTCCATGAGCTGTGCAGTATATTGTCCAAAATACTATCCAAAAGAGTTTTTCTTCACACTTCAGAAATTTTTAGTAGGGCCCTAAAAAAAGAGAACAATATTAGGGTAAAAGAAATAAACAAAAGCACATATTAAAGCTTCTCCCTCTCTAACATAAAAAGTTTAAGGTTATAGAATGTACTTGATTCAAGTATGACATTGAGGTACCTTCTTGAAACATTCTTGTAGAGTTAATCATGGGATGAGCAACAAACATTTCTAGGGGAAAGAATGATTTTTGAACATCTTCTATATATATATATAAACAAAAACAGTAACAAATGATTAAGCTCAACAAGCAAAAATAAGAAAAATAAAAATTGAAATACTAGTTTTGTACTTACCATGTACCATAGAAATAGCTTCTGAAGCTTGTGAAGTGGTTGTATCTTTCACTTTTCTTATGTTCCTTTCTTTCAAATGATTTTCTTGAAGCATTGTTGTAGAGCTAACCACAAGATTAGCAATAGACATCTCCGGGGGGAAAAAATGATGATTGAACATTTTCTTAAAACAAAAAAAAAAAAAAAAAAAAAAAAGGAGAGGAAGTAAGAACATATAGTTACACTTAACAAGCAAAAAATATGAAAAAGAAAGCTTGAGTACTAGTTTTGTACTTACCATGTACCATAGAAATAGTTTTTGAAGCTTTTGAAGTGGTTGCATCTTTCACTTTCTTTTTTCTTTGCTTCTTTTCCAGTTGACTTTTTATTCTAAAATTGGTTATCACTTTCTTTCTCACATGTGGCGGATCAAGGATTGGTCTCTTACCATCTAAGCAAGGTTGCACATCACCATCATGTATGAGATCTTGAGGACATTTTTTACCAACATCTTCCACCTTATTTGTATCCGCTGAACTCTTTTCAAGCTTGCATAATAGCTCACTTAGATTATCCATTGCTATTTTGGTCCCATGATTCGTCAATGCAACCTTATCACAACATTTATACCACAAAGACTTAAGTTGCTCATACGCAATACATGAGTCGATTTCTCATTTGATTTAAATGAATCAACAGAGCAACACAACCTTTTCCTGGCATCTTTTGTCCATCTACTTGATATATATTTGTCGGGTATATTATTCACATTATTCACAAGAAAAACCTTTAAAGCATGGCAACATAACAACCCCAAAGTCTCAAATAATTTGCAATCACAACAAATACTTAATTTAGACCGGTTAAAATGCACAATATGAATCCTTCTACTCTCCCCACTACTTAGTGAATATGTAAAGTTATTCTCACAATGATTAGATTCAACACAATTCAATCCCATACTTGAATTAAACTCTTCTTCAAACATTCCAAACAAAGCAAGAGTATAAACTTTAGCAGCATGACTTAAAATGCCCCCATGCTTATGAACTTTCCCAGGTGCACCATTCTTACAACAAAAATCTTCATTTATTTCATCTTGTCACATTTGTGCTGCCTTTTCCTTATAAAATTTAATAACTTCAATAAGAGGCATAAATGTTGTTAGGTTCTAAAGGTTTAGGAATTTATGTATTTAGAACTCTAATTTGTAATATTGGCAAACCATGATCAAAACAATCTGTTTAGTCTTGTTAAAGTGTGCTCAAAGTTGTTTAATTGTTGTAAAGTTGGAATCGAGAGACTGTAGATGCATTGAGGCATTTCGGTCTGGCTCGATCGATCGAAGAATAGATTCGATCGATCGAAAATCGGTCAGATTGCGTTTTTCTACAGTTTTCCAACTCAGCCCTAACTCATTAAACGTTTAGGGTTTTATGTTTTTGTCCTAGGTATATAAGGCAAAACCCTAGCCACATTTTTAGAGTTGCTCCAGTTGTATTGTTGCTCATACATTGCTGTTTTGTGTAAATCTCTTGTGAGATCTAGATGAGCTTTCCTTTACACAAAACTTAGGGTTTTCAAGATTGAGATTACTTCAACATTTTGATGATCAACTTGGTTGCTACTATTGAAACTTAAAGAATATCAAGCGTGGGTGCTTGTAGCTAATTGAAGAATTCAAGAAAGAAGGAGTCCGCGGATTTGGAGCTTGTACGGGGTCGTGTCAGTAAGTTCTACTGGTAGGTAGTATTAGGAAGTTGAGCGGGGAACTTGTAAGTCCTTTTGTATGAACTTTGATTCTTTCATAGTGAATTCAGTTTTGCCTTGAGGATCGGCGGGTAAAATCCTCCCCAAGTTTTTTATTGGTTTGGTTTTCCTGAATGATCATATCTTGTGTTATTTATTATTCCGCTGCTATATATTCTTGATATGATTGTTTGATTGTTTTAACCCAGAATTGCTTAATTTGACTAAGTAACAACTTGGCTAATTAACTAGGCTACTCAATCTGGTTGTGTGTTAAGGGGTCTAAATTTTCATCAAGTGGTATCAGAGTAGGTAGCTCTTTTGTCTGAGATTTTTGATCTCTGAGCTGATCCTTGACCCCTGTTGTCATGGAGCATGGACACTCTCTTGTTGTACCTCCTCACTTTGATGGGAATAACTATGCTTATTGGAAAGTAAGGATGAAAGCATTCCTGAAATCTATTGATGAGAGACTTTGGAATTCCGTTGAGTACGGATGGCAGAAGCCCACTACTCCTGTGAGTGAGTGGCAAACTTCTGAAAAAGAAGCAACAGGCTTCAATAGCAAAGCTATGAATGCCATCTTCAATGCTGTTTCTATGGAGGAATTTAAGAGGATTTCTAATGTTGAGGTTGCTCATACTGCTTGGAAAATCCTCCAAACTGTGCATGAAGGCACAAAGGCAGTTAAGATAAACAAACTGCAGCAATTAACTTCTAGGTTTGAGAGCATTAGGATGTTTGATGATGAATCATTTGATGAATTTTATGCCAAACTGAATGCTATTGTTAATTCTGCTTTTAATTTGGGTGAAATCTATGATCAACCTAAAATTTTTAGGAAGATACTTAGATCGTTAACTGAAAACTTTAGACCCAAAGTGACTGCCATTACTGAGAGCAAGGATGTGGATTCCATCCCTGTTGATGAGCTTGTAGAATCTCTTCAGTCATATGAGTCTGACTTACCCAAAACAAACAAATCCAAATCAATGGCTCTTAAGTCTGTTGATGATGTTGAGGCTGGTGGATTTGATGATAAGCTCTCTGCTACAGAGATAGCTTACCTTGCCAAGAATTTTAGAAACTTTCTGAGAAATACAAATAGAAGGGCAAGAGGTACAAACACTGTTGAACCTAGAAACTTTAGGAAGAATGATCCCACTAAGGTTAATAACTTTGAAAAACCTAGAGAAAAAGTAGGTCAATCTTCAAACAATTCTTTGGGTGCTCAGTGTTTTGGTTGTCAAGGGTATGGTCATGTTAAATCTGAATGTCCTACATTCTTGAGAAATAAGGGTAAAGCTATGGCTGTAACCCTTAGTGATAATGAGGTTTCTGATGATGAGTCTGAATGTGACGAGGATGGAAACTTCATTGCTTTCACTGCTACTGCAATAGTCAATGAAAGCATATCTGTTGAGGAGAACCCTTCTGATGGGGAACTCTCTGAGGATGCAGATCTTCAAGAGGCCTATAATAAACTTTGCAAAGTTGCTGCAAAGGATGCTATGAATGTTGAACTTGGCTTGAAGAAAATTGATTCTCTTGAGCTTGAAAAGAAAAATTTGCTTGTTAAATTATTTGATGCTAATGATCTTTTGAACCATGTGAAATCTGAGAACATGCTTTTACTTGATAAAGTTAAAACTTTAGAACATGATTTATCTATTGCTAGAACTGCTAGTTCTAAACTTGATCACATACTGAATGTTCAAAAGTATCCTTCTGATAAATCTAGGATAGGATATATTGAAAGCATCTCTGTGTCTACTCCACATTCAACGAACTTTGTTCCTTCATCTTCTTCTGAACCTTCTGTGAGTGAGGTTGTGAGTGAAACTGTCAAACCACCTGTGAGTGAGGTAGTCAAATCTGTAGAAGTTTCACCTCCTAAGAAGATTATGGTTGATCTGAGAGAAACTAAACCTACCCTTTCTAAGGACAAGATGCATGGTAAACCTGTTTGGGTTTGTCATTATTGTGAAAAGTCTGGACACATTCGTCCTAACTGTAACAAGCTTCAAGCTGCTAAGAGAGCAACTAAACCAAAGGTGCCTGTGCCTCAAGCACAAGATCCTATGGCACTTATTGGTGAATTGGTAAAGGCTTTGAACCTTTATTCCAATTCTGGAGTTGGAAATCATGCGAATGTGAATAAGAACTCCAATGCTCATGGTGCATCTAAAAGGTTTTGGATGCAAAAGACTCGACCTAATTAAGTCTTTCTGACATGGTCCTTGTGCTTCATTGCTCATTCCTCTGTGACCATTGTTCTTTGGTTTTTTGTGTTTCTTTTGTTTTGTTTCTAGGATTTACATTGCATTATATTCATGCATTTCATTCTAGGATTTATTTTGTTTTCTCTTAAATAAAGAAAAAATTAAAAAAAAAAAAAAAAAGAGAGAAAAGGAGAAAGCAAAAATGTGTTTGACATTGTTTTCTTGGTTTTTGAAAACAAGGTTGGTCAATTTATTTACACATATCATGTCCTATGTACCTTGTTTAGCTTTGATGAGTTTATTTATTGCACTTGACTAGTTGAAGCTTTGTAGTGTATGTTGTGTGGGAAAGATGTTTATGGTGTTTATCACTTTGTCTTGATTTTGAAGTCACATGTTTTTTGACTGCCGAACTTGATCTTTTTGAGAAAGGCATAAATAACCATCTCACCACTGTTCACTAGCCAAACATGAACACGTTAGTGCATAATTATAAGATTCTGTGCTCAAGAAAGTGTAGCACATGCACAAAAAGAACATAAGGTGATGTCTCGGCTTAATTGCTTAATGCTTAAAATTGGTGTGTACTATTAGGTTTGATGCCATCTCACATAATTACAATTGGTGTGTACTATTAGGCTTGATGCCATTTCACATAATATATTTCACATTATAATGGGGCAAAAATACAAGAAACTTACATGATTGCAAGCTTTTGTTCTAGAAGAGGTGGGAGTTATAGGATGTAACTCTTTAAGTGATAGTCTCTTTTAAATTCTATGTGATGGATTGTGTAGATTTTGTGATTAATTGCTATTCACATATCATCTCACATGTATCTGAAGTTTTTTGCTAGTTGCACACACTACACAAGTTACTCTTTGCTAAACTTTGTACATGTTATTGTGTGTGTTTTTGGTCTGACCAACCAAGTTTGAAGATACTTTGAGAATTATGCAAAACAATTTTTTTTTGCTTGCGAATTTAAAAAGAGAATGGCTGAAATTTTCTTTGGAGAAACTGGGATTAAATTTGGGTTTTTGAAAAATCATTCCATCTCATACTCATGCATTTTGTTTTCATTATTTAATGCTTTGAGGAGTTGTTTTCCAAAATGAGGTTTTTGTTTTTTAAAACTGTGATTTTTCTCAAAATTTTTGTGAGCTTCTGCCCAGTTCGATCGATCCATTCTGATTTTCAATCGATTGAAAAAGTGCTTTAATTTGTTTAAAAATGACTGTCTCATTCGATCGATCGAATATATATTTCGATCAATCGAATATATATTTCGATCAATCGAAAGTCGCGAATCAGGTTTTTTTAAAACACTGTTCTTGACTTTTTCAAATACTTTTTCAAAAGTTTTTCAAAGTCTTTTCTCTCTCTCCGACTTGGCAAGCTCAACTGTTCAAATTTTTGTCGTTTTCCTCCGGATTTTTTGGCAAGAATTCTCTTTCCTCAAGCCGGTATGTCTATCTTACCCTTCCTTTTTGAGTTTATTTACTAATTTCATGCATTTTTTTTCATGCATTTATACTCAAAATTTTGGACCCTTTTCTTTTTGGGATTGTTTTTTATTTAAGCCCAATTTTGTGTAATTGATCAATGGGTTTTTGTGGGGACATACTATAAACATGTTCTTAATAGTTTAATTTGATCAATTTTGGGTTTTGTGTGAAATTGAAAATTCTAGGGTTTATAATTGATCCAAATTGGGGATTTTTGTTCAATTGGTTTTAATTGATGAAATTGGCTTGTTGTTTTGATGAAATTGGTTATTCTAATATGTTTTCAACAATGTGTGATAATCAATTCATCAATTTATTTCAAAATTATCAAGTGGTTTTTCAAATTTTTTTTGGGTTTTTGTTAGAAACTCTATATTCGAGCCAATTTTGTGAAATTGAACCTAATTCGAACTGTGTTTACTGCATTAGTTCATGCATCACAACATTGTTATTGTTCATGCATCATATAGATTTTTTATATGTTTTTATTGTGCAAACTTGCAGTCTGCCCTTGGTTTTGTTTTATTATAGTCTTTTGGTTTTCTCTTTGTGTCTCTGTCCTTTCCTTAGCATCATGCCTAGGAAGACTAGAGCCCGTAGGACTATTCCCTCCTCTTCTCCATCCCCTCCTTCTTTTGACCGTGAGAAGTTTCCGAGTGAGAAAAACCAAGAGATTTTTGAGAAGCTAAACCTTCAGAGAAAGATTTGGGTTGAGCGTTTTGTTCTCTTATATGAACTTGATCCTGCCATTAGGGCAAACTTTGAGCGTCGGGGCTGGTTACCATTGGTGGATATTTCTGATCCTCCTCCACCTTCTGCCTTGATTAGAGAGTTCTTTTCGAATATCTCTATCCGCATCTATAATTCCATCACTTTGGTAAAAAGTTGGATACGAGGCGTAGAGTACACCATTACTTCTCGAGTAGTGGTTGATGCTCTAGGGGTACCTTTGGTCCAGAATCCTATCTATCCTTATGATGAGTCTCCCGAGTTGAGTGATGTCTTGTCTTATATCACTGGGACTTCTGTCCAGTGGGGTTCTGAATCTAGGATCACTTCTGCTGAGCTCTCCGGGTTGCACTATCTGTTCTTTAGGATCGTCTGTCATTCTATCTAGCCTATCTCTCATGTTCACACCATTCCTCTTGAGAGGTGTGTATTTTTGTACGCCCTGTTTAATGATGCTCCTATTAGTTTTCCTCATCTATTTCTTCGTTCTTTGAACGATGTTTATAGGAGTTCATCTACTACTCATGCTCTTGTTCATCCTATTTTTATTCATAGGATTTTGCTTTATCTTGATCTTAGTGGCTTCCCTTCCTCTGAGCCCGTTCATGTGATAACTCCCATAGGTGCGTCTTTTCTTAGACAGAGGGCTGCTCATCTTCGAGCCGGTTCTAAACACCCTAGGTCTAAGCCTTCTGGTAGCGCACCTCCTCCTTCTTCTTCTACAGGTCTTGCTGGTGAGGATGCTCCTGATCCAGTTGGTGATGCTGCTGCTGCTGCTGATGTTCCTCCACCTCCTTCGACCGACTTTGATGTTCGTCATACCTTGGAGACTGTCATGATCGTTCAGGCGGCTCATGGTCAGATTTTGGTGGACTTGCTAGATGAGATTCGTGCTCTGCGAGCCGACTTTGCGCGTCTTCATTCACCCTCACCACCTCCTTTTGATGACGACTTGTGATTGCCCTTTGGCATTCCGTCACAAAAAGGGGGAGTGGAGTTTTTGACTTGTAGAGGAGTTTTTGTAGCTAGGGGGAGATTTTTTTTTGTTTTTGAGGAGCTTGTGTAGTTTAGATTGTATCTAGGTGCTTCACTTTGTATATCATTTTTGGGGATATTCATGTTAGAGGGAGTAACATTGATTGATATACATGTTATATTCATTGATTCTTGTTGCTTTGTGATTCACTGCTTATTGATTTATATTTATGAGTTGTTCATTCATATATGTCTTTATTTTGTGTTGTGTGAATCTTACAAGAATGTTATACCTATTGTTTTACTCTTTTCTATCACACATGCGTTTATGCGTTTGTTGAGTATTTCAGGAATATACAGGTTGACTTAACAAAGCTGCTGTCTATACTTGCAACCGATGGATAGTAGTTAGGGTTGAATTTGAGTTTATGAGCATTATTTTTGTAAAGGGCTTTTTATTTGTAAACTTTGAGCTTTTAATTAGGGTTTTGTCACGAATTGCCAAATGGGGAGTTTGTTAGGTTCTAAAGGTTTAGGAATTTATGTGTTTAGAACTCTAATTTGTAATATTGGCAAACCATGACCAAAACAATCTGTTTAGTCTTGTTAAAGTGTGCTCAAAGTTGTTTAATTATTGTAAAGTTGGAATTGAGAGACTGTAGATGCATTGGGGCATTTCGGTCTAGCTCGATCAATCGAAGAATAGATTCGATCGATCGAAAATCGATCAGATTGCGTTTTTCTGCAGTTTTCCAACTCAGCCCTAACTCATTAAACGTTTAGGATTTTATGTTTTTGCCCTAGGTATATAAGGCAAAACCCTAGCCACGTTTTTAGAGTTGCTCCAGTTGTATTGTTGCTCATACATTGCTGTTTTGTGTAAATCTCTTGTGAGATCTAGAGGAGCTTTCCTTTACACAAAGTTTAGGGTTTTCAAGATTGAGATTACTTCAACATCTTGATGATCAACTTGGTTGCTACCATTGAAGCTGAAAGAATATCAAGCGTGGGTGCTTGTAGCTGATTGAAGAATTCAAGAAAGAAGGAGTCCATGGATTCGGAGCTTGCACGGGGTCGTGTCAGTAAGTTCTACTAGTAGGTAGCATTAGGAAGTCGAGCGGGGAGCTTGTAAGTCATTTTGTATGAACTTCGATTCTTTCATAGTGAATTCAGTTTTGTCTTGAGGATTGGTGGGTAAAATCCTCTCCAGGTTTTTTACCGGTTTAGTTTTCCTGGGTGATCATATCTTGTGTTATTTATTATTCCGCTGCTATATATTCTTGATATGATTGTTTGATTGTTTTAACCTAGAATTGCTTAATTTGACTAAGTAACAACTTGGCTAATTAACTAGGCTACTCAATCTAGTTGTGTGTTAAGGGGTCTAAATTTTCATCAGATGTTTTCATAATTTGATGAAAAACACTATTTGTACACTCATTTCTTTGGGTAGACTTCATCTTTGCAGAAAAGAAATCGAGATTGAAAGTTGGACACCACTTTTCTTGAATTTGGTATAACCTGTCCAGCCATGTATTGTCCTTTAAATTATGCATCTCAATCATTTTGCTCCAAGTTGACTCAAACTCCATTTCATTTGAACACCCACCATATAAGCAATGATTAAATCTTTGATTGAAATCTAGAACACCATAGATTCCAATAAGATTTTTTTGAGTATTTTTACTAATATGCCATAAACAAAGTCTATAATGAGAATCACTAAAAACCATATTAATAGCATTTGCCATTGCTTGGTCTTGATCTGTAAAAATAGATTTCGGTTGTCAACCTCCCATTGCAGTCAAAAAAGTCTCAACCAACCAAATAAATGGCTGAGTTGTCTCATTTGATAAAAAAGCACAACCAAACAAAACATTGTTCCAATGATGATTGATTCCCACAAATGGTGCACAGATAAAGTTATATTTATTGGTTCGATAAGTGGTGTCAAATATAACAACATCCCCAAAAGAGTCATAATCTAATTTTGATCTACCACCTCTCCAAAAGAAATTTGCAATTCTATTATCTTGGTCTACTTGCACCAAATAAAAAAACATTGGATCTTCACTTTGCTTTTCTTTGAAATGATTAATGATACTTTGCCTATCACCAGCTTCCATAATTTCTTTTCTTTTTATTTGCACAAAATTATGACAATCTCGCCTAAAGAACCCAACATTATTTGCACCGCCAAGTTCTTTTGACAAAAATGGGTAAGACTTTGTTGATTTATACCCAAACTAACCATTATGCTTGTTGGAAATTTAGACCCCTTAAACACACAGATTGCGTAGCCTAGATTAATTAGCCAAGTTGTTACTTAGTCAAATTATGCAATTCTAGGTTAAAACAATCAAATAATCATATCAAGATATAAAGCAGCGGAATAAAAAATAACACAAGATATGATCACCCAGGAAACCACACGGTAAAAACCTGGGGAGGATTTGACCCACCGATCCTCAAGGCATAACAGAATTCACTATGAAAGAATTGAAGTTCTTACAGAAGGACTACAAGCTCCCCGCTCGACTTCCTAATGCTACCCACCAGTAAAACTTCCTGACACGACCACGCGCAGGCTCCGAATCCACGAACTACTTCTTTCTTGAATTCTTCAATCAGCTACAAGCTCCCCGCTTGCTTTTCCTTTTAAGTTCCAATGGTTGCAACTATAATGATCTTCAAGATGTTGAAATCATCTCTACCTTGAAAACCCTAAGTTTTGTGTAAAGGAAGTCTCCTTAAAGATCTCACACGAGATTCACACAAAACAGCAATGTATGAGCAACAAAGCAATATGGACTACCCTAAAAAACGTGGCTAGGGTTTAGTTTATATACCTAAGGTAAAAACACAAAACCCTAAACGTTTAATGAAGTAGGGCTGAGTTGGAAAATCTGCAGAAAATTCAACCTGTGCGATTTTCGATCGATCGAGTCTATTCTTCGATCGATCGAGCCAGGCCGAAAGTCCCAAGTACTTCTGCAGCCACTCGATTCCAACTTTACAATATTAAACCAACTTTGAGCAATTCTAAACAAGACTAAATACACTGTTTTGATCATGGTTTGCCAACATTACAAATTAGAGTTCTAAATACAAAAACTTCTAAGACCTTAGAACCTAACAAACTCCCCCTTTGGCAATCCGTGACAAAACCCTAATTCACAGCTCAAAGTTTTACAAATAAAAAGCCCTTTACAAAGGTAATGCTCATAAAATTAAATTCAGCCTAACTACTATCCATCAGTTGCAAGTGTAGACAGCAGCTTAGTTGAATCAACCTGTATATTCCTGAAATACTCAACAAACGCATAAACGCATGTGTGACAGAAAAGAGTAAAAACAACAGGTATAACATTCTTGTAAGATCCACACAACACAAAATAAAGACATATAAAAATCAATACGCAGTGAATCATAAAGCAACAAGAATCAATAAAAATAAATGTATATCAAACAATGTTACTCCCCCTAACATGAATATCCCAAAAAAAAATGATATACATAGTGAAGCACCTAGATACAATCTAAAACAATATCTCCCCCTAACAACAAAAAAACTCCACAAGATAAAATTCCAAGTCAAAACTCCACTCCCCCTTTTTGTGACGAAATGCCAAAGAGCAATCATTAGTCGCCATCAAAAGGAGGTGGTGAGGAAGAATGAAGACGTGCTAAATCCACTCGAAGAGCACGAATCTCATCCAGCAAGTCCACCAAAATCTGACCATGAGCCTGCTGAACAGTCATGACAGTCTCCAAAGTACGACAAACATCAAAGTCGGCCGAAGGAGGTGAAGGAACATCAGCAGCAGCAGTATCAGCACCAACTAGATCAGAAATATCCTCACCAGCAGGACCTGCAGAAGAAGAAGGAGGAGGAGGTACGCTACTAGAGGGCTCAGACCTAGGGTGTTTAGAACCAGCTCGAAGATGAGCAGCCCTCTGTCTAAGAAAAGACGCACCGATAGGAGCAATCACATGAACAGGCTCAGAGGAAGGAAAGCCACGAAGCTCAAGATGGAGCAAAATCCTATGAATGAAAATAGGATGAACAAGGGCATGTGAAGAAGATGAACTCCTGTAAACCTCGTTCAAAGAACGAAGAAATAGATGGGGAAAACTGATAGGAGCATCAGTAACAAGAGCGTACAAAAATACACACCTCTCAAGAGGAATGGTGTGCACATGAGAAATAGGCCAGAAGGAATGACAGGCTATCCTAAAGAAAAGATAATGTAACCCAGAGAGCTCAGCAGAAGTGATCCTAGGATCAGAACCCCACTGGACAGAAGTACCAGTGATGTAAGACAAAACATCGCTCAGCTCGGGAGACTCATCATAAGGATAGACAGGATCCCTAACCAACGGTACCCCTAGAGCAGCAGCCACTACCTGAGGAGTAATGGTGTACCTAACACCTCGTATCCAACTCTTTACCAAAGTGTTGGAATCATAGATGTGGATAGAGATGTTCGAATAGAACTCTCTAATCAAGGCAGACGGTGGAGGAGGATCAGAGATGTCTAACAAAGGTAACCAGCTGCGACGCTCAAAGTTAGCCCTAATGGCCGGATCAAGCTCATCTAACACAACAGAACGCTCAGCCCAAATCTTCCTCTTAAGGTTAAGCTTCTCAAAAAGATCTTGGTTTTTCTCACTTGGAAACCTCTCACGATCAAAGGAGGGAGGGGATGGAGAGGATGAGGGAAGGGACCTATGGGCTCTAGTTTTCCTAGGCATGATGCTAAGGAAAGAACAGAGACACAAAGAGAAAACCAAAAGAACAAAAAAAAAAAAACAAAACCAAAGGCAGACTGCAAGTTAGCACAAAAAAAACAATAGAATTAAAATCTATATGATGCATGAGCAGATACAATGCCATGATGCATACACTAATGCAGTGAACAACTAAGTTCAATTGAGATTAAATTGACAAAATTGGCTTGAGCAAGGAAATTTCTTAACAAAAACCCCAAAAATTTAACACAAATTGAAATTTTTTTAAAACCAAATGATGAATTGAGCATCACAAAACACAACACATAGATTATAATGCTTAATTTCATCAATCCAACAAGCCAATTGCATCAAATTCTACTCAATTTCACAAAATCCCCAAATCGGATCAATTAGGAAACCCTAGATTTCTCAATTTCACATCAAACTCAAAATTGATCAAATTGAACTATTTAAATCATGTCTATAACATGTCCCCACAAAAACCCAATGATCAATTGCATCAATTATGGCTTGAATCAAAAGAAAAAAAACCAAAAAGGCAAAGTGCGAAAATCGCCCCTTAAAAGCATGAATGTATGCATGAAATGATGAAAAATAAATCAAAAGGAAGGGCAAAAGGGTCTTACCGGCTTGAGGAGAGAGAATCGCCCCTTAAAAGCATGAATGTATGCATGAAATGATGAAAAATAAATCAAAAGGAAGGGCAAAAGGGTCTTACCTGCTTGAGGAGAGAGAGATTGTGCAAAGACTTCGGAAGAAAACGACAAAAAATCACAATACCAAGCTTGCCAACGCGGAGAGAGGAAAAAGGTTTGAAAAGTTTTGAAATAGGATCTTTGAAAAAGTCAGAAAAGTGCCTTTTAAAAACCTTTTTCATGATATTCGATCGATCGAAAATTACATTCGATCGATCGAATGTGACAGTCGTTTTAGAACAAACTAAAACAGTTTTTCGGTCGATCGAAAAATGGGTTGGATCGATCGAAATGGTCAGAAGCTCACTAAATTTTGAAAAAAATCCAGTTTTGAAAGACACAAACCAAAATTTTGTAAAACAACTCCTCAAAGCATTAAATAGTAAAAACAAAATGCATGAGTATGAGATGGAATGCTTTTTCAAAAACCCAAAATTTTTAAACCCAAATTATGTCAAAAACACGTTTCAATCATTCCCCCATTGAATTTTCTCAAGCAACAAAAATGTTGTGCATAAATCTCAAGATATTTTCAAACTTGGTTGGTCAGACCATAAACACACATACTAGTATGTACAGTGTTTAACAAAGAGTAACTTGTGTAGTGTGTGATACTAGCAAAAACTTGGGATACATGTGAGGTGATATGTGAATGGCAATCAAACACAAAGTCTACACAATTCATCACATAGAATTTAAAAGAGACTATCACCTAAAGAGTTACATCCTATAACTCCCACATCTCCTAGAACAAAAGCTTGCAATCATGTAAGTTTCTTGTATTTTTGCCTCTTATTTGTATGAGATGGCATTCAGCCTAATAGTACACACCGGTTTGAATTAAGTGAATTGGCATTAAGCCTAATAGTACACACCAGTTTTAATTTATTTTGAGGCTACACCTTATGTTCTTTTTGTGCATGTGCTACACTTTCTCGAGCACAGAATCTTATGATATGCACTAAGGTGTTCATGATTGGCTAGTGAATAGTGGTGAGATGGTTATTTATGCCTTTCTCAAAAGAATCAAGTCCGACAGTTAAATAACATATGACTTCATGATTAAGACAAGGAGAATAAAAACCAAACACATCTTTCCCACACAACATGCACTACAAAGTTTTAACTAGTCAAGTGCAATGAAAAAGTTCATCAAAGTTAAACAAGGTACACAGACCATGATATGTGTCACAAGATAGACCAACCTTGTTTTTCAAAAATCAAGACAAATAGTGTCTAACATAATGTTTGCTTTCTCCCTTTTTTTTTTTTTAATTTTTTTTTTTATTAAAAGAGAAAACAGATACATCCTAGAATGAAATGCATGAATGTAATGCAATGCAAGTCCTAGAACAAAAACAACAAAAAGACAAAAAACCAAAGAATGGTCACCAAAGGAAAAGGCAATTAAGCACAAGGACCATGAAATCCAGAAGAGACTAGGGACACCGAAGCACACCAATGACTTGACGAAGAGTCTCAAACTTACTCCCATCAAGAGGTTTGGTGAAGATGTCAGCATTTTGACGGTCAGTAGGAATATATTCAAGAATGACAATCTTCTTTTCAACTAAATCCCTAATGAAGTGATACCTAAGTTCAATGTGTTTGGTCTTAGAATGCTGAACAGGATTTTTAGAAATATCTATGGCACTAGAATTATCACAGTAGACAACCATGGTGTCTTGAGGAATCCCATAATCACTCAAAAGTTTCTTCATCCACAGAAGCTGAGAGCAACAACTCCCAGCAGCAATATATTCAGCTTCAGCAGTGGATAAAGAAACAGAATTTTGTTTTTTACTCATCCAAGCCACAAGATTGGCTCCAACATAGAAACACCCCCCAGTGGTGCTTTTTCTATCATCAGCATTCCCAGCCCAATCAGAATCAGAAAAACCAGCAAGAGATAAATTTGACTCTTTGCTATAAAACAATCCATAATCATAGGTTCCACTCACATATTTGATAATTCTCTTAACAACATTTAAATGAGAGACCTTAGGATTAGACTGAATTCTAGAGCAAACACCAACACTAAAAGAAATATCAGGACGACTAGCAGTTAAGTACAAGAGACAACCAATCATGCTTCTGTACAAGGTAATATCAACAGACTCACCTGATGGATCAATTGTCAACTTCACATTAGCAACCATTGGTGTTCTAGCATGAGCAGCCTTGTCCAGTCCAAATCTCTTGACCAAATTTCTTGCATATTTAGCTTGATTGATGTAGATTCCTGACTCTGTTTGCTTCACCTGCAAACCCAAGAAGTAAGTCAATTCACCAACCGTGCTCATTTCGAACATTGCCTTCATTTCATCTGCAAAAGAGTGAGCAAGAGAGTCATTAGTAGCACCAAAAATAATGTCATCTACGTAAATTTGAGCTACAACAAAACCAGTCTTATCCTTTCTGATGAAGAGAGTTGTATCTGCAGATCCCCTTTTGAATCCATGCTCAGTAAGATATGCAGTCAATCTATCTTCTTAAATTTAGGTAAACCAATAACTGCCTCACACTTGGAAATCTTCTCTAGCTGCTTAAGACTAGCATGCCCCAACCGTTGATGCCACAAATCAACTTGATCTATCTTTGCACTAAAGCACTTGTTGTTTACACTTGGTGTTATTCCATAATAGTTGTCAGCTGTCCTTACACCAACACACATACAGTCACCTCCACCATCAAGTATCTCACATTCATACTTGGTGAAAAGAACGTTCAATCCATTGTCTCAAATCTGACTTATGCTGAGTAAATTGGCCTTCAATCCATCAACATACCAAACATCTTCAAACACCGGCAATCCTGGAATGTCCACAGTACCAATGCCTCTGATCACAGATTTACTTCCATCTCCAAAGGTGACTGTCCCAATCTTCCCTTCAAAAAGTGTTTTGAATAGATCTTTATTTCCTGTCATGTGCCTAGAACAACCACTATCCAAATACCAAAGACAAGAATCATGTGCCTTTAAGGCGGTTAAAGCAGTATAACAAACATAATTCTTATCACAAGTGATTTTACCAAGATACTTAAGGAAAGATTTAACAAAAACAACTAATGGCAAAGACAGCAGGTAGATAAGTTGACTAGCAAACAAAAAGATTTTCCAAGAATCCATGACAATTGGGGTCAAGGATCAGCTCAGAGATAGAAATCTCAAGCAAAAAGAGCTACCACGCTCTGATACCACTTGTTGGAAATTTAGACCCCTTAAACACACAGATTGCGTAGCCTAGATTAATTAGCCAAGTTGTTACTTAGTCAAATTATGCAATTCTAGGTTAAAGCAATCAAATAATCATATCAAGATATAAAGCAGCGGAATAAAAAATAACACAAGATATGATCACCCAGGAAACCACACGGTAAAAAACCTGGGGAGGATTTGACCCACCGATCCTCAAGGCATAACAGAATTCACTATGAAAGAATTGAAGTTCTTACTGAAGGACTACAAGCTCCCCGCTCGACTTCCTAATGCTACCCACCAGTAAAACTTCCTGACACGACCACGCGTAGGCTCCGAATCCACGGACTACTTCTTTCTTGAATTCTTCAATCAGCTACAAGCTCTCCGCTTGCTTTTCTTTTTAAGTTCCAATGGTTGCAACTATAATGATCTTCAAGATGTTGAAATCATCTCTACCTTGAAAACCCTAAGTTTTGTGTAAAGGAAGTCTCCTCAAAGATCTCACACGAGATTCACACAAAACAGCAATGTATGAGCAACAAAGCAATATGGACAACCCTAAAAAATGTGGCTAGGGTTTAGTTTATATACCTAGGGTAAAAACACAAAACCCTAAACGTTTAATGAAGTAGGGCTAAGTTAGAAAATCTGCAGAAAATTCAACCTGTGCGATTTTCGATCGATCGAGTCTATTCTTCGATCGATCGAGCCAGGCCGAAAGTCCCAAGTACTTCTGCAGCCACTCGATTCCAACTTTACAATATTAAACCAACTTTGAGCAATTCTAAACAAGACTAAATACACTGTTTTGATCATGGTTTGCCAACATTACAAATTAGAGTTCTAAATACAAAAACTCCTAAGACCTTAGAACCTAACAATGCTAATTATATTTCCATGAGTAGGTAGCACCTTCCTTCCTGATCTCAAGTTACATCTTTCTTCTAGAGTTGCAAAATCATGATTGTGTGTGTCATTAAAGTGCGAAACACTCCAAATATCATTTTTTACGTCAAATTGGATCCTAGCTCGACAACCTGTTCTTACATCTAAATTATGATACTTTTTAATATTAGAAGAGTCTTCAAACTCTTTAAAACCTTGTTTTGAGCGCACAAATTCTCATTGCCTAATAACACCATTATACTCTTATTTAACCGGTTTTTGAATGCTAAATCCCCTTTTCAAAGCATACTCATTATAAAGGTTATATGCTTCTTTTTCAGACCTCACTTGCATTCCAATTTTAATTTCAACACATTCACCCAAAGTTACATTTTCTAACTTTTCCCCTTTATCATTGTCCCCAACAGCAACAAAAGCATTTTTTGAAAAATCCATGACTAGTCGAACCTAATCATGGAAAAAAAGATACTTTGAATGAACATCATGAAAAGATGACTATAAATATACATAAATCACCATAAAGTCATAAAAAAGAATTGCTGCCAGCCATTCGCTAGTCCTCAGCCATAAACACATTGAAACTCAAGTGGGCTTTATACCAATTATCAAAATATCATAATTTTCCATAATAAATCAACTAAAGACTTAAACTAAGAAAATGACAAAAAGATAGATTGAATACCTCAGAGGAGACTCTTAAGTTGAAACTATTTATTAAAATCAATTCCTTTAACAAAAACAACAGAACAAAAGCATTGCATCCATCCCTACACCATGAAAAAAAAACTATTACAAGAAATGAAAAAAATTGTGAAAATTCTAAGCGAACACATATTGCAAACTAAAATGCGTCTAAAAGAAATCATTTTTAACATGAATAGCTGAAAAAGAAAGAAAAAATCTAACAAATTAATAATACCTGAAAATCAAGCACAACCATCAAATACATTAAATCAACTAATAAACTAAGAAAGAAGCTTTATTTCTCTACTTACAAAACTACATCATACTAACCACTTTTAATCTAATCCAAAAGAACAATTTTTTGAAAAGAAAAAAAAAAACCTTTTACTGTATTATTAGTGCATTCATCCTCACTGAAGCATTTTAGTAGATAGTACAAGTTCCCTTTTTAGATAAGAAACAAGACACATATGTAAACAGAAAATTCAGAAAATAAAATGAAAAAGAGTAAGGATAAACCTTCTTGCAAAGTCAGAGTTGAAAGCAGCAAGAAAACTTTTGGCGATTTCGGGCGTTTTCTGACAAGATCGATGATGATCGGTGATGCTAGGTAGCAGCTGTCAAGGTTTGGAGTTGATAGAGGGAAGATGGATGTGCTAGAGATTGGTGTGCTACAGTGGTGCGAGAGAAACAAAGAGAGGGGGAATTTTCTGACGAGACAAAGGTTGGTCTCGTCGGAGCTGATGATGATTGGTGATACTAGGCAATGGCTGTCAAGGTTTTGAGTTGAGAGAGGGAAGATGGAGGTGCTAGTGAGTGGTGACTGGTGTGGTTCAGTGCTGCGAGAGAAACAGAGAGAGAGAGTGAGAGAGAAAGTTAAAATTTTTTATTTTGGAGAAGGGGAAAAGGCAGAGACGCAGAGTGGCGGGATGGGGGAAAATTAGAGGGTATTTGTGTCTTTTTGTTTTATATAACTTGAGTTGGTGAGTTGTAATTTTTAATCCATCTGTCAATTTTTCATTGGTCTTAGAAACACCACATGTGCGCTGAGTTGGAGTTTCAGAAACACTATATACCTTATCCTCACTTTCCCCTAACCCACCAAGTCTTAGCCCCTCTCATCCCTCAAAGTCTCTACATCTCTTTTTTTTTTTTTTTTTTTTTGACAGTTCGAAAGCTACAAGGAAGAGAGAAGATGATGATGATGAAGATGAAGATGAATGAAACATAAGGAAATCCCTCATCTCTCTCCTTAATTCTCAGATCTCTTAAGTCTTTGCCACCATTGGGTTTGTATTTGATTTTGATTTTGGGTTTGGGTTATGGGTTTTTCGTTAATGGTTTAATTTTGAGTTGATTTTCTGTGGATTTTAGGTTTGATTTTGAGTTGATTTTGTTTTGGGTTGATTTTGAGTTGGGTTTGGGATGGATTTTCCAATGGGGTTTGAGTTCATTTTAAGTTGTTTTGTGTTGATTTTGAGTTATTTTTGGTTTGATTTTGTTGATTTTGTGTTTGGATTATCAAATGTTGAAATGGTTTGTGGTGGTAGACCGGTGATAGTTGGGTGGTGCTGTGTTTGTATTTGGTTGATACTTTCTTGACCGGTGATGGTCTGTAACAGAGGAGCAAGAATATGAGGGAGAAGAGAAAAGCCTGAGTTCGTTTCAGAGAAAGAAGAGAGGGGAAAAAGGGAGCCAAATTGGAAAATTATTAAAATATCAAATACACGAGCTGCAGTACCTGTGCATATATGTAGCAATTGTGTATAAATATACAATTTTACACCCACTGATGTGGATTTTTTTTTGGCCAAAATGTGTAAAATGAAAGGATTTTTGTATTTTAGAAGATTATGCACCCACTGATGTGGATGCTCTAAGAATGACATTGCCTGCAAAAGGCTTCAATTTGGTAGGAAGGTGCATGAAACATCACACAAATATTAGTGAGACTTTTTAGCGCAATTTTAGGGGAATAGCACAGTGCCACTTTATCATAAAAATAGAGCTTTCCAAATAGTCAACAAATAATCATTTTTCCCCATGTGGACTGTGGTCGTTTCTAATCAATCAGTCTTTTGTGCAAATTAATTATTGGATACATGATTTCTTTTAAGATAGGTTTTTAATTTTTTTAATTATTTATTTATTATTATTATTGCCGTCAATAAAGACCATTTCTTCTTTAGTAAACTTCTCACCATCTTCGCAGTTGGACATAAGACTAAAAGGCTAGTTTACACGGATCATTTGTCCTACTCTTAGATACGCGTTTCCCTACCATTTTGCTTTGTTTATTAGTGCGAATGAGATGCCAAATTTTATATCTTGTTTTTGAACATTTACAAGTCTTGGTCAAATAGAACATTAATCTTCTTTCTTATACTTCTTATCTTCTTTGAAATCCAAATATTGCACTTTGACATTATTTAGTACTTTAATAGTTGCTGCAATCTAAGGCAACATGGATAGAGCGAGAAATCTTAGTATGAACCATTCAGACACAAAATATGAACTAATAGACTAAAAACATAGAATCAACACAAAATATTGTGTAAAAATTAGTTGAATTGAAAAAAATCAACCCTTGAAGTCAAGGTAAATGATCAAAATCAACTCCTGGTCATTGCTGAATAATCCAGTTTGGTTCATTTCACGCTCTAGATCAGACTGATCTAATTTGTAGTTTAGATTGTGGGTTGGATCAGGTTGGATAACCCAATTCAATACTAACGTAGCAAGAAGTTTTTGACTTGGAAGATATGCTAATGTTGCAAATGAGTCCTACATAAAAAATTTTACTTATTTCAATCCACTTTGTCTAGGTTCACTTAAATCTGTCAATACAATTAGCTAGTAAACTACAAAGTTGTGTGGTTATATTACTCAATTTTATCTCAAATGTATTAATTCCCTTGAAATAAGTTAAAACACACTTGAAATATATATATATATATATATTTAAAAAAAAAAAAGGTTTACTAATTGCAAAGTTACTTAAATAAATAACTTTTTGATGTGGCTTTTCAAAACTAGGAGATATCATAATGGTAAATTTATTGATTTTTTCCCACTTTAATGGCAGGTACTACCTTAAGGCATACAAGGATAGGTGAACTTTTGTTATTTCATTTTGATGTATTCCGGTTATCCTGTTATAATTTTAGATCTATCGTGGAGTTTGTAATATGTAGTCTTTTAATTTGATGAATGTATGGTTGAAGACTTGCAGTACACATTGAAGGAGATTTGGACCCGGTTATATTTGAATAGTAAAAACTACTCTTCAAGAGTTCTCAAAATACATGTTTTCAATCACCTACACTGAGAACTGTTATCTAAAAAACTTCATTTGAGTACCCTTGCCAAACACATGACTTAAAAGTGGGGCCCACGCATTTGGCATTTAATCAACACAAAACAATTTTCAAGTTTCCTTACTGAAGATGCCATAATATTGTCTTTTGATATAGATTTTGTAACATGTAGTTCTTTAAAGTATATGTGCATGGTTGTGTTTTTTTTCTTTTTTTTTTTTTTTAAGAAAAAAAAAGGAGAAAAATCTTATTTTGAGGGTTGGGAGACCCTTCAACAACCTCATTTATCTAAGGTTGTAATTTCAAATCTTTGGACTTTTAGATATTTTTACCTTTTTCAAGGGTTGGTGATCATCAATAAAGATAAAACACTTGTTTTGAGGTTCGTGAAGGCTTTCAAAATTTCATTTTCGATGGTGTATACTTCAAAGGTCATCAAGGTTTTTCTGGGCTCTAAAAAATAATTTTTTTCGAGAGTTTTTCATACATTTTTCAAGGGTTTTGACCCTTGAAAAATACCTTTTTTTTTTTTTTTTTATATTTTTGGGCAGTGGGTGCTGTACATAAACGTGGCCACTTTTTGAAGGTGACATGTGTTGTTTGGCACACGGTTTGAGTAGATTTCTTGCAACAGCAATTATTCAAGCTCTTCTTAACAAAATTTAACTCATTTTATATCAAAAAATATACATTAAGAATTTAATTTGATTACAAGCAAATTTCATGGAGTGAGCAAAGAGTCCTCTAGCATCCATCGGAAAAAAAACAATAAACAATCTTTGAAATTTTTTATTACTAAATAGTATGAATAATTGAAGGCTACAACCACTAAATTATATCGGAAATCACCAAGGAAGTCCTAGAGCAACTAGGATACTTCATTGCACAAAATTAGGCTAAAAATAAGAAATTTTGCCCAAAATTTCTTTTCTAAAACAAATCATAATTTATACCATTCCATATAAGGGCTCAATTTTAACTAAAATACTCTTAAAAAGTCTCTAAAATAAGGAAATAAAGCCTTATTCTAAAAAAATTGTGAAAATTATAAAAATAAAATATAAAAATTTAATAAACATAAAAAAAAAATAAACCTTATATTCTTTCCTACCTCAACAAGAAATTAAGAGATTTTTATGAGCGTTCTTCATATAAAAAAATTCGAAGTCCCTACATTGACCACAAGATTAATAATTTCAATCCTTGAGTACAACATGATTGCAACTTTTATGATTGTCTAGGACTCCTACTTTATATACTTACTCTGATTCTAGGATGACTTCTAACTCCGGGTTTCGACACCTTGTAGGCATACTCACATTGATTCTTGTGGGGTTTGTAGACGCAAATGGATTAGGGGGCATGGTTAACTTATCTCCTTCTCCCTCCAACATTTGGACCACAACTTTCATAGATGGACGATCCACTGGGTGCCACTTGATGCACTATAATCCCACAATTGTGAGATTCTTTGCAATTTTAGCATCTCCATTATCCTCAACATAGACTCGTAGGTCTTCTTTTTTATCTAACAAATTGTAGATCCATTATGGGAAATATATTTGCCTAGTGTTCTCCACAGTTACATCAACATTTTTCCTACGTCCAACCGTTTCAAGCAACAATATTCCAAAACTGTAAACATCTGATTTGTAAGACACGTTCCCAAAGTTCCTAGAGAAAACTTCGGGTGCAATGTAACCCATGGTCCCCCTAGCTGTGGTCATGGATACTGCACTTTGATCCTCTGCACACAACTTGGCCAAACCAAAATAAAAAATTTTTAGATTAAAATTTTGGTCTAGCAAAATATTATGAGGTTTAATATCAAAATGGAGGATTCGTTGATCACATCCTTGGTGAAGATATTCAATTCCTTTTCCCAACCAAGGAAACTGTTAAAATCTACTGAGGAAATGAACTTCTCTAGTGAATCATTTGGTAAGAACTCATAAACTAGAGCTCGTCTAAATCCATCAGCACAAAAGCCAACCAAGAAAACCACATTTACATGGTGGATTCTACCCATTGTTCCCACTTCATTTATGAATTCTTCCCCATTTCTCTTGGAACTGTTCAAGATCTTCACGGCTGCATGGATTTCATTCAAAAGCTTTCCTTTGAACACTGTTCCATAGGCTCCTTGCCCTAACTTCTAAGTAAATTGATTTGTAATTATTTTAACATCATTATATGAGTACCTTGTGGGCTTGAGAGCTTTGTAATCCTTCAAAAGAATTTCAATCCTAGCTTGATTTTCTTTTTCTATTTTGTCATAGTGATAGACACGGTAGAGTGCATAGACTACTAGTGTCAAAAGAAATGATCCCAAGATGGAAGCTGCATATTAGATATTCATGAGTCAAGAAAACAAAAAGTAATTGTAAAGAATTTAGACCCCTTAAACACACAGATTGCGTAGCCTAGATTAATTAGCCAAGTTGTTACTTAGTCAAATTAAGCAATTCTAGGTTAAAACAATCCAAACAATCATATCAAGAATATAAAGCAGCGGAAAATAAATAACACAAGATATGATCACCCAGGAAACCACACGGTAAAAACCTGGGGAGGATTTGACCCACCGATCCTCAAGGCTAACCTGAATTCACTATGAAAGAATTGAAGTTCGTACAAAAGGACTACAAGCTCCCCGCTCGACTTCCTAATGCTACCCACCAGTAGAACTTCCTGACACGACCACGCGCAGGCTCCGAATCCACGGACTACTTCTTTCTTGAATTCCTCAATCAGCTACAAGCTCCCCGCTTGCTTTTCTTTTTAATCTTCAATGGCAGCAACCTTGTTGATCATCAAGATGTAGAAAATATCTCTACCTTGAAAACCCTAAGTTTATGTGAAGGAAAGCTCCTCTAAGATCTCACAAGAGATTCACACAAAACCGCAATGTATGAGCAACAATACAATCTGGACAACCTTCAAAAACGTGGCTAGGGTTTTATTTATATACCTAGGGTAAAAACATAAAACCCTAAACGTTTAATGAAGTAGGGCTGAGTTGGAAATTCTGCAGAAAATTCAACCTGTGCGATTTTCGATCGATCGAGTCTATTCTTCGATCGATCGAGCCAGGCCGAGAGTCCCAAATACTTCTGCAGCCACTCGATTCCAACTTTACAATATTAAACCAACTTTGAGCAAGTCTAAAGAAGATACCATACAATGTTTTGATCATGGTTTGCCAACATTACAAATTAGAGTTCTAAATACATAAAATCCTAAGACCTTAGAACCTAACAGTAATTTACACTGAATTTTCAAATGGCCAATGGACAACTCACCAGTGGTCATTATTTCTCTTGATTTGCCTGTAAAATATTTTAACATGATCAGCTTCTAATAACACTTATCAGAAAACAAAAGATAATTGTGTAAAAGTTTATCACTATTAGCCAAACAATATTTAGATAATTCATGTGTACATAAACGTGAGAGTCCCTTCTCTTACATAAATAGTGAATTCTACCATGACTTTAATTAGTAGAATAAGTTATTATGTGATGGGGAAGTATCAAGTCATTATACTCCTAAGATGCAAGTCATTGTACCCCTAAGATGTTGAATAATTACTCTTATTAGCAAGGTAGTGTTGCATTCATAAATTTTGTTCTGTTTTAGAGTTTTAAGATGTTTAATGTGCTGTGTAAAGTTGTTATTTACAACTATGTATTTTGTTGGCTTTTATTTTGTGCCAAATTTGATTGTAATCACTTTCAATCGTTCATACCCTGTATTTATTGTGGGATTTGTTGTAAGGGTTGTGTGATAGAGAGAGTGTGTGAAGACTCAAGCACTTGGAGGCTGAAGGATTCTCGCGGGTATGTCGCGACTTAGCTTCCTGCGAAGTGAAACATGTGCCTTGCACATGCTGGAATGCGAAGAGTCAGGCCAGGTGGAGATAGCTGTGTCTCGCGAGTATCTCGCAGGTACGGCCTTCCCGCGAGACACCCGCGAGACATTCTGTTTTGCCAGCCTATACTGACTGACTCACACTTTTTGCACCTATCCTATATATACCCTCATTACCCACAAATGTTGAGGAATGTTTCAGAGAAAAAACCCTAGCCAAACACATTGGAAATTAGAGATTGTCATCCCCACCTTTCTCTATACACTTGCTTGTGGTATTTCCTCAACTCTTCCCTCTCCATTTCCATACCATTGAGAGGTTGATAGCCCAAACACTTACCTCACCCTTTGAGTGTGTTGAGTGACGTTTTGGTGCTGTTGGGAAGCATTGGAAGAAACCTGGAATGGCAGATGCAACATGGAGCTTGTTGCGGCATCCGGAGAGCTAGACAAGACACGGTTCCAAGAGACCTTATTGGAGTAGGAGCTTGGAGGGCTTAGGTGCATCGGGTAGATTAGGCTTGGAGGGTCTCTTGCTAACCCATGTATCCTAACTGATTGTCTAGTGGATCGATTTTCGCTTGGAGGGTGGCGGAGAGGTTTTTCGCCGAATTCTTCGGTTTCCTTTTCGAAAACACGTCTTGGTGTTTTCTGTGTTTGCATCTTTCTTCCCTACTCTTTTATATTCCATTATAGTACTGTGTTGCTTAGTTTATGTATTAAAGTAGCTTATTTGCTTATCCGCTCGCATTTACACTATTCCGCACTTTGTATTAAGTTAGTGTAAAAACTATTGAGCTGTAACTTTAATTGGGGGGTCTAAATTACTCTTGTGTTTTCAACACATTTCCGAACTTTCATGCTAAGAAATGGTTTTCCTCAATTAATCAATTACCACACTTATGCTAATCTTTTTAGGTAAAGTTTATATTGATATTGCAAGGTTTAGTTTCAACTAATGAGCTAACTGCCTATTCAAGGGCTTGTGAGGCACGTAATTATTATTATTATTTTTTGGAGAAGTAGACATACACACACATGTATAATTATTATTTTTAGGAGAAACAGACACACACGTGTAATTATTTAGTACTATTATTATGGAAGTACAATTTAAACTCTCGTTTATATTATGTAATAGTGAGTCTTACTAATTAAATTCATGATAAAATCCACAATTTATGTAAAAGAATGAAGCATTAGACCCCTCTACGCTCTACTTTAATAGTATTTAATAATTTTTCTTTTGACACAAGCCCAATTCCCAAAAATAAAAAAATTTCTTGACTTTGTTACAGGAAATTACCGTTGCGGAACACTTATAAACTAAGCTTTGATAAAATCAATATATGTTGGCATGAAACAGAACTTGTGTGATTATAGAAGTGGAAATTGGGTAGAAATAATGCAATACCTTTGTCTTTGTCGGGGTTGAAGCACTCTGTTTTCAAATCAGTGCTATTATTCTCGAACCTACATATCTTGCCTTTCCCTTCACAGTGTCCGCAGTTCGGTCCGGACCATGTCAATTCAAGAGAAGGAGAACTCCATATATCAGATGGAACTGATGAAACGGTACACATATTTGTACACGATAATATGGGCAAGTCGTCGATGTCATAATCCGAAGGAAAAGCAAGAACTGAGGTTGAAGCGCTATTAAGACAATGGACCTGATATGAATATTCTGTATCTGGCGTACAACTGAAAAGGGAATAGTTCGAAAGAGGATTTGGGAATTGGAAAGGAAGGGAAGATAACTGGAGTCCCTGAGTTTGCCATGGAAAGCAATGTTTAACTGAGATTTGTAATCAATGTTTTTAACAAAGGCTTTTACTGAAGTAGGCAGCTCAAGCACCGTATCATTATTATGAGAGCAGTAGAGATCAAAGCCAGGATAGCCAGAGTGCTGGTCAGGCTGCCTGTCTTTGAGTCGGAAAGGAAATCGGATGGGTGGACCGTTTCCACACTGTAATTCGGGACAACTACTGTGGCCTTCTCCAATGTCTACGATGAAAAGCACGAACAACAGTAAGGATGGGATAACTATTCTTAGGGAAATATCCATATCTGTGGTCTGGAAAGGCTTCTCACACTCCCCAGATTATCTAAGACTAACTATATGGATTATTACCCTATTTCTAAGCAATCAACGGTTGACTTGGGTCAACCGTTGCTTCGGGAGGACTTCATAAGTGCATTTTTTTTTTTTTTTTACTTTTTTGCTTGGATTCATTGATTCAATAAGGGATGTTATCCTCTAACATATTCTCACGCGTGTAACCTTTTTCCAGGTCGGTCTACACATCGGAAGATTTTCAGAACTCCTCAGATTGAAAGCTTTTTGTATTGTGTTTTCTTTATGTACACGTACAATTCCATTGCTCACAAATCACAATCTTCTCACGGGCTACTTTTTATAAGTCCACTGGGCCGATTTTGTAAGGCTGATGGCTTTTAGGACAGAAAAAGAATAGTGATTTCCCTTTCTTCTTGATTTATTTAATACATTAAAAAAAAAATGACGATCACGCATTAATTTGAGCTTCTTGTTTTCATGACATTCCTGCGGCTAACGAAGGAAGAATTTTGATAAACTTTTTTTTTGAAGGGTGTTGATAAACTTTTCTTATGCCGTACAACCATACTGAACTTTAATTTTATTTAATATGTTGAACTTTCCACTGAGCTATTATTATTCTTATTCTTATTATTATATTGTTAATTTGATGTGTTGAGACGATAAGTTGTATTTTCCATGAATGTTTTAGTGAGAAAGCAATAAAGATATGGACGATTCTACTTGCAAAAGTGGGTATTCAAATTTGTACAGAAACACAGCTTGACAAATAGCTTCAATTGGATATGAAGATGCATGCAACAAAGATAGGAATGACTCTACTTAGATTTATTTGTTGTGACTTGCCTGCTGGCTGTCAGCAATTTTTCTATTTAGTATTTATTAAGTTGAAATATCATTAGGTAAAATAATTTATTTGGTTAATGTATTATTGCTGTGATATAATTTTTATTATTTATTAAATTGAAACATTGTAGGCAAAATAAGTACTGAAAATTTGATTGATAGGTTTTACTAATTTTAAAACTTAAAATAAATATGAATTATGTCCAAAAATATTTAAAATATACATAAATAAATTTTAATTAATTAATTAATTGTCATACTCCAAACTTGTCGTACCTTAATTTTTCAAAAAATGTCATACCTCCCATACCCATATCATACTGCATCTATGTCCGTGTTCGTGTTCAAGACTTCAGGCCATTTATTTTGGTCATGTCCGAGAGCTAAAAGAATTTGGGGTTGTTCTGGGATTTTTAAACCCAATTATGATGGTCAATTCAATAGTTTTCTAGAGCTATTTTGGAAGATGACGATGAATGATCATTGCGATGAAGGTGTCATTGCGATGGTGGGGGCGATTGCTTGGAGGTTGTGGGGTAACCGGAATGAAATTCGAAAGGGAGGAAAAAGGATTGGTGAGTTGGAGTTGCTTTGTGGAGCATCATCGTTGTTGTTGGAGTATCAGGAAGCTACTGCCGATGTACCAAAGCACTCAGATTCATTGGTACAACATTGTGTTTGGTCACAATGTGAATGACCCCTTGTGATTAACCCTAATTAATTAATTTAGCCAAGTAATTAATTAATTAATTAATCATGCAATTTTATGGAAGCACAAACAAATCACCAAAAACCTAAATATGCAGCGGAAATTAAATAATATGGTGATTTGTTTACGAATGGGGAAAACCCTAACGGCAAAAACCCCACCGGGTGATTTTCAGGTCACCACTCTCGAAACTCCACTATTATCAAATCAAGCGGTTACAAGTAAAGGAATCCCAAGTACCTTACTAATCTACAATTGAACCCTTACCCCAATACCCAATTGGACTTGATCTGTAGTGACAGTCTCCACCTTTGATGCACGGCTCCTAAGTATGTGACTAACCAATGCGCGGATCCAAGTACGTGACTTCAGAACACCAACTGAGGAAGAATGGTTGGCTGCAAAGTTCTTCAGTTCATCCTTTATGATGAATAGCTGGAAGATGCTTGGTTACAAAACCCTATGGTGCAAATACACAGCAACTTCTTGATGGAAGATGAACTAGGTCAAGAACTTCGTCTGTTGATCACAATTTGCTTAAACAGAGATTGCTCAATGATAATGCAACTTGTGTCACCCTAGACGGCTCTTAAAATAATCCTTTTATATGTTTAAGGTTAGAAGAAAAGAAGGCTCAAAAACATATTCACGGATCCCAAGAAAATCAGATTGGAAATCTGACTTTTTAAATCTCGACAGATAGCAGGTGTCGAGGTAGCTGTCGAGAGGTGTCGAGCTTTAAAAACTTTGCACTTCAGCTTGCTTTTTCTTGGACAGACTTGATGACTTCAACACTTGACCTTGAAACATTGTTTCTCAAAGTATTAAAAACACCTAGAACTACCCAATTACAAGTAGAGTGCGTTTTGTCAAAGGATTAGCCAATTTACATAAATAAGTAACATATGTTCTTAAACAAGTTAAAACATATATGTCCTAACAATCTCCCCCTTTGGCAATCCGTGACAAAACCACAACAAACAAATGAGCATATGAGAGAAGTCATAAATCACTCAACTCATATTCACTTGTTGAATACAATAAAATCTATCATAACACAAACTCTTGAAAAACTTTGCAAGAAGAGAGTTTATGGCAAGTAGACTTTGACAACCTGTATTTCTGAAACACTTTAAACAAAACTCATCGAGGCATCTTGTGTGAAACAGAAATAAATAGATTGCATACAAGTATAAAGAACATGTGTATAAAGATAGAAAAGAAACAACACATGAAGAGAAAGGGTGAAAGAAACATACATCAACATATATAAGAGATAAGATAAATACAATGTATGTAAAAAAATGGTCAAAGGACCTCATATACAAGACCCATGTATCTAAGAGATAAGAAAAAAATACATATAGCCTCACTACATCCCTCAAAAATAACAACACTCCCCCTATCAAAAATGTCCACACTCCCCCTATCAAAAAAAATCTATACTAACTCTCCCCCTAAGATGACTACTCTCATAGCCCAAAACTACTCCCCCTTTTTGTCACGAGTGACAAAGGGTAGAGTGTCATGTAGACATCTCATCGACAGAGTTAGCATCCCCATCATCATCATCATCATCATCCTCATCATCTGACGCTACTGGAGTAGATGGTGAAGGAGTAGCCTCTGGAGCAAATCCACCCATGATCGCCTGCCGTCGTGCAATACGACCCACACGAACATTCACCTGATACAACTCAGTAGAGAGTGTATCAAGACGAGTGTCCATGCGCTGCAGCTGCGCCATAATATCACCAAGGGATACATCGCTCGAAGAGGAAGAAGGAGCAGATGTAGATGAAGCTGATCTGGAAGGCGCTGAACGGGAGGGAGAAGTGGCACCTGGCTGTCTCGACCTGAACTGCGCCTCACTACGTTTTACGGTAGCGGCATCTATGGCAGATATGTGTGTGAAGTGGTCGGACACAAGAAAGGGAACGGAAAAATGGCGTAGAATCTGCGTGATAGCAGAAGGAAAGATGAGCTTATCACGGGACGCCGAATCAAGATAGACCTCTATGATAGACCGGATGAAGTGAGAAGGGAAGTCTATAGTAAGATGCTCAAGCAAAGAAAGCAAAAATCGAGCACGAGGCTCTGTGATAGAGTTATAGTGAGAAAGAGGATGGAGAACAAAAGTCATCACCATGTTAATGAATCTAGGACCTTTAGCAAAAGGCCTACATGATGTGAACTGATGCTCACCCCAATCAGTAGGGCGCTCACAAAAAGCAGAAATGAGCTCATCTTTGGACACAGTCCTCAGACGCTCACAAGAGGGGTAATCTGGAAACTCTATCCTAGGTACCCTAAGCACATCCGCAACAAGTTGCGGTGTGACAGGAATGCGCATACCTCGAACGCGAGCGACAAAGTGAGGTACTGAAAGATCAATCCCGTGCATGTTGGAGTAGAACTCATGTATCAGCACGAGAGGGCAAGTAATCGAGATGCCACACAGTGACCCCCATCCCCTACTGTTAATGACAGAGGGAAGGTCAGTATCGGCAAAGTTCGCCAGAATAACTTGGCGTTCCGAATGAACACCTCGTTTAGAAAAATTCTCCGAAAATGCCTTATGGGCATCTCCATCACGGAACCGAATGTTAAAGGGAGTAGTATCTGAAGAAGTAGAAGTTCCAGAACGCAGAAGGTTCCGAGCAGGAGTGGATTTATGTTTGGGTGTCATAGACACTACTAACGTAAAAGAATGAGAGAAAGAGAGAGGGAGACACTCAGAAAATTTCCCAAAACAGTTCAAAAATGACAAATATTTTGAATAACAAGTATGTATGCATGGGAATGCACGATCATGTGATATGCAAAACACAAATATCATCATGGGCTCAGCCCAATCCAATCCTATCAGCACACAGCATATAGCACACATCTAAATGCATGTAAATATCATTATAATGCACATGAAATGCAATGTATGACATTTTAACAACATTTAAGTGTAACCCCAACCCAAAATTTCAAGAAAAACTCAACAATTTTGAAAAACCCCAAATTTTTATGAAAAATCCCAAAAACTAGGTTTTCAAACATGCAATGCATGAAAAATGAAGAGAATAGAGATCTTACCAAGTGATTTGAGCAAGAAATGATCAAGATCCAAGAGGGTTGAAGGATTTGAGTGAAAGGAGAGTGAAAGGGAGAGGAACAGACACGGAGAGATCGAGTGAAAATGAAGAAAAATCGCGACTGATCCTTAAAAAGGCACCTTAGTAAATCTCGACAGCTGAGGTGTCGAGAGGTATCGAGGATGATGTCGAGAAAGGTATCGAGGAATTTGCCGTCGACAGCTGAAGGTATCGAGAGATATCGAGATGCAAGGAGAGATCCAGATACGAGAAGCTTGATCGATCGCGAAGGTGTCGAGAAGGTATCGAAGAGACAGAAGAAATCTCGATCGATCCACAAGGTATCGAGACAGGTGTCGAGAAAGAAGACTCAAACAGCATAAGTGAATCTCGATCGATCCATCAGGTGTCGAGAATCTATCGAGGGGACAGAGACTTTCTCGATCGATCCATTAGGTGTCGGAGAGGTGTCGAGATTGAGATAAGAAACAACTTGAGAAGCTCGACAGATGACTAGGTATCGAGGAGGTATCGAGGTAGGTGTCAAGACAGCAGAAAAAAACAGTTTTCGAGAAGGGAAAAACATAGACAAAATGCAATCCAACACACATCTCAACCAAAGATCCACTCAACATTTAAACCTCTTAAAAACATCTCTCAAACAAGAAAATAAGCACAAGGATCATGCAAAACACACACACATACTAGACAAGTCTAACCAATTTTATATTTCAAAAACAAGTTATAACAGTTTAGTGAGCATACATTAGCACATGTAAAACGTTTGTGATGGCCAAATCACATTGTACCTGCACATGTATCAAAAGTAGCAAGGAATATTGCGTATTGTGTGTGAAAAACATCGCAAGATTGCATATGTGTATAGATGTTATGACGATCTGAGATATGAAAAAATAACTTTTAACTCACACACAATCATAACTGTTTGATTGGGACTATCACCTTCGAGGTACATCCTATAACTCCCACATCTCCTAGAATACACGCTTGCAACCATATTTAAAGCATTTTTAATCTTTTTGCTTTTTATTTTCTTTACATGTTTTCTTTTATTTAAGCATATCATACATGGGTATATAAAAGAGAGAAAAGAAATACCGAAGATGTTAAGCATTTGAAATCGCACTTTTGCTATGCCGAAACATACGAATGTCTTT
Organism: Quercus cerris; assembly: GCA_963669245.1. NCBI lineage: Eukaryota > Viridiplantae > Streptophyta > Magnoliopsida > Fagales > Fagaceae > Quercus > Quercus cerris. Next base: position 45,282,602 of record OY770014.1, on the reverse strand, counting down.
GACACTGCACTTTTGCTATGCCGAAGCATACAGGTGTCATATTATGATTGGCGGGCAACAGTGGTGAGATGGTTATTTATGCCTTTCTCTTAGGATTTTCTAGTCCTACCCGTCAAAAAGAGTGATATGAGTGTTAAGTTTTAAGAGATAACCTAATCTTACTCATCACAAACAAGAGCCACAAAACTCACTTGCTTAGTTGTGCATAGAGATGCTCATCTAAGTTACAAGAGATACAAAGTTTAGAAAACTTTGTTTCATTAGTCATCCAAGGTACACAAGTACCAAAGTACACATAACACACACTGTTTTTGTATTTTTTCTGATACCAAGTTAGTATAGATATTTTTTTTTTTTTAAAATCAAAAACAAAATAAAAAAAAAACTGAAAGTAAACACACAAAACATGTTGAAACAAAATAATGTAAAAACTAGATGCATATGCATGACGAAGAGGGGCAAGAGAAGGAGATCAATCCATGGAGATGACACCAATGTTTTGACGAAGAAACTCAAAATGTTTGCTATCAAGAGGTTTGGTAAACAGGTTAGCCTTCTGATCATCAGTGTGAATAAATTCAAGAGTGAGAGTACCATTTTCGACAAGCTCCCTAATGAAGTGATGTCGAATCTCTATGTGTTTGGTTCGAGAATGTTGAACCGGGTTTTTAGAGAGATTAATGGCACTGGTATTGTCACAATAGATAGTGAGATGCTCTTGACTAATACCATAATCATGAAGGAGTTTTTGCATCCAGAGGAGTTGTGTGCAGCAACTACCAGTAGCAATGTATTCAGCTTCCACAGTGGATAATTAGATGGAGTTCTGCTTTTTGCTCATCCAAGAGACAAGATTGTTACCCACATAAAAACAACCCCCCGAAGTACTCTTTCTATCATCAGCATTACTAGCCCAATCAGCATCAGAGTACCCAGCTAAGACACAATTAGTGTCCTTGCTATACCACACACCAAACTCAGCAGTGGTATTGACGTACTTTATGATTCTTTTTAAAGCGGTCATGTGGGATTCCTTGGGATTAGCTTGATATCTAGCACACACTCCAACACTGTAACTAATGTCAGGTCTACTAGCAGTGAGGTAAAGAAGATTACCTATCATACCTCTATAAAGAGAGGGGTCAACACTCTTACCTAACAAGTCTACAGTGAGTTTCACATTAGGGCTCATATGGGTTCTAACAGAACTAGCAAATTCCAAACCAAACTTTTTCACAAGATTTTTAGCATATTTAGATTGAGAAAGAAATATACCTGAATCTTGTTGACGAATCTGTAATCCTAGGAAGTGAGTCAGTTCTCCAATCATGCTCATCTCGAACTCGGCTTGCATGAGTTTTGAGAAGTCATGAGCAAATTCATCCTTAGTCGACCCAAAGATGATATCATCAACATAGACTTGAGCAACTATCAACTCATCGTCTTCCCTTTTAATGAAGAGAGTTTGATTAGCCTTTCCTCTTGTGAACCCATGTGACACCAGATATTGTGTGAGTCTATCATACCACGCTCTTGGAGCTTGCTTCAACCCATAAAGTGCCTTTTTAAGGTATAGCACATGATCCGGGAAGTGTGGATCAATGAATCCTCTTGGTTGAGCCACATAGACATTCTCTTTGAGTAACCCATTCAAGAAGGCAGTCTTTACATCCATCTGATAGAGTTTGAAATTCAGCTGACATGCTAGGGCAAGCAGAATTCTGATTGACTCCATTCGGGCAACTGGGGCAAATGTTTCATCATAGTCTAGTCCCTCCATTTGTAAGTATCCTTGAGCTACAAGACGGGCCTTGTTGCGAATCACATTGCCTTCTTCATCAGTCTTGTTGCGGAATATCCACTTTGTACCGATGATGTGCTCACCTTTTGGTCTAGGTACTAGAGTCCAAACATCATTCCTCTGAAACTGGAGTAGTTCATCATGCATTGCTTCTACCCAACTTTCATCTTGTAGTGCTTCCTCAACTTTCTTGGGTTTAACCTGTGACAAATAACAGGAATAAGACACAAAGTTAGCAACACATTTGTTAACTGTACGTTTCCTTAGTGTGAGTTCATTCATGTTTTCCACAATATCTTCAGGAGGATGATTTAATTTGATTCTAGAGGAGGGTCCTTTTTCTTCATGAGACACAGAATTTGGTGAAGTAGGAGCATCTGTAGAGTTTTCCACAATACTAGGAGTACTTGGAGACACAGGTTCTGATTCAACAATGTCTTGAACTTCATTAGGCTCAGGAGGAAGAATTTCTTTAGAGAGTTCCTCAATGTCTTTCTCAATGCCGGAATCTGAAGACTCATCAATAACCACATTTATTGTTTCCATTACTTTTAGAGTTCTCTTGTTGAATACCTGATAAGCCTTGCTTGTGGATGAGTATCCCAGAAATATGCCTTCATCACTTCGAGAGTCAAATTTTCCCACATTCTCTCTATCCTTAAGGATGAAGCAAGTGCTTCCAAATATCCTGAAATACTTCACATTTGGCTTTCTTCCTTTCCACAACTCATAGGGAGTCTTTTTGGTACCGGGTCTGAAGTACACCCTATTAACCGTATGACAGGCAGTGTTTACGGCTTCTCCTTATAAGTTTTGAGCCACATTTTTGTTATGCAACGTGGCTCTGGCCATCTCTTGAATAACTTTGTTCTTTCTTTCTACCACACCATTTTGCTGAGAAGTAATAGGAGCAGAGAACTCTTGAGATATACCTGATCTTGTGCAGAAAGACTCCATGTATGAGTTTTCAAATTCTTTACCATGGTCACTTCGAATTCTATCAATCTTTAAGCTCTTCTCATTCTGCAGTTTTGTGCACAAAACCTCAATGTGCTCAGGAGCATCAAACTTGGATTGGAGTAAGATGACCCAAGTGTATCTAGTGAAGTCGTCTACCACAACCATGATGTACCTTTTTCCACCAAGAGACTCGGTTCTGGTTGGACCCATAAGATCTAAGTGTAAAAGCTCCAATGGTCTGGAAGTAGCTGAAGTCTGAGTGCTCGAATGCTTAGCTTTTGTCTGTTTCCCAAGTTGACATGGTCCACACACTACATTGTTCATTCTGCTAAGCTTTGGTATTCCCAAGACAGATTCATGCTTAGATACAATGGATAGATGCTTGTAACTAGCATGTCCCATTCGTTGATGCCATAGTTCTTCATTTGGCAAACGAATGCTATTGCACACTACATCGGCATCAGGAACCAATCCATAGCAGTTGTCCAAAGTGCGAACCCCACTAATAAGCTTCTTTCCAGACTCATTCATGACAAGACACCTTCCCTTTGAGAACAACACCATAAAGTCTTGATCACATATCTGACTTATGCTCAATAGGTTAACCTTTAGACCTTCTACATACAGAACATTTGCGATGTCTGGCAGTCCTGGTAAAGATATGATTCCTTTCCCCTTAATTTGTGACTTGCTTCCATCACCAAAAGTCACATTGCCACCTCTTTTTGGCTCAAAGATCTTGAAGAGAGATCGGTCACCAGTCATATGTCTTGAGCAACCACTGTCAAGATACCATAGACATGTATCCATTACTTTGAAGGCAGACTTCATCATGAAACACACTTCATGCTTGGATGACAGATCAGAGGGAATGGTTCTTTCACTCAACTGCCTTTGATGAGCTAGGCCTTTAACTCTTACTCTTCTCAGGTGACCTCCTTTGCACATTTTTACTTTGAGACAGTCTAGCTTCCTTTTAGTCAAACTGAGATCCTTTCCATTATTCATTGTAAAGGAATTCAAATAACTTTTAGACTTGTGTTTTCTGAGACACTCAAACAAATAGTGATTAGAAAAACAAGATGTATTTGAAAACAAGGATCTTTGCAAACCAGTTATAGCCATGACAACAGGGGTCAATGGATCAACACAGCAAAGATTAAATCCTAATCAGAGTGTGCCTGCTCTGATACCACTTGTTTAGTCACAATGTGAATGACCCCTTGTGATTAACCCTAATTAATTAATTTAGCCAAGTAATTAATTAATCAATTAATCATGCAATTTTATGGAAGCACAAACAAATCACCAAAAACCAAAATATGCAGCGGAAATTAAATAACATGGTGATTTGTTTACGAATGGGGAAAACCCTAATGGCAAAAACCCCACCGGGTAATTTTCAGGTCACCACTCCCGAAACTCCACTATTATCAAATTAAGCGGTTACAAGTAAAGGAATCCCAAGTACCTTACCAACCTACAGTTGAACCCTTACCCCAATACCCAATTGGACTTGATCTGTAGTGACAGTCTCCACCTTTGATGCACGAATCCCAAGTACGTGACTAACCAATGCGCGGATCCAAGTACGCAACTTCAGAACACCAACTGAGGAAAAATGGTTGGCTTCAAAGTTCTTCAGTTCATCCTTTATGATGAATAGCAGGAAGATGCTTGGTTACAAAACCCTATGGTGCAAATACACAGCAACTTCTTGATGGAAGATGAACTAGGTCAAGAACTTCGTCTGTTGATCACAATTTGCTTGAACAGAGATTGCTCAATGATAATGCAACTTGTGTCACCCTAGACGGCTCTTAAAATAATCATTTTATATGTTTAGGGTTAGAAGAAAAGAAGGCCCAAAAACATATTCACGGATCCCAAGAAAATCAGATTGGAAATCTGACTTTTTAAATCTCGACAGATAGCAGGTGTCGAGGTAGCTGTCGAGAGGTGTCGAGCTTTAAAAACTTTGCACTTCAGCTTGCTTTTTCTTGGACAGACTTGATGACTTCAACACTTGACCTTGAAACATTGTTTCTCGAAGTATTAAAAACACCTAGAACTACCCAATTACAAGTAGAGTGAGTTTTGTCAAAGGATTAGCCAATTTACATAAATAAGTGACATATGTTCTTAAACAAGTTAAAACATATATGTCCTAACACATTGGATTCCTACTTTTGGTCACATGTATAAAGTTAATGTGGATTGAACTGTTTTTAAAGCACAAAAAGAATTTAGGGTGGGGGTAATAATTTGTGATGCCAATGGTCTAGTGGTGGCTGCATTGAGTAAGAAATTTCAAGCTCCTAGGGGTCCTTTGGAGGTGGAGGCCAAAGCATAGTTTGCCAAAGATGTGGGATTACAGGAGTTCATTTTAGAAGGCAATTCTCTAAATGTCTTTCGTGCAGTTCCAGGTCTGTCTTTTCCTTCAGCTTTGGTGACGCCTATAATTTATGGGATTCAAGCTTCATGTCATGATGTTAATTAGGAATGTGTTGTGTTTTCCTATGTATGTAGGTAGGGAAATAAACCTGCCCATCTTTTAGCAAAACATGCTGTCAATATTGTTGATTTTTCTATTTGGATGGAAGAGAATCCTTGTTTCTTGGAATAAGCTTTTCATCAGGATGTAATATTTTCTTCAGTTTAATGAAAGTTTCAAGTTTCCTATACATATTAAGCTTTTGTTTTTATTAAAATAATTGATAAAAACAATTAAGTAGTTGTTTCTATTTATAAAAATTACTGTTATTTGACAAAACCATATGATAATTAAAAAGGATGTCCATTCTGGGTAATCACAACTTCCAAAACCCAACTTATAGTCTATGATACATGATATGTTATCATGTCTAACGTTGGTTAATTAGCCTAACAAATATTTTTGTTCTGCACACATAATCTCTATATATTAAGAGGATTCAGAAAGTTAGTTATTCTCTTTTTCTTTTTCTTTTTTCAAAAATATCCTTAATTTAATTAACTTATCCTTATTCCTAAAACATAAAAATAAAGTAAAATTTGTAAATTGATAAAAAAAAATTAAAAAAAAAAAAACCTACCCATATTCTATAAAACTTCCCATTACCCCATGTACACAACCAAAATTACCCCATGTTCCTATAATTAAAAAATAATAATAAATAAAAAAAATAATTAAAAAAAAAACCTACAGAAAAAGATTCTCATTGCACGCATGTGATGAGGCTAGCTAGTAATTCATAACTGATTTTATTTTATTTTATTTTATTTTTTGGATGAAAATTCATAACTAATTTTGATTACAGGTCAAAGTCGGCAAAGCAAAAGTATGAAAAAAGCAATTCAAAGTTGGCTGAAAAGCAAAAGTGCGGCAAAAGCAATTCTAAGTTTTTTAATCCCACACGGAGGTAGTGGGGGAAGTGCGGCTGGCCTTATTTCTCTTGATATTTAAAAATAAAAAGAATTTTATAAAGTTGTACGAGCACTAGCAATAGTGGTGCTAAAAAACTATTTTTAGCACCACTATATGTTAAAAAAAGTGTTGTAGCAGTGAAGGTATATGTATATTTTTTACCTATATTGTTGTAGTGCACAGCTATATATGGCTGTGCACTGTAGCTGAGAGCTAAAAAAAGAAAAAAAAAACTTTTTTATTCTCCACCCAATTAAAATACTACTAGTCGGAAACCCGTGCAACGCACTGGAACTTACCTATTTATAATAGACTAAAATAATTTTATAAAATTTTAAATTGATTATGAAACTATACTATTGCGTGAATTGCTCCTATCTTTTTGAGTTACAATTTGATGAATAAGTCATTGCTTGAACATGCAATGGATTGCAAAAAATCTAGCTAACAAATTTAGATATAGCAAAAAAATAACTAAAAAAGTTTGATGTTAAAACTTCCAAAAGGAAAAAAAAAAAACAGAAAATTCACTGGCATTGTTTAGAAATTATTGAAACAAAACAAAATATATATGACTACCAAATAGAGAAATATAAGAGAAAGATAGATTACCTTCAAGAGAATAATCCATAGTTATAACAGTTGAAATTTGCCAAACAGTTTTAGATATTGCAAAAAATTGAACCTAGAAATTTAGATGGTCAAACTTTCAAAAGACAATAAAATTAAGGCGAAAAGCACATTTTTGTCCCTACATTTTCACACGATTTCCATTTTGGTCCCTAAATTTTTTTTTTACCGCTTTTAGTCCCTATCCTGGAAAACGCCTATTTTTTTAGTCCCTGCCGTTACATCAGAGACGGAAAATGCTGACGTGGCAAACGGATGGCACTGTTGGCTGACGTGGCCATTAAAATAATAATAAAAAATATTATTTGGTATTAAAAAAATTTAAAAATTAATTTATTAATTTTAACTAAGTAAAAAGAATTAAAAACAGAATTAAAAACAAAAAATTACATGGATCAAGATCTAAGAGGGTCATGAACAAGAACAACAAGAACACAAATCCAAATCTAAAAACACAAACTCAGAAATTAAAATCCAAAAACTAAAATCTCAAAACCATCATTTTCTCAAACCCAGCCAAATCATCAAATCCTTAAAACCCCAAAATACCAGATCAATCCAAAAATATAATGGAACCAATCCAAACAAAAAAATCTCAAACTCAGAAAAACCATCTCATGCAAGCAAACCCAGCAAACCACCTCAAACATGAGTCTTGGTCGATCTTATTTCAGCTCCCAAAAATCTCTTCCCACTGTCGGATGCCGATTCTCCTCCCTCCCATCGTAAATATCGATGTGAGCACGCCGCCGCCTCTTCCCTCATCTCGCCGCCGATCTGAGCACGCCACAACTCCCAAACCCAGTCGACTCTTCACCTCCCTTTCCCTCCCAAACCCATCCCGTCTCTTTGCCTCCCTTCCCCTCCCAAACCCATCCCGACTCATCAACTCCCAAAAATCTCTCCCTCGAACCGATCTAAGCATTCCGCCACCGCCGCTGATCTGAACCCAGCCGTCTCTTCCCGCATCTCGCCGCCGATCTGAGCACGCCACAAGACCCTTTGCCTCCCAAACCCAGTCGACTCTTCACCTCCCTTTCCCTCCCAAACCTATCCCGTCTCTTCGCCTTCCTTCCCCTCCCAAACCCATCCCGACTCATCAGCTCCCAAAAATCTCTCCCTCGAACCGATCTAAGCACTCCGCCACCGCCGCCGATCTGAACCCAGCCGTCTCTTCCCTCATCTTGCCCCATGGTTCACTTTTCTCAACCTTCTCTTTCTCTTCACAGTTTCCTTTTGTTAATTTCATAGATGATTTTATGTGTACTGGTTTTATTAATTTTGTTGTTGTTGTTTTAGCCTCAAGGAGATTATATAAATCTTCACAGAAAGAGATATGGGTACTGCCTTGACCACTTCGAGCACAAGCTTGAGGTGGGTTTGCTGGGTTTGCTTGCTTGAGATGGGTTTTTCTGAGTTTGAGATTGTTTTTTTTGTTTGGATTGATGATTTTGGTGGGTTTGAAAAAATGGTGATTTTGAGATTTTAGTTTTTGGATTTTAATTTCTAAGTTTGTGTTTTTAGATTTGAGTTTGTATTCTTATATCTGAAATTGTGATCTTGGATTTGAATTTGTGGTTTTGTTGTTCTTGTTCGTGACCCTCTTAGATCTTAATCCATGTAATTTTTTGTTTTTAATTCTGTTTTTAATTTTTTTTTATTTAGTTAAAATTAATAAATTAATTTTTAAATTTTTTTAATACCAAATAATATTTTTTATTATTATTTTAATGGCCACGTCAGCCAACAGTGCCATCCGTTTGCCACGTCAGCATTTTCCGTCTCTGATGTAACGGCAGAGACTAAAAAAATAGGCGTTTTCCAGGATAGGGACTAAAAGCGGTAAAAAAAAAATTTAGGGACCAAAATGGAAATCATGTGAAAATGTAGGGACGAAAATGTGCTTTTCGCCTAAAATTAAAAATCAAAAGATTCAGAATCTACAAATCATAAAAACAAAACAAAAAAAATATAGTCATTATTGCGAGATAATTTCAGTAAGGATGGAAAGCTTTTCTAAGTTTTTATTATCCAATTCTTCCTAATTGATGAAAAATTTGGTTCAAACACTCTCGAACACTTTAAAGGCCCAAATAATATAGGCTTCCAACATAATCTTTAATTAATAAACAAAGAAGCATGACACCATAAGAGAAAACATAAGATAACATATAGTGCATAGACCTTACTCCATAGCTGTGAAAAAATATCCACACAAAAGGAATTGAAAACTTGTACAACAAATGCAATAAGCTACCTCTGATGTGAGACAACCTAACATACATCTCCATAATGTAAAGCTTAAGGTTATATAATCTAAAATAACATAGAATATAACATCTTTGAACCATACAAAAAGTTAGCAAACTTACTGCAATAATTGTAGTTATACTATATAATGTAAAGTACTACTCCATCACCAATGAAAGTCATGTAAAATCTCATGGGGCCTGGAAGAACAGACAGTTGCAAGATCACCTCCGCTAGACACACACACACACACACACACACACACACACACACACACACACAAAAGAGAAAAAGTAAGAGCAAGTGTACCAAAGAAATTGAAGCTTATGGTTTTCTCTCTTAGTGGAGACGGACAGAGGAAGCTACTCTAGGGTTTTTAAAGATTTTGTCACGCCCAAAAGGAAAATCAAAGGGAATTCTTGTTTGGACTCCTGTTATTACTTATATATATATATATATAAGAGACTCCTGTTAGGACTCTCTCACTATTTAGTTTAAAAAATTAAAATTTTTTATAAATTAAAATGATGATGTGGAAAACTGTGGGAGCTTTAAAGGCTTCGATTATATATATATATATAGAGAGAGAGAGAGAGATTTGTTTGTTGATTTTTTTTTTCTATTCTTTTTATCCAACCGCAACTCACTCTCAACTCCCTCTGAACTCTCCAACTCATGTCTCAACTCCCTCTGAACTCTCACCTCTCTGTCTCATTGCATGTTTAAAGAATATGAGTTCTTGTTAGTTTAATGAAAAAAGTTTTCTTGTGGTCAAATAAAAGACTTAGATTCAAAGCTAACCTAAAACCAAAAAAAAAAAAAAAAAAAAAAAAAAACAACAACAACAACAACAAAAACAAAAAAGAAGAAGAAGAAGAAATCAATTAGTGTATTGGCCTATTGGCCTAATAATAAAGGCCATTATTAGGGAGAGGATACTGTAGGTTTCAAATCTTATTTGTGTCTATAAAAAAATTATTTAAAAAAATATTAATTGTGATTAATATAATTTACAAGATAATTATACATGACTTAATGAAAGAAAGTATTTTTCTTGAATTATGGTGCTCTTCCTCTCAAAAAAAAGAAAAGAAAAAAAAGAAAAGAAAAGAAAAAAAGAATTATGGTTCTCTCATTATTTTCTTATATTCATTTTTGAAAGTTCAATAAGGGTATGAAACACCCTTGAACGTTTAGACCCCCAGATACAAAAATACCAATTCAAGCTTACTATCAAACAATTAAAGTGCGGAATATGATAACAAGCTTATAATGGAATTGATAGAATAATCTATGCCAAATATAAACAGATCCACAACAGTAAATATAAGGCAAAGATAAAGGAAAGAGAGATGCAAACACACGGACAACAAACGATGTGTTATCGAAGAGGAAACCGAAGTGCTCGGCATAAAACCTCTCCGCTGCCCTCCAAGCGGTGATAAAATCCACTAAAGAATATAGTTGGGATACATGAATAGCAGAAGACCCTCCAAGCCTAATCTACCCAAGTACCTAAGCCCTCCAAGCTTCTTGCTCCAACGAGGTTACACCGAACCTATTTCTTCTTTAACTTCCCGGATTCCGCTACTTGACCATAGCATCAACCAATGTATATTGGTTCCTTTCCAAACTGCTTCCCAAAGCACCAAATGGACCTTCTGACAAACGTGGGTGTGGTGAGACAAGAGTTTGGTAAATGGCCTCTCAAGGGTATGACAATGGAGAGGAAGAGAGTAGAGAAATTTGTAGAGTCTCTTTAGATGAAGATTGGGGATGAATCAATCTTGTATTTCTCTAGGGTTTTCTCTCACAAAATTCTCTCTGGAAGCTCTCTCAATATGATGGGTATAAGGGTGTATATATAGTAGAGTGAGAAGGGAATGCAAAACGTCAGTTTTTGCCAAACAGGGCAAGTTGGCGACTTGAACTCGCGGCTTGGCCAAGTCGCGAAATCAAGTCGCGACGTAACGGCCTGGCCAGACTGGAACTTTTGTCCTGTAGCGTGACAGCTGGCGCAACCCTTTAGCTTCCCAGTGTGCCTCTCACGTGTCTGCCTTTCGCGGCTTGCCAGTCGCGAGCCACCTGCGAGTCCTAGCCGCGAGACTCTGTTTTTCTTGCACACTCTTGAGGTTTTCTTCACATCTTCTCACACACTACCCTTACAATTTTTCCACCTAAATACAGGGTTGCTAAGCGCTAAATTATAAGCAAATTGGTCACGGAATAAAGTCAATTAAATGGTTGATTAAATTCAACCTTACAATTTTTTTTGGTCCCCAAAATAAATTATGTTAAAGACATGTTTTAAGTATAAACTATGCATATATATGTTTTTTTTTTTAAAGAAAAGTATATGCTTATTATTTTGTGTATTGGAAAATTATTGATCAATTTAACTTGGTCTCCCTTTGAAAAAAAAAATTCTGACTTTGCCGCCAAATTCAAGCCAATAATCAACAGCCTGCATCATCCTTTGCTAATAAGAAGGCTGTCTACCTCAGTACCTGCATCAAGTGAACAGCCTAGAGAATAAATCCAAATGCTCAAGTGCCAGGGCTTTTCTGGAATTAACCAACCTACCATTCGCTGTTTCACCTAACGTGGATTGTTCCAAGTGCTAACACCGGCTCTTCCATCCTAATAATACATTCAATCTTTAACGCCCTTTTTATTTCCATTTCCATCATGCATGTTTCAAGAATTAATTGATTAAAGCTATTTGATACCCAATCAGTTGAAGGATTGATCGAAATTCGAGCAACCTGCAGCAAAATAAAACCTCCTCTTGCGCCGAAGTATGACTTATTTTGCTGTAAGCAGGATTATATTCGTAAAGGGCGAATAAAGTTAATGGTATGTTACCAATCGTTGGTACATAAGCATTGTATGATATTAAAAAACTGAGTGTTTTGTCAAAAGCCTTGTATCTTAGTGACACAATTCATCTTCTTAATTAGGAGAATCATAGTTTAAATTTCCCTACCCATTATTATGACTGTAAAAAATAAAAAATAAAAATTAAAGTTCTAGGGTTTTCTTAAATTTTAAATATTATTTAATTCATTGTAACGATCCTCGAAAAATTGCTAACCACATTTACTATATACATTAAAAAGAACATTCAAGATTGAGGTTTATTGTAGTTGTCATACCTAGACTAAATTGGGCAGTCTGACCCGATTAACCAAAAACCAGCCCAAAGGCTGATTTTTTTTCTTTTGGTTGCGGTTCTGCCCATATGATGTTTATTGAAATTAGTCAGCACCAGGATTTGAACTTGGGTTCTCTAGGATGATATATGCATGTCCAGCATGTCAACCATTAAGCTGGTAAGATATAGAAAATTATTATATATAAACACAATTTATGTAGTAAATTTAATAAAAAATATAAACACAATTTATGAATTAAATTTAATAAAAAATTAAATGACACATCAAGGTTGGACCTTAGTAGAACCCCAATCTAAGCTCAAAGATGTTGAATCTCTCTCTTTTCCGGTTCTTTGAACGGTTCAGGTTTCAAAACCATGGCAATTATTAATAAAATTCATATCAACCCAATATATGCGTAATGTGAGATTCATCATACACACAACACACACTTAATCATTATCCAATCAAATTTGGGGCATCACATTCGTAATTGTCAAAATAGCAGAAAGGAAGAGTCAATACAGTATTATATATGGCGTGGCCACCAATATAAGCCAACACACTACACTGGGTGGTATCTCATGTTTCCGCTACATGCAGCTGCGGAAACCTCACAACATATGGGTCAGATCATTTTCCAACAACTTGGGCTATGTGCTGATGATCAACTTCAAATATGTAATACACCGTTGGGAACTTGGGAGGCTATGATGTGCACGGTAGAACTTAACAAATGCTCCATAACAGAATTTTGCAAAATAATTTTTTTATTAATAATTATTTAAATTGATACTATTTGAAAATGTATTATTTTTTTCTAAAATTGTTTTTTGAAAAATACAATTTTAAATATTAAAATTATGTTTTCAAAATTCGATTAATTTCACTTAAATTTCAGTTAAGTTAGGGTATTAACTTCAATAATGTTTTTAAAGCACGATTTTAAAGAAAATGCTACATACTTAAAATATATTATTTTACAAATTTTGGGAGAGAATTCGGTTACTTTTGCCTTCATAAATCATAATTTCTTTCTTACCGCCACGTGTGCAATTTGTTAGTAATTTAACTAAATGTTTATAATAATTAAAAAAAAAAAAAACTTAATAACTGTCAAATAATATATCAAGATGACGTATGTGTGCCGACGCCAAATATTGTTGGTGCACTACCACGAACTTGCGCTTCATCTTTCTTCAGCTGGAAACTCTACTTTTTACTTTATTAACGTTGAAGATGCTTTGAAGAGTGAAGACCACAGAGAGAATTTTTTGTGTGTTTGTCTACAGCTGTATGCGGAACTTTACTAGTGGAAATATTCCTCTCTCTCTACCTCTACCTACCTCAATGGCAAGAGAATTGACGTTCACTACTGTAGGACTCACTGTCCTTATTGCTCTTGTATTAGTCCATCCAACTTGCTGTGCTCCTACTGCTGTGGTTAATCATACCTGTTCCGCTTCTTCTTGTGGGAATATCCACAACATAAGCTTTCCTCTTCGATTGAAGACCGACCCAGAAAACTGCGGGGACTTCAGATATGAACTTTCGTGTGAGAACAATCGTACGGTTCTATACATATCTAGAGGAAAATACTACGTACAGGAAATCAGTTACAACAGCTACACAATCCGTATTGTGGACTCAGGTACACACAAGGACAATTACTTCTCCTTCTCCACCCCGACTTATCCTTCATCTCGATATTATCTCAATTTTTACAGTCCATATTACACTTATCTACGAAAGGGGACACAGGTGAATTACCGGGATCTCGAACTATCTCGGAGTGTGGTTTTGATGAGCTGTGAAAAACCAGTGAATTCTCCATTGTATTTGGACACTTGCAATTATAATGACAACTCTTCTTCTATATCTGATTCCAAGAGGTATAGATATCTTAAAGTTGGTATAACCAACGCATCCCAAGTGGAGGAGTCGTGCAAAGTAGAGAAGATGTTTCGGACATCGTGGCCAAGAAGTGATGATTCAAATATTTCCTGGAAAGACGTCCACAATGAATTGGTATATGGTTTTGAGCTTTCATGGGTCCAACGTCTTTGTGATACTTATTGCGGAGGAGATATTTATTGTTGCGGTTCTGCCCATATGATTGCGGAGGAGATATTTATTTTTGTCAAAGCAGGATTGCTTAAACGTATCCTATATCAACTCCTAGGTGAGGTTTCTATCTTAAAAACTTGTTTGAAGGGTCAGATAAAGTGGACAATAAAATAGAATTGTATGAGTAATTGTGCCTGATGTGATGATGACACAAGTAGAGGAATAACCATGTACTTGGGCAATTGGTTGATCTCAAACTTTTATGCTTGAGGAAATGAAAAGTAAAAATTATCGAATTTCTTAAGATGATAGCTTCGTGGTGCGTACGCCATCAATTCTAGTGTGTAATTGACATGTTAGGGAATATTTATTGTAGTTTCCGTATAATGACCAAATTTAATTTTGTAGTTCTCAACGCTGATGTTGTTCTTTTATTTGTCAAGAATGCAGAATGGAGCCACAGCTATGAAAGACATAATGCAGAATGGTGGTATTACTTAGTCCAAAATATAGGATGGTTGTATTATGGACCAGATTCAGGAGTAGCAGGTGAGGTTTCTATCTCAAAAAAATTGTTTGAAGGATAGTAAGTAATATAGAATGTGAAGAAAAGAGAGAAATGAAGAAAAGAGAGATTCCAAAATATCTAGAAATTTCTGTAACTAAATCCAATCAATTAAAACTGATTACATCGAGATGGTTTATATAGATGACATCAGAGGAAGAGTTTGTTATAATAAACTTTCATTAGGACTAATACTCCTATTACACGTGTCATCTCACTACTCTAAAGGAAAACGATGTCATCTTACAAAGCCTAAAATGAAACGGTGAGTTTTGCCTTTAACTGTGGTCTTAGAACAGGTTGAGGCAGACAACATCGTTTGGAGCTACAATTCCTGAGTACTGGCATGTTCTTGCTGCAAGTCCTGAGCATCATACTCTTCTGGCTTTTCATCCCCCCTCAAACACATAGGGAATCGCCACATGAGTTTGGAGAGAAGCCACAAAAACCGAGGAGAAGGTAGCCCTTTAGTGAGAATATCAACAAGTTGATCATGTGAAGCAACAAACTTAAGAAGGAGATCATGCCTGAGAACTTTCTCCCTAACGAAGTGGTAGTCCACTTCGATATGCTTCGTTCTAGCATGAAAGACCGGATTGGAAGCCAGGGCAAGAGTAGAGATATTATCACACCAGAGAATGGGAGGAGTACTTAGGAACACACCATGATCTTTAAGAAGCATACAAACCCAACACAACTCAGCAGCAGCAGAGGCTAGAGCCCTGTACTCAGCCTCAGTAGAAGATCTGGAAACTGTGGCCTACTTCTTAGCTGACCAAGTAATGGGGGAATTACCAAAGAACACAAGAATACCAGAGACAGACTTTCGATCCACTGGATCTCCAGCCTAGTCAGCATCACTATAAGCTGACAGAGACAAAGGACCTGGAGTAAAAGCAAGGCCTTGATGAATAGACCCTTTCAGGTACCGTAAAATACGCTTGGCAGCTTGGAGATGATTATCAGTGGGAGAGCTCATGAATTGACAAGCTTGCTGAACTGTAAAGGACAGATCTGGCCTAGTAAAAGTGAGGTATTGGAGTGCCCCAACCAGACTTCTATAGTGAGTAGGAATAGACAGCAAAGGACTGTCATCAGGCCATAAATGAGCATTGGCAGCACAAGGAGTGTTGCAGGGCTTACAATCAGCCATATGAAACTTGTTAAGAAGGTCCAAAGTGTATTTGGATTGATGAACAAACAAACCAGAGGAAGTATACTCAATTTGTAGGCCTAAAAAATAATGCAACTTACCCAAATCCTCAATGTCAAAATCAGAACTAAGCTGATGAAGAAGAAAGGCAATGAATGAAGGATGATTGCCAGTAACAATAATGTCATCCACATAGAGCAAAAGAAACACTAAATGACCATCATGCCTGTAGATAAAGAGATTACCATTAGCACTAGTGGCAATAAACCCAATGTGAAGCAGCTGAGTTGTAAACCTCTCAAGCTAGGCCCTAAGTGCCTGTTTCAAACCATAAAGAGCCTTATGCAAAAGGCAAACATGGGTGGGAAAATCTGAATCAACATAGCCCTGAGGCTGTGCCATGTAGACCTCTTCCTTGAGGATACCATGAACGAAGGCATAACTCACATCTAACTGTTTAAGCTCCCAACCACAATTCACTGCCAAAGCAAGAAGCAACCTGATTGTGGCAGGTTTCATTACAGGACTAAAAGTCTCATCATAGTCCACTCCATACTGCTGAAGATAACCCCTAGCTATAGTTCCATCACTATGCCTTTTAAGCTTGAAAACCCACTTGCAAGTAACAATATTTTTATCCAAAGGAAACAAGAGACCAGGTTTGTTGCTTTTGAAGAGAGTTAAACTCTGAGTCCATAGCAGCCACCCATTGAGGGTATTTAGCAGCAATAGCATAAGAAGGAGGTTCTTGGTAAGTGTAGTCAGTAAGAACTCTCAAAACTTTAGGCTTGTGAGTACCAACCTTTGATCTTGTTACTATAGGATGAGAATTAGTAGGACAAGATAGAAGATTAGATGAGGTGAAGTAGAGGGGACACAAGAAGATGACTCAGAAGTGGAAATAGGGGAAATAGAAGGAGGATCAGGGACACATGAAATAGAAGAAGATAAGAGACTCAAAGGAAGAAAATCATCATGAGCAGAAGAACTAGATGAAGGGATATCAGAGGAAACATTATCTGTAGAGGAAGCAGGACTTGAAGAAGTAGCAGAAAACCAATTCAAGATATCATGAGACATGGAAAAGAGAGTTTGAGAGTTTGTAAGATAAGGATTATTAGCAAAGGGAAAACGGTTTTCATTAAACAGGGCATAACAGGCAACATAAACCCTATTAGTAGTAGGATCTAAACACAAGTGCCCTTTGGAGAGAGGAGGATAGCCTAGAAAGATACACTCAGTGGACCTAGGTTGAAGTTTGGGCTTATTGTAGGGGCTTAAGTATGGATAACAAGCACAACCAAAAGTTCTTAGGGCAGAAACAAATGGTGACACAGAATTAACCAATTCCCAAGGGGATTTAAAACCCAAAACTGAGGAAGGAAGTCTATTAATGAGAAAAGAAGCAGTGGAGAAAGCATAGGACCAAAAATTTAAAGGCAAATGAGATTTGTATAAGAGAGCTAGACCAATTTCTACCAAATGCCTATGTTTCCTCTCAGAAATGCCATTTTGTTAAGGAACATGGGGACAAGATGTTTGGTGAAGAATACCATGATCAGAACAAAAGGATTGAAACTGAGAACTGAGATACTCACCACCATTATCAGATCTAAGGACTTTTATCTTAGTAGAATATTGGTTTTCTACAAGATTCTTAAAATGTTTAAACATAGCAAACAATTCACTTTTTTGTTTACAAAGGAGAAACCATGTGAACCTTGTGTAATCATCAATGAAAACAACGTAGAAATTATAACCAAACAAAGAAGTAAGAGGAGCAGGATCCCATACATTAGTATGAACAATTTGAAGCATTGAAGTTGATGAAATTTCATGTTTGCTCAAAGGCAATCTGCGCATCTTTACACTTATACAAAATGTACATGAAGAACAACAATCATCAACATTATTGAAAGTAAAGGAGCTATTTACAGACTAAATAGCAGAATGAAGAAGTTTAGAACTTGGATGTCCAAGCCTATTATGCCAGAGCAGAATTTGAGCAGAAGTAGGTGACACAGCAGTAGCTGTGGATGAAGAAGAAGCTGAAGAAGCAGTGTTTGCAGTGGAGGAGGAGTGGAGGGATGATGGTGAAGGAATGGGATAGACACCATCTTTACATAAGCCTTTGTAAAGGATCTTCCCCATAGGTAAATCCTGGATTGAAAATCTATAAGCATCAAAATAACAGAAGGCATTGTTTTGCAAACAAAGCTTATGAACAGAGAGTAAATTGGAAGCAAGATCAGGTACTTGTAATATGCCATCAAGCCTAAAATTATGAGAAGAAGTACATAACTCACCACTACCAATGTGTGTGACAGGGAGTTCTTGACCATTCCCCACTGTAACAGTCTCAGTACTAGATGAGGGTTGCTACTGAAGTGACAAATTGGCTAGATTAGGTGTTGCATGATCTGAACACCTGATGTTTGTGAGCCATCCATTTGTACCATGAACCTGAGTTGAGTTAGCCACCATAGCTGCCAATTTAGATGGAGCATGTTTACCCTGGAAAGAAAAATCCATTCTATGATAACAATCAAGACTTGTATGTCCATTCTTTCCACATATTTGACATTATGGTCTTTGACTTTGGCTTGACTGACCTGGACCTTGAAAAGCAAGTGATCTTTATTGAGGAAATTGAGAGGTGTTAGGATTATAACCACTGAAATTGTAGCCACCATTAGAATTGTAACCACTATTGAAGTTGCCTCTGCCTCTGCTTCCTCAACCTCTCTGAGTATTATTGCCCCTTCCTTTCCCTTGAGGGAAGCCTTAAGAATGAAAATTTGCAGCCATAGCCATAGTAGCTGCATCAACAACATGAGTTTCTTCTTGATAGCTCTTTCTTTGGCATTAAGCAGTGTATTCAGTTCTTCAACAAATAAGACATCACTTCTAGTCCTAATTGCAGAACTAAAAGAATCAAACTCTGATGGCAAACCATCAAGAGCAATATGAAAGAGCTCTTCATCATCAAGAAACACTGACACAACTGCCAATCTATCCCTAATCTGCTTGATCTTTTGAAAATAGGCATCAATAGTATCTGTGCCTTTCTTTACTGCACTAAGTTCATTTCTAAGGCTCATCACACTAGATCTAGAAATGGAAGCAAAACTTTTCTCCAAAATTTTCCAAACACCTTTCCCTGATTTTTGACCCACAGTAAGAGCAAGAACAGAGGGAGATAAGGTAGAATTAAGAAAAGTGAACAGAGCTTGTTCACTGCTCTTCCAACTCACATATGCTGGATTAACCTCTAAGGTGAAATTACCTGAGGAATCTTTGAGATAGTGATGTAGTACTTGAACTAAATCGTCAATGGCATCAATCATTGAATATGTCTCTAGAATTACTTCGATTTGATGCTTCCAAACAACATAGTTGTTGTAATCAAGCTTCACGGTCATCATTGATGACATGTTTGAGAGTAACAGTAGCGGATTAACAAACATGTTTGGATTTGGATTCACCATAGCTACAGATGTAGCAGATGAGGAAGATACATTTGGATTTGTAGGAACAGAAGAAGAATTTGGGTTTGTGGAAGCCATGGATGAGTGCTTCAAAGCTTAGAGCTTTGATACCATGAAGAAAAGAGAGATTCCAAAATATCTAGAAATTTCTGTAACAAAATCCAATCAATTAAAACTAATTACATCGAGATGGTTTATATAGATGACATCAGAGGAAGAGTTTGTTATAACAAACTTTCATTAGGACTAATAATCCTATTACACGTGTCATCTCACTACTCTAAAGGAAAACGATGTCATCTTACGCCTTAAATGAAACTGTGAGTTTTGCCTTTAACTGTGGTCTTAGAACAGGTTGAGGCAGATGACATCATTTGGAGCTGTAATTCCTGAGTACTAGCATGTTCTTGCTACAAGTCTTGAGCAACATACTCTTCTGGCTTTTCAGAATGGACAAGGAAATAGAATTGCATGAGTAATTGCACTATTGATGATATTAGAAGTATTTTGTTAAATGATTAAATTTATTATATTCCGATAGCTTTAAGATTTTGAAAGATGCGGTAATTTAATACGGTATTAGAGCAAGAGGCCTTGATAATCAAATTTCCTCTCCAAGCTCTTTCACCATTTTCATCGATCCTTCACAGAAAAACTCGATCACACACCAATAACTCCTATCCAAAGGTCCCCAATTGCAAACCTCTTTTTTGGTGTTACATTGTTTCTTTTCTCCCTTGTTCATCCTCAATTTCAGATCAACCCATTTAGAAATCAGATCCTTATTATTTCTTTCAAACACAACTCATTCAGATCAAACACAAAAACACTATCAAATCAAGCCCATTCAAACAAAAAAAATTTCAAACAACCCATATCAATGCTCATGAGAGAGATCGTAATTAGAGAGAGAGAAGGCGATCAGACTTCAAAATCGTGAGAGAGAACAGGATCGGAGCTTTCTGTGACGTACCCGAGCAGAGAGAGAGGCCAATTGGAGTGGGTCATGGTCGATCAAACTCAACTCGGCTTTTTCCGTTACGCAAGCTTGCTGCAAAGCCGTTGTTGATGGCGGTTACAGTTTTAGCATCTGGTTCTTAAGACACAAAGCCATGGTGTTGTGTGTGTGTGTGTGTGTGTGTGTGTGTGTGAGAGAGAGAGAGAGAGAGAGAGAGAGAGAGAGAGAGAGAGTCAATCTCAGTGGTTCAGGGAGAGAGCCAGACATGAATAAGAAAACAATAATATTTGTAGTTTGTTGATTAACGGTTCATTCAATAAGTCTATCGTTTGGATCGAAATTTTGACTAATGGCTAGTCTAGTGCAAATTCTAATCAAGCTCCTCTCAATGAAAGTGACGTCCCAATTTTAAAGAATATATATATTATCAAAGATTGGATTTGGTAAAAATGAACTTGATTAATTTATCAAAAGGATTACAAACTTTATATACTAGCTGATATAAGGAAATAACATAATAAACCATACTAACCAGCTAACTAATCCTCTAACTAACTCTTACACGTGCTAAGTGTATGTCCACTAACAGTTTATCTACAACTAATCTAAGCTACAAGTCGTTTAGTAACAATTTTAAGAAACTACAGTTGTTTATCTCCTTCTTCTATTTTGTAGTGCTTTTCTTCTTCTACTTTGCAATTCATCTTGTCCTCTGTTTCTGTTTCTTTGGCTGAGCACTTCTTCTTCTTGCCACCATTCTGATATTATATATATATATATATATAAGAGGTCGGAAAATGCTACAAGTATTACAAATTTTACTTACAAATTAATGTGATAATAAATGTAATTGGTAAGTTTCAACAACTCATAACACATTAGTTTGTAAGCTCAATGTAGTAAAAGTTGTAGTACTTGTAATACTACTCAATAAAGTCAACTAGTGTTTTTTTTTGTTTGTTTGTTTATATTTACTGTTAAGCATGGCCCAATCAGAGTTGTTAATGCAATTTTATTAGGCCTTAGAATTTTCAAGTTATTCATGTCACTTAATTCACTAATTAGCAATTCATCTTTCGTTAACAAAAAGTAATTTTATGTTTATAATGAATTTCTTGCAGATTTTTGGGTCAATTGTCTTAACAGTACAGAACATCGGTAATAACCTGATCTCTTCTTCAAATTTTTTTAGCATGTGATTCATTAACATTGTTCTTAAAAATGGTTTTTTAATTTTTTTTTAATGGATGTGCCTTGATGATGCCGAAAAAACCACCAGTGAGCCACACGGTCCTCGCACACTCGAAACAGCACCTGCACAACACAAAAGCTGAAGACCTTAAGAGGAGTACCGGTATGGTACCGGCCAAATACCCTCCGAAGGTCAAGTTAGAACTTCTCACAACTCTAAAGTGCTAGAGCGGGGTCAATTATGCGTACCTTGGCTTGTGAGGGTATTGGGGTTTTTATAGTAGTAGAGGGTGGACCTCTCTTCCTTGGAGTAGAAATCTTTTCCTTATAGGAATCCTTATGAGCGTAGATTGCGGAATCCTTTCCTTATAGGACTCTAATATTGAACGTGGAAAGCAAGTCATCTTTTTATCATTCATGCGCGGTGATCAAGTCAAGAATACATTGGAGCCGTCAGCTTTAGAGCCGTCAGCTTTGCCTACTTCGTCATTAGGGTCGTCAGCTTCGCCTACTGCCTCGTCAGGGTCGTCAGCTTTGCCTACGACCTCGTTAAGGTCGTCAGCTTTAGGGTTGTCAGCTTTGCCTTCGACCTCGTTAGGGTCGTCATCTTTAGGGTCGTCAGCTTTGCCTACGACCTCGTTAAGGTCGTCAGCTTTAGGGTCGTCAGCTTTGCCTTCGACCTCGTTAGGGTCGTTAGCTTTGCCTACGACCTCGTTAAGGTCGTCAGCTTTAGGGTCGTCAGCTATGCCTTCAACCTCGTTAGGGTCGTCAGCTTTAGGGTCGTCAGCTTTAAGGTCGTCAGCTTTAGGGTCGTCAGCTTTGCCTTCGACCTCGTTAGGGTCGTCAGGTTTAGGGTCGTCAGCTTTAAGGTCATCAGCTTTAGGGTCGTCAACTTTGCCTTCAACCTCGTTAGGGTCGTCAGCTTTATTATCTTCAGCTTACTGCCTTCAGTTTACCCTTCAGCTTACTACCTTCAGCTTACTATCTTCAACTTACTACCTTCAGCTTACTATCTTCAGCTTACTACCTTCAGCTTACTATCTTCAGCTTACCCTTCAGCTTACTACCTTCAGCTTACTATCTTCAGCTTACCCTTCAACTTACTACCTTCAGCTTACTATCTTCAGCTTACTACCTTCAGCTTACTATCTTCAGCTTACTACCTTCAGCTTACTATCTTCAGCTTACCCTTCAGCTTATTACCTTCAGCTTACTATCTTCAGCTTACCCTTCAGCTTACTACCTTCAGCTTACTATCTTTAGTATGCATAATAGAGCTGACGGGTCTTTGGAGATCAAATTTTATTTTTTCAATTAAAAATTCCCCTTATCATGCTTAAAAATATTTACACATGCAAACAAGACATAAATATTAGTTGCATTAATATGGAAATAACATATATTGTGCTTTCCTTTTGGCACTCCCTAAACTAAAAAATGGTCCCAAACATGAGAAAACTACAACCCAAAAGTACCTATAAATTTTTTTTATTTTTTTTATTTTTAACAATTCAATCCAAAAAATTGTCACCAACATCAAGAAATTTTCATAACAATTTCATTAAAGATACTCCTAAAGTAAGTCATGTCTCTATGAATAATTATAAGGACCCCTTGCTACAAAAGAATGGAAGTCTACATAATAATTACATGTCAATAACTTGTCCTAATGTGAATAAACGTCATCACTAATATTAAATGCAAAAGAATAAGTTAAGTCTCTCCTCTAGGACGTACAACACCTAAGAATGAGTTAACCTTTACTAAAACAATGCCATTTGGCTTTGCTCACCAACTAGCTGCCCTTCTCCTGTACTCCACCGAGAGCCTGGCCTTTTTTCTTTTTCTTTTTTAAATCATTTTATTCTTTTTTTTATTTTCTTAAAATTGAGGAATTATAACGTTTCTTTTTATTTTTTACGTGGATCTTAGCTATTTTTAATGCCAATTAATATTTTGTTTTATTTTATTAATCATGTCATCTTTTAAGCATGATAGCTGTGTAAACATTTGACTACACAAGTAGTTTCCATCACTGAGATTAAAAACCAAATTCAAAAAATTCAAAATGTAAGGATCAAAAAGAAAACAACCCAAAATATAAAAATAAAAAAGTTATTTTTGTGAATTTTTTTAAAAAATAATTGACAGTAATGCTACAACAAATTTGTTTTCTAATAGTTGTTTATGTGATGTTCCTGCACAGTATTCTTACATCTTGCAGCAAAAATTGTCTTGGGGCCTCCTTGTGTGGTGGCCGTTTTGATATGTAAGTGGTGTAAGAGGCATTTATCAATGTATGATAATGTTGAAGAATTTCTGCAAAGCCAAATTAACCTCATGCCAATTAGGTACTCATACTCAGAAATTAGGAAGATGTCTAGAGGTTTTGAGGACAAATTGGGTGAAGGAGGCTATGGCTTTGTATATGAAGGAAAGCTTCAAAGTGGTCTTCTTGTAGCTGTAAAGATGTTGGGAAGTTCCAAAGCTGATGGGCAAGACTTTATCAATGAAGTTGCAACAATTGGAAGGATTCACCATGGAAATGTGGTGCAACTTATTGGCTACTGTGCTGAGGAACTAAAGCGTGCCCTTATATATGAATTCATGCCTAATGGTTCTCTTGACAAATACATTTTTTCTGGAGAAGGAAATATCACCTTAAGTATTAAGAAAACATATGATATTTCCCTTGGAGTGGCTCGTGGAATTGAATATTTGTATCGATGATGTGACATGCAAATTTATTGTTGGAAATTGCAAGTAGAAGAAAGAATTTTAATCAATTTGTAGACCGTTCAAGCCAAATTTACTTCCCAACTTGGGTCTACGGCCAATTTAGCGAAGGAAATGACATAGAAATGGAAGATGCCATGGAGGAGGACAAGAAAACTACTAAGAAGATGATCATAGTTGCATTATGGTGTATACAGATGAAGCCTATTGATCGTCCTTCAATGAACAAAGTTGTAAAAATGCTTGAAGGAGAAGTTGAAAGCTTACAAATGCCTTCCAAGCCTTTCCTATCATCATTGCCAGGAAGACCGATAGGGGATGTAAAAGATAACTAAAATTCAACTAGTTCATTAGGTGACTCAAGTTAATCAGCTAAAATTTAAATGCAAACTAGTTGATGTTTCAAACTATTGATTTTAATTGGGAAAGCAAACGTCTCCACTAAATGATTGCAATTTGCGATTTACAAAGATGCTTCATATTTCTGTGTAATAAATAATTGTTCCCTTGATTTATTATAGCTCTCTTTCTTTAGAATTATGCGACTTGTATTCTTTCTCATTTCTTAATAAATGTTTAGTGGCCTGGTTGAAAGAGTTTGATGAGTTTCTATATAATGGAAAGGAGAGGAAACAGAGAGAAAGATTGAGAGAAAAATCTGCGATTCATATTATCTTGCTTAATGAATAACTGAGAGCAAAGAGTACTTTATATAGTATACAAGTGAGCACTAATGGCTCTGATTAATTAATAAAAGAAAAATTAAGTCCACATTATCCTCCACACTATGCGTTGAGACTGAAACTGTGTAACTAACTGGAAACAGACTTCCGCACGTGTGCTTGAGTGAAAGACCCAGCTTTTCACGTGTAAGGATTATAAGTTCACATTTTAAGTCACAGACCAAAACCCTGTCGTTCAATTAATTCAAGTGACACCGTTTTGGCTTTGATAAAAAACGTCACCGTATGGATATTTGGTCAACACTGGTGTCATTAGTT
Organism: Quercus cerris; assembly: GCA_963669245.1. Classification (NCBI taxonomy): domain Eukaryota; kingdom Viridiplantae; phylum Streptophyta; class Magnoliopsida; order Fagales; family Fagaceae; genus Quercus; species Quercus cerris. The sequence goes on along the minus strand of OY770014.1, from coordinate 45,257,241 downwards.
GATTGGTGCATCTGGTCTGTAGAGGAGATATTTTTATTATTATTATTATTAATGAAGTAGAGGAGATAGTTATTTGGTAACTGGTAAGTTGTAACATAATTAATCAATTCAATGAAATTACATATTACGTTCTCCCTCATGTTTTGCTTGTGTTCTTGAGCAAAGCTATGTTGATGTTGGAACATTGTTTTATTATAATTATTATAAGTGTCAGTAAAAGCTACAAAATCCAAACCTTAAATCGTCTTCTAGTTACCTATGACAACAATGTCAATGAATTTTGTTCCAAGAATTGGAATGGTTTAATCACAGGCAATGCTAACTTTCGCGAAATGAAAGACAATAAAAGGAAACTTGAGTGTTTTTCTAATTCATTTTATTTATTTATTTTCTTTAGAAAATAATTATATCATTTTTCTTTTTTGATGTGGATTTTTTTTTTTTAATATTTTGGTTGCGTTTGAATTGGGAGTAAATCATTTCCGGAAATGATTTTTGACATTTTCGCGTGTTTGGGTGTTTCGGAAAATTCTATTTTCCGGAAAATCACTTCCAAATTTTCCGTTACCCAACGGAAATCAATTTCAGTACCTATTTTCACTTCAAAGTGTTTCCGGAAAAAATTGAGAGAGAGAGAGAGAGAGAGAGAGAGAGAGAGAGAGAGAGAGAGAGAGGAAGGAAGAAACGGAGTGACCCACGTCGACCCACGAAGACCCATGACCCACCGCCACTCGCCGTCGACCCACGAAGACCCACGACCCACCGATCTTCGACCTAGACCCAGACCAAGACCGTCGACCCAGATCGAGATCGACGACCCATCGCCTTCGACCTTCAACTGACGAACCATCGCGTTCGACCTTCGACTTCAAACCATCGCCTTCGACCTTGACTTCGAACCATCGCCCTCGATCTCGTCAACCTTCGGCGCTCTTCGCACCGGCGAGTCGCACCGCGTCGCGCCACGCCGTCGATCGTCGTCTTCCTCGATCTCTCCGTTTTTTTTTTTTTTTTTTTTTTTTAAAGTTTGATTGTTGTTTTTGTTTTTTTTTTTTTTTGATGAACTAATTGTTGTTGTTGTGGTTGCTGTGTTGTGGTTGTTGTGTTGTTGTTGCCGGAATTTGGTGTTGTTGTTGTTGTGTTGTTGCCGGAATTTATTGTTGTTGTTGTTGTTGTTGTTGTGTTGTGTTTTTATTGCCGGAATTTGTTGTTGAATTGGTTGTGATGTTGAAATTTTTTGTAATAAAATTTGTTTGGATGTTGAGAAAATGTGAAAAAATTTCCGGAAAATAGTATTTTTAGAATACATCCAAACACATGAAAATATTTTCCACAACAATTTTCATAATTCAACCAAACACTTAAAAATATTTTCCTTTTCCAGAAAATAACATTTCCGGAAAATATGTATTTTCTAGAAAACGTTTTACACGAAACAAACACACCCTTAGATACTGATGTGGTTTTTTAATTGCAATTAATTATTTTTATTAGCTATTTGCGCGTCAAGGGAGATTAATTATTTTTATTAGCTATTTGTGTGTCAAGGGAGATGACAAATACTAAAATGAAAATAGTTTCAAAAATTATGGATCAAAATGATTGAAAAAAAATTATATATATAGGCACTATATTTAATGTATTGGGGTGAAGAAATAGAAAATGAAGAGACTCATTTTCCTTCATGGCCCACCATATTATTTCCTTCTAAATTGGGAGGAAAGAGAGAGAGGGAAGAAAAAGTTCTTATGATCGGATTAATTAATAAAGTATTTTATATATATATATATATATTTCTTTTCTTTTTCTTTTTTCCATTTTTGTGCAAACCAAACAAGTGAAAAGAAAAATATTATCATTTCTCTTTCCCTTCCTCTCTCCTCTCCTCCCTTTTATTTCCCTTCTCTCTCCCCTGTTTTTGCTGAACACTTGCATTTGGCTTTTGCTTATTTGCTAAAAGTTTTTTACTTTTTGTATCATTTTTTTTTTTTGGTTGCAAATAATAAGTTTAATTAGAAATCATCTTTTTTTTTTTTTTTTTTTTTTTTGTCAAACATTTAATATAAAATTTACCAAATTATCTTTCGACAAACAAAAGAAAGAACGCGAATGCATTTGCATACCATTCAAGCCAAATTTACTCTGCAACTTAGGTCTATGACCAATTTCGTGAAAGAAATGACATAGAAATGGAAGATGCCATTGAAGAGGAGAAGAAAATTGCTATGAACATGATCATTGTTGCATTACGGTGTACACACAAATAGAGCCTCGTGATTGTCCTTCAATGAAAAAGGTTGTAGAAATGCTTGAGGGAGAAATTAAACGCTTAAAAATGCCTACCAAGACTTTCCTAACTTCATCAAAGAGATCGATAGGGAATGTAGGAGACAACTTCAATCCAACTTGTTCATCGATTCATTTAGGTGAATCAAGTCATTCAACTCAGTTTTAAATGCAAACCAGGTGATATGTGGTTGATTTACATGGGAAAGCTAACATTTTCGCTGAATTGGAGCAATTTTAGTCTTCTTAAATTGATAGTGAAATGATGCTTCATATCTCTGTGTAACAAATAATTATTCGTTCCTTTGATTTATGATAGCTCTCTTTACGTAGGTCAATTTTTTGCTTTGACATATATTAGAAAAAGGGTAAATTGTACCATCATTTCTGGAAATATATATATATATATATATATTGTTGAGAGGTTACATTAAAAGAGAGATTGTAGTGAAATTTATTACAAAATTAATACAAATGAGTTTCAATACCTGTGGATGAAACAAATATTGTTGCACTCAACTTTTGTTGTTCATCTGAGTTTTTTAATTTGCTAGAACTAGAACTAGAAATAGGCTCATTCATAGGGAGAGTGTATAACTATTTTCCAGGTCAGTGGTCTACAGAACTCCTCCGATATCAACTGGGCCTTACAGCCCATTATAGAAGATGTAAAGCTCATGCTTAAAAGTTTTTTTGAGTTTTGATTTTCTTTTATTACATCGGAATGTAAACTTTCATTGCTCACAATCTTGTCATGGGCTACTTCTATAAGTCCAATGGGTTGATTCTGTAAGGTTGATGGCTTTTAGGACCAAAAAAAGAAAAGTGATTAGGCCATCAAGCTCCCTTTCTTCTTGAATTATTTTATTTAATAATAATAACATAAATAAGAAATAATAAATAAATAAACGACAATTACTTGGTGCATTAATTTGAGCAACTATTTCCTGACATTCTTGAGCTGTGGTTGACGGACAAAGACAAATTGATCAATTTTCTTACACGGTATGACAAAGCTATTTAATTTAACGTGTTGGGTAAATAATAGATTAGCTAAAAAAAAAGTCCAACCTTGTAGTTTCTCTGTATCACGAGTGAAGACTTGCTTTCTAATTCGCTGATACTGTAGAATTGCTGTATCCTTCTTGTGAGGAAGAGTGTGTTCCTTTTGTGGGTTTTTTTTTTTTTTTTTTTTTTTTTTTTTTTTTTTTTTTTTAATTCGGGGAATTGGGAAACACTAAGTGGAATTCAGGCCGAGAATAATGGAGAAGCTAGCAAGAAATGGGGAAATATGTCTCTAGATGATAGAGAAGGGGGTGAAGTGCAATTGAATCTGACTGAGAGCTCGAAGAAAGTCACCGTAGCTACAAAGTTCTTGACCAAGAGAGCTTTGAGTACAGAAGCTGTAATACGGACGTTTAACCCAATTTGGCGACCAAAGAATGGGTTCAAGGTGCGTAACGTGGGTAACCATATCATTTTATTCATCTTTGACAATGAGGAGGAGGTGGAGAAAATTATGGAGGGAGAACCGTGGAATTTTGATAAGCATTTGGTGATGCTTAAGCGGTATGATTACAGTATTCCAGTGTAGGATTTAGTTTTTCAACATGTTTCACTGTGGGTGCAAGTGCATGACGTCCCAATTAAATATTTGAGTCGGGAGATTGCTGAGAATCTCTGTGAAGCAGCAGGGATTGTTAGCAAAGAACCAAACTTAGCGGAGGTGGACCGAGGCAATGTCATGAGAATTAGAGTAAGAGTTGACATAACCCTTCCTCTCTGCAGGGGGAGAATCTTCACCCTTGAAAATGGGGCGAAAGGATGGGCATCTTCTAAGTATGAGCGCCTTCCAAATGTATGCTATGGTGTGGCCGGTTGGATCACTTTGACAGAGATTGTGATCGTTGGATACAGAGTAGTGGTACTCTAACCAAAAAGGATCAAGAATATGGTTCCTGGCTTCGTGCATCTCCATTACCTGCAGTCAATAACTTGCTGGTAGTTGTGTCGGGTTATTACGAAGCAAAAAAGAAGGAAATTGAGATGAGAGGAGATTAGAGGAAGAAAAGCAATACTTTAGGCCATAGGAAATCCGACACGGTGACGTGGGAGGCTGCACAGGGAGGTGGTCCGATGGAAGACAAATCAAGTGAAATAAATGAGCCAATAATTAGGGAGGAAGACGTTATGGAAGTTACACAACCAAGGGCTACAACGGGTGGAAATTCTGAATCATTATAGCTAGAAAGGGAACCCGAGAATCAAGGGGAGTATTTTGAGGAAAAAATAAATGAGATTGATTCGGACTTAATGAAATTTGAATTGAAGGACTCAGAAAACGGATGTGTAGTAAATAAGGAAACAGTTGTTGACTTGGAGGGTGAAACCGAGAATTGTAGGGATATGCAAAATATACTCTCACGTGGATTGGCGGCTAGTGAGAAACTTACAGAAAAAACAAGTCACGTGACAGAGGAGGAAGTAAACCCTAGAATGCATGTAACTCACGTGCTTGACAAAACAAAGGAGGCAACGGCAATTAGCAGCTCAACGTGGAAAAGGATAGCAAGAAAGGAAGCAGGCTTCACCCGTGTAGCTACTCCTCTAAGTATTTTGAAGCGCTCAGGTGATGAATTCTTTGAAGCCGAGTTACCAAGGAAGAAAAAACAGGTTTCTCAAGATGTTCAAGAAACAACAATTGAATTGGCGGGGGCTGAAAACCAGTCCCGCCAGGAGCCATGAATATCCTATGTTGGAACTGTTGTGGGCTTGGGAACCCACAAACAAGGCAGGAGCTTGGAGATTTGATCCGGGCACAAGATCCCTTAGTCGTGTTCCTAGCCGAAACATGTCTTGACAAAGCTAGGCTGGAGGAAATTAAGGTGCGGTATAAATTTGAAGGTTTGATTGAAGTTTTAGAATAGGAAGAGGAGGTGGGGTGGCTATCTTGTGGAAGGAGTGTGATTTTTCCATTGATACATACTCCCCTAACCATGTGGATGGCATAGTGAATAAAGGAAAGGAAGACGAATGGAGATTTACCGGCTTCTACGGAGAGTCGGACACAAGAAATCGACATGAATCTTGGGCAAAGCTGAGAAGATTAAAAAGCAAGTACACTCTTCCATGGTTGTATGCGGGGGATTTTAATGAAATCACAAAGATAGATGAAAAATTGGGAGGAAGGTTTAGACCATGGAGCCAAATGGAAGCCTTTCGGGATGTGCTTGATGAATCTGAGTTTAAAGATTTGGGTTTTGTGGGAGGGAAATACACATGGTATAGGGGGATGGGAGGAGGTAACACAATTTGGGAAATACTTGATCGTGCAGTCGCCACCACGGATTGGATAGATAAGTTTCCGGCAACAAAGGTGGTACATTTAGAATGTGGTTCTTCTAATCATAAGCCTGTGATTATCCAGCGAAAAGGAATTCAAATAAAGCAGCGAAGACCATGGAGGTTTGAACAGATGTGGCTTGAAGATACAAGATGTAGTGAGGTTGTTGATTTGGCTTGGAGAAGAAACTTTCCAAGAAACCCGATTGCTCAAGTGGAAGGGAAAATAAAGGAGTGTCAAGTGAAATTGAAGCAGTGGAGCCGTGTGTCCTTTGGGAGTATTAACCAGTCTTTGAAAGAGAAAAAACAATAATTAAAGCAAGCGGAACAAAGGGCCATTAGAGGTGGGACAATGGAAGTAGTCAACCGTTTGAAATGAGAGATAAATGGTTTGTTGATCAAGGAGGAAAAAATGTGGAGACAAAGGGCAAGGACTTTGTGGCTTAAAGAGGGGGACCAGAACACAAAATTTTTTCACAACCGGGCATCCCACAGATACAAGAGGAATAAGATTGAGGAGTTGAAAAATGATGCAGGAGTAGTGTGCAGTAGTGAAGAGGGAATCTCAAATATTTTGATTGACTACTATCAACAATTATTCACAATGACCTCACCAACACATGTGGAGGAAGTGCTAAGGGTAATACCTTCTATCATTACGGATGAACAAAATGCCATGCTAGCAGCTCAATTTGTTAAGGCTGAAATTAATGAAGCACTACAACAGATGGAACCATTAAAGGCACCTGGCCCCAATGATTTACCCCTATTGTTTTACCAAATATTCTGGAGTACTATTGGTGATGATGTCTCTTCTGCTAGCCTAAATTGCTTAAACTCAGGTTTTATTCCTCCCTCCATTAATCGCACTTTCATTACTTTAATCCCCAAAGTAAAATGCCCTACTGTTGTTTCTAAATTTCACCCTGTAGCCCTTTGCAATGTTATATATAAATTAGCTTCTAAGGTTATTGTAAATAGACTTAAAAAAGTCCTACCACATCTGATTTCTGAGTCACAAAGTGCGTTTCAATCCAATAAGGCTATTTTTGATAATATTCTGGTGGCCTTTGAACTATTACATCATATGAAGACTCAAAAATAAAAAATAAAAAGCAGATTCCATGACCTTAAAGCTAGACATGAGTAAAGCATATGATAGAATGGAATGGCCTTTTTTGATTGAAAATCATGAAAAAAAAATGGGTTTTTGTGATGCTTGGTTAACCTTCATATATGAATGTATCAATACGTTGTCCTACTCAATCTTGGTTAATGGAGAACCCAAAGGCGAAATCTCTCCTACTAGGGGAATCCATCAGGGGGATATGAATTATCACCATATCTTTTCTTATTGTGCTCGGAAAGGTTGAATAGAATGATCCAACAAGCTGCAAGAGACAATCATGTTCGAGGTTTTTCCTTATGTAAAAATGGCCCAAAGATTACTAACTTATTTTTTGCAGATGATACTTTGTTGTTTTGCCTAGCAAGGATGGAGGAATTGCAAGTCATCCAACACATTCTAGCATTATATGAAGGGGCATCCGGTCAACAAATAAACCGGGGGAAGACAACCCTTTTCTTTAGCAAAGCAGTGTTCGAGGAAAAGAAGGGAGAAATTATAAATTTACTAGGGGTTCCAGAAATCAAGGAGTATGAAAAATACTTTGGTTTGCTACTGGTGGTTGGGAAAAATAAAAAGGCGCGCCTCAATTATATCAAGGAGAGGGTGTGGGCAAAGCTTCAAGGTTGGAAAGAAAAGTTTTAATCTCAAGCAGTGAGAGAGATTTTGCTCAAGGCGGTGGTACAAGCCATCCCTACTTTTGCAATGAGTTGCTTCAAGTTGCCGGTGGGTTTGTGCGAGGATATTCAAATGCAAATCAGAAAATTTTGGTGGGGTGAATGTGGTGGCCAAAGGAAAATTCATTGGAAGAGTTGGGAAGTATTATGTAAACCGAAAGAGGAAAGAGGAATGGGCTTCAAGTATTTGGTTAGATTCAATGAGGCTATGCTTGCTAAACAAATTTGGACGCTACAAACAGATAAGAATTCTCTTCTGTTTAAGGTTTTCAGCACTAAATATTTCCCTACGGGTTCGGTGTTGGAGGCAAAAAGCAAGAAAGGATCCTTTGCTTGGTAAAGTATACTCAAAGCAAGGCATGTAATTGAGAAGGGGATGTTATGGAGGGTTGGTGATGGGTTACAAATTCAGGTATTCAAGGATAGTTGGATTCTTGGCTGTCTCCCTACCAAGGCAGTACCGCTCATGCAAGAAGGTGAAGATGACTCCACAGTTAGTATGCTTATAGACCAGACAACAATGGACTGGAATGGGCACATGATTGATTAGAAAATTGCTCCCTATTTGGCTCAGAGAATTAAGGCTATCCCATTATGCAAAACACCACAAGAAGACTGTATTGTATGGCCACAGAGTCGGGACGGAAACTATTCAGTTAAGACCGAATACCAGCTATTATGTGAACTGGAAAATAGGGAGGCTGCCTCGGGTTCAAATAGTGCTGATTCAAGGAATTTTTGGAGAGGAATATGGAGCTTGCGACTCCCCGATAAGATAAAACATTTTGGTTGGCGAGCTTGCATCGAGTCACTACCAACGTTGGCGGACTTATATCGGCGCAAAGTGGTGAATTCACCGTTTTGCAGCAACTATGACAGAGCTTGTGAAACGGCCATCCACGCTCTTTGGGAATGTGATAAAGTGCTAGGTTGCTGGGGTCACGGGTTTAATAAATTAAGAAGCCAAGAACTGGATGCGGGTTCCTTTGCTGATTTGGTGTTCTCTATAAGGAAGTAGGAAAAAAATATGGAGATGTTCATGGTTGTCACATGGTTTATATGGAGTAGTCGTAACAAAATGCATTTCAACGAGCAACACATGCCACCCGGGAAAATCCTTGATGCAACAACAGCACTGCTTGTTGACTTCCACGAGAATCACGACTGCAAACCAGGGAGAAATCTGATTCGGACTCAGCGTTGGGTTCCACCAGTTGAAGGAATGTATAAGGTGAACTATGATGGTGCGTATTTTGTGGATGAAGAAAAAGCAGGTATTGGGGTTGTGGTGCGAAATGATGTGGGTCAAGTTATGGTTTCACTAGCAGAAAAAATTGACATGCCGACGACTGTTGAAGTGCTTGAGGCAATGGCAGCAAGGAGAGCAATGTTATTCATGGAGGAGTTGGGCTTGAGGCATGCTATATTTGAAGGAGACTCAGAGCTTGTTGTAAAAGCATTAGTGGGTCACTATCCAGACCGGTCTAGTATTGGTCATATTATAAAAGACTGTAAGTCTTTAAGGAGTTTGTTCCAAAACTTGTTCTTTCTCTCATGTTAGGCGGCAGGGCAATGAAGTTGCTCATGCTTTAGCTAGGAGAGCTAGAAAGTCTTTTCCTTTAACTGTTTGGATGGAATTGGTTCCACCAGACATTACTTATCTTGTTTATGTTGATGTAACTTCATAATTCTCCCACACATTAATAAAGTGGACCTTTTTTCTTCTCAAAAAAAAAAGAAAAAAATTTAACGTGTTGGAAGTTGGGAGGTCAAGTCGTATTTTTCATTGACAATTATGTGAGAAAGCAATAAATATAGGGAAGATACATACCACTTGAATATGTCATTTTCAAAGTTTGTTCCATCAAAAAAAAAAAAAAAAGTCATTTTCAAAGTTTGACATGGACAAGTCATATTTTTCATTGATGTTTATATGAGAAAGCAATAAATATAGGGAAGATACATACCACTGCAAAAGTCATTTTCAAAGTTAGTCATGGTCCTCATGGACAAGTTGTATTTTTCATTGACGTTTATGTGAGAAAGCAATAAATATGGGGAAGATACATACCACTTGCATAAGTCATTTTCAAAGTTTGTCATGGACTATAGGAAGGAACCACAGCTTTATGGAAAGTTGACTCATGACTTGTGTCTTCAATTCAATTGGACATGAAGATGCATGAAACATCATGAACAACACCCACATCAAACTTGTCTATAACATTAATGAGCCTCTACTATCAAATATCACAGTCTTTTACCCTGATTTGTACTCTAATAGAGTAATTGAAATGAAGCAAATTACATAAGTTGAGATTCTATCATATTTATAATTTTTTTTTTTAAATCACACTTTTTGTTCAAACATCTGAAGTTTAAATCCCCTATCCTCCACTATCAAATCAAAAGAAAAAAAAAATTTGTTGATACATTTATGAGTTTTTGTTAGCTTAGTTGGGAATATATATTCTCATATAAAGGACAAATTCAAATACTGCTTACCCTTCCTCAAAAAAAAATAAAATAAAATAAAATAAAAATACTGCTTACCCAAAATAAATTGGTATCCTTTTTGTGAACCCATAGTATTTATTATTTAAAAAGTAGGTTAAGGTTAAGTCCAATCCATTAGTGCAATGGACTCGACACAATTAAGACGTCTCTGAACCATGTTGGCTCCAGTGTATTAATGCTGCAATGGACCTAAGCCATGTCCAAAAAAATTTATAGTTAATAAAATTATCTTTTAATTCTATATTTTAAGATACATACAATAATTTCAAACTTATATCGTTCTATCCATGATATATATATATATATATATATATATGTTTATAATGATTAGGAAGTTGAATCACACACATATGTATAGTTGACAGTATTTCATTGGTTGAAGGCCATTTCAACTATACTCCAATGAACCTAATAATTTGTCTTGGTTGATGAATAAAGAATTTGCTCAACTTTTCTTACACTATATGACCATATGAAGTTATGTAATTTAACGTGTTGGAGGTTGGGAGTTGGGACAACAAGTTGTATTTTTCATTGATGTTCTAGTGAGAAAGCAGCAAAGAATAAAAAAAAAAAAAAAAAAAAGGATGACTCTACTTTTTTTTTTTTTTTGATAATAGGGATGACTCTACTTTTGAAAGTCATTTTCGAGTTTGTATATGGAACCACATATTCATGGAAGCTAGTTGTTGACTCATAACTCATGATTCTTGAGTCATGGCTTCAATTTAATACGAAGGTGCATGGAATATATGCATAACACCCAAACCAAACTTTTACTTAGTGTCTGTGAGCATCTTATCATCAAATACGAAATATCATAGTCTTTTATCCTCAAATAGCTCTTCAAAAAGCTGGTATGAATTTTTTTTTTTTTTAGAAGAAAGCTTGTATGAAATTGATTGAACATGACTAGCTGGTCAAAATGTTCCCTGTTTCTTCGTCACATCTTAAATTACCATGATGGACTCCCTAAAGTTCTAATCAATACTGACCACATCATGGGATCTAGAGACATTTTAGGGTACCACATATTGCATAGGAATTGATAACATGCGGACCACATCGTGGGATCTAGTGACATTTTAAGGTACCACATATTGAGTAGGAAATTGATAATTATCTTAAAAATAATGTAACTTTGGAGCTTGTTAAAAACACATTCTCTAAATTGATGATTTTCCTATTCAAAAGAGTTCTATTATCATATTATAAAAATCACAAGTGTTCATCAAGTTCACCACACACGATTCTAAAAATAAAAAATAAAATAAACATGCACACACATTTTAGAAAACATATATTCATAAGTTTTCTTAATTATTTCATTTGTTAGTTTTTGTGTTGCTTTGTAATTACAAAAGACTTAGTAAACTTTCTAGATGAAACAAGTTGTAAAACACAAACTCACACCCTTTCTTACAAACGGATAACTCAGAGTTAGAGTAGTCCTACGTCAATGGCATAGATGGTGAAAAGTTTCACTTGCTAGTTGCTAGTTGATTGAAGAAGATATGGTCCTTGACCATGGTGACCTTGGCGTGTGAGATAATGTAAACCAGAACAAAAAGTCCCTACTCTATATGCATTCGAGAATGCAATAATTACGATAAGCTCGTGCACACAAGATCGATTGATTAGAAAGCTAGGCCACCCTCCAAATGGGGGAGAAAAATTATTTGTTGACTAGAAAAATTAATACTACCTTGTAACTAGCAAGTTATTACTCTATTTAATTTCACACATGGTATTTTCAATTTTTGTTTTTTTTTAAATTGGTGGTATAATTATATTAGTTTAATTACAGGTTGAAGTGATAATCCAATATTAATTTGTTAGGGGTATCACAATTTGACTATCTACAACCACTCTAAAAACAAGCTTGCATGGTGTGATGTCGAAAATCATAAAAGATTTGAGTGTGTCTTCCTCACCACTAATTGGTTTTGAGGTGGAATGGCATAGCTTACAGTCTAACAAATGGTATTAGAGCCAAGGTCATGGGTTCGAGTCACGGGAGTGTCATTGTGAGGGAGGGATTGATGGGGGGATCACAATTTGACTCCCTACAACCACTCTAAAAACAAGCCCACGTGGTGTGATGTCGAAAGCCATAAAAGATTGAAGTATGTCTTCCTCATCACCAATTGGTTTTGAGGTGGAATGGCTTAGCTCACATTCTGACATAATTAATGGCATTTTTTGTGATGTTCAATATATGTGCTTCCAACACCCCCCCCCCCCCCCCCCACCCCAAATTTTTTTTTTTTGAGAAACATCTATGCTTCAAACCTCAACTCTCATCCCCAGTATTTATGTATAATCTATATATACTATAAACCGAAGCTTTTGACTTTCTTTTTATTTTATAATCTATATATATATAAAACCGAAACCTTTGAAACTCCCACAATTTTTCACGTTAGCACAATATTAAAAAAAAAAAACATAAAAGCATAATAAAACTTTTCTAAAACTCGATAAACACAAAACCAACTCTCTGGCTTCTCCTTCTACCAACTCCCCCAACGCTCCTTCCTCAGTCCCACGACAAAGCCCACCTTCCATCCAAAGACACACCACTTCTTTCATCAAAAACACAAATTCCTCAATCAAAACCCACCATACCCACAAACCAATAGAGATCTTCTTCCTTAGACCCACGGCAAAGCCCACCTTCCATCCAAAGACACACCACTTCTACCACCAAAAACACAAATTCCTCAATCAAAACCACCATACCCACAAACCAACAGAGACTATTTTTGGCCAATCCCCTTCTACTTCCTCCAAAATACAGACCCACCAACAACTACAAGCCACAAACCACCCACAACTATGTCCGTCGGCGATACACCATCACACCCAACCCAGCCCGTTGAAACCGGCCCAAAGGTAACTAAGTGTGGTTAGAAATCAATGTTTTTTTTTCATTTATTTTTGTAGATAAGTTTTGGTAATCAAATTTGTTTAGAAATCTCTAACTATAAACAAATTTAATTAGGACTCTATAACCAAAAATATATACCTGTACTCATAATATATTTCATTATTTAGTTATATATATTATGCGTTATACTAAATGGTTGATTTTCATGTTGGTATTTCTCTTCCATTCTCTGTTGAATATATACTCTGCCCCTCTTCACTCAGTTTTCTACCGTCGGGTTTGTCGTTGGGTTTCTACCCCTATCGAATTTTTATTTTTATTTTTGGTAGCTAAATTGAGTTTGGAGTGAGTTTGTAGAGAAATTCAAGTTTGGGTTTGAGAATATCTGCTTATTCATGGCTATATTTTGATTGAAATCAGAGAAGCACCCAACACCCAAGGCAGAACAATCCCACTTGAATGGTTGCCTTAGTCCCTACCGTTAAGCGAATCCTACCACAGGTCCATCTGTGGCAGAGGGTGTGGCTGCCTTTTCAGTTGTCATCATTGGCCACTTGGCCTCACCAAGTCTATCTCTATCTCTCTTCAAATTTAGTCTCTCTGTTCTATAAATTTTTTCCCTGTACAAGATATGTTTTTATGGTGGAATGCTTGTGATTAAGATGATTGATATTTAGGTAATTGTTATCTGAAGCTTGGTTTTATGTTTAGTTTAATTGTTTCATCTCAAGAATTTCATTGTTTTTATTACATCCATGACTTAGATTTGCTACCAAAAGGAAGGAAAAAAAAAAAAGCTTTAAGTGGATAAGCATAGGATGAGTGAAGATAAATTTCTTTGTTAATGTTTAAGACAATAACATGAAGAAGTCTATTTAGTATTTTTGCACACTGTTTGTGTAACTTCTTTTCTTTTTTCCAGTACAGTTTTCTTTTTTATTATATTAGTTGGTTTCTCAATTCTAAGAAACTCTTTTTTTCCCTTTGGTTTCTCAACTCCCCTGAAAGTGTTCAAAGAAATGCTTGAACATAACTTTTCATCACCATATTTGATTGGATTGGTGTTGATTGCTTGCTTTCTAATTTTTTGGGGTGCATATACTTTAAATTTGTAGAATTTTAGTGTTTTGACTATTTTCAGTTCAATTAAACTAATGAGGTTGTAATCAGATTATAACACATAATTTAGCAAATATAAATATTCATTAGGTTAGTTGTAATCAGATATAATATATAGCTAAGCAACTAAGAGATCATTTTAGTCCAGTATTGAAAGATTAAATGCAAATCATATTCATTTTAAAATATAATGTTATAGCAGCAATATAAACCATGCATTACAAGGTTTGCCACATTTTACACTTAGAAAAAGTAATGCAGCAAAATGGTTGAAATTATGACAAATCCAATCAGATTTTAAATTTATTAAGAGATTAGTAAGGACTCTACAGATATTCACAAATTCAATGGCCCACCACTACAACCAGTGGATCAAATAGATAACTGGATTGCTAGGATAATATTAATGCTACATCTTTGCTACACTATCTATAGAGGTTTACTTTGGTATTTCAGGTTCTGCAGCTGAATCTAGGCATGTACATTCATTCATTTTACAAGTTTTCGAAAATAACGATTAGTATGTGTAAGTACGAGTCTGGTGGAAGATATGAAGCATTCATTTTAAACATTTTTTTTTCTATTTCTTCTATATTATTTTCGTGAATAAAGGGCAATAGACAACTTAAGTTTATATACACTACACAATCTATTTGAGAAATTTTGGCTCTTTCTTTGTATTCAATATTTGAAGTTAGGGTAGGTAGATTAGTAGATATATAGTTTAGTGATCTAGGGAGGTGGATGAAAATTGTAAATGACTAAGATACTTGGAAGATTCTTTCAAACATTGTGCTTTCAACTGGGGTGAGTAATTGGTTGCCGTACATAGAGCTGAACTTGGAAATTGGTGCTGAAATATGTTCGAAGAACTTCATCTTTGAGACTTATTTAAGTTTTTATGTCGCTCCTATTTCAGATAATGATTCAAAGTAGTTGATTCTTCAAGTGATTTTTATTTGAAACTGATGTAAATTACTTATTGTTTTTGATAACGTTTTAGATAGAAAGAATGATTGAACTTTTACTTTTAGTTTTAATATAGAGCTATATTCCATTTGCAATGAGATGCTGACTCAAATTCCATTGATGACTTACATTAGTCCCCTCTCTATACTTGTCATCAATAAATTATTTATGGAATGTTTTCCATATTATCAATTGACCCTTTTCAAGTTTTATACAAGTAATTTCCATTATTAGCAAGTATGCAACCATGAAATGCAACAATGACATTTGTTCATGAGCTACAATGCCACTTGGGTTGATTACTTGATGGACAAAGTAGTCTCTTATTGGTTCTTTTAGCATTTTCTTTTACTGTGAGGTTGATTAATTATCTTTTTATATAACTATCCCGTGCATCGTACGAGTTTGCGACTAGTATGTATTAACACATAAGCTTTATTGCTTCCACAATTTTATACGTCATTTTAATTTATTTAATTTGTTAACTAAACACAGGCAAGTTTTGAAATCCCAAACCTGACTACAAAATTTCACCAAGCACATATCCAGCCGCTTTCTCCCTAAACAAAACTATAGATCTCCCCTTCTCCCGTTTGATATCCCAAAAAATTAATATATATATATACACACACACTGCAGTTTAATAAACAAAAAACCCTAATATGATTAAAAAAAAAAAAAAAAAACCCTTACTCTTCCTCCATTCTCCAAAAAGACTCGAGTCCTTGACAACTCCAAAACTCACTGTTTGTAAGGTTGAATTTAATCAACCATCTAATTGGCTTTATTCCATGACCAATTTGCTTGTAATTTAGCACTTAGTAATCCTGTATTTAGGTGGGAAAATTGTAAGGGTAGTGTGTGAGAAGATGTGAAGAAAAGCTCAAGAGTGTACAAGAAAAACAGAGTCTCACGACTAGGACTCGCGGGTGGTTCGCGACTGGCAAGCCGCGAAAGGCAGTCATGTGAGAGGCACACTGGGAAGCTGAAGGGTCGCGCCAACTGTCACGCTACAGGACAAAAGTTCCAGTCTGGCCAGGCCGTTACGTCGCGACTTGATTTCGCGACTTGGCCAAGCCGCGAGATCAAGTCGCCAACTTGCCCTGTTTGGCAAAAACTGATGTTTTGCATTCCCTTCTCACTCTACTATATATACACCCTTATACCCATCATATTGAGAGAGCTTCCAGAGAGAATTTTGTGAGAGAAAACCCTAGAGAAATACAAGATTGATTCATCCCCAATCTTCATCTAAAGATACTCTACAAATTCCTCTACTCTCTTCCTCTCCATTGTCGTACCCTTGAGAGGTCATTGACCAAACCCTTGTCTCACCACACCCACGTCTGTGAGAAGGTTCATTTGGTGCTTTGGGAAGCAGTTTGGAAAGGAACCAATATACATTGGTTGATGCTATGGTCAAGTAGCGGAATCCGGGAAGCTAAAGAAGAAATAGGTTCGGCGTAACCTCGTTGGAGCAAGAAGCTTGGAGGGCTTAGGTACTTGGGTAGATTAGGCTTGGAGGGTCTTCTGCTGTTCATGTATCCCAACTACATTCTTTAGTGGATTATTTGACCGCTTGGAGGGCGGCGGAGAGGTTTTACGCCGAGGACTTCGGTTTCCTCTTCGATAACACATCGTGTGTTGTCCGTGTGTTTGCATCTCTCTTTCCTTTATCTTTGCCTTATATTTACTGATGTGGATGTGTTTATATTTAGCTTAGATTGATTTATCAATTCTGTTATAAGCTTGTTATCATATTCCGCACATTGATTGTTTAATATATAGCTTGAATTGGTATTTTGTTTCTGGGGGTCTAAACGTTCAAAGGTGTTTCATACCCATATTGAACTTTCAATTGGTATCAGAGCGGGTACACTTGTTGTGGTGTTAATACCTAAGTGTGATCCTTGACCCCTTGTTGAGATGGATAGGTCTCAATCTCTCAATGTTCCACCATTTTTTTATGGTAATAATTACGCTTTTTGGAAAGTCCGAATGAGAGCATTTTTATGCTTTATAGAAGACACCGTTTGGGATGCGGTTGAGATAGGTTGGACTAAACCAGAGGCTCCTAAGGCCAATTGGGATAAGGCTGCACTTGCAGCAGCCAATGCTAATAGTAAAGCTTTAAACGCTATTTTCTGTGCTATGTCTCCTAATGAATTCCACAGGATATCTCACATTACTGTGACCAAGGAAGCTTGGGAAATTTTGGAGACGACTTATGAGGGGACAAAGAAGGTGAAGGACACAAAACTTCAAATGCTTACCACCAAATTTGAAGAGCTCAAGATGGGTGAAGATGAATCGTTTGATTCATTCTATGGGTCTCTCCAAACATATGAACTAGGACTACCGTCACACAAGACGAGTAAATCTTTGGCTCTCAAAACCATCACCGAAAGAGTGGATGATCCCTCCGAAGAAGATGGAGTGGAAAAGGAAGTGGCATATCTTGTAAAGAACTTCCAAAAATTTCTGAAGATGAAGGGCAGTGGGAAACCATTTAATAGAGGGAAATTCTCATCTTCAAGAGGTGATAAGAAAGAGTTTACGAGGAAAAAAGGGAAGGAGTCTCAATCTCCTTCGGACATTGTGTGCTTCGAGTGCAACGGACATGGACACTTCAAAAAGGAATGTCCAAATTATTTGAAGACAAAAGGAAAGGTTTATGCCACTACTTTGAGTGACTCAGACTCATCAAAATCTAACTCTGAAGAAAACTGTGACGGAGAGAGAAATTACTTAGCATTCATGACCATTGCACATGTGGGATCTTCAGATGATCTAAGTACTCTTGTGAATGAGCTGGGTGAATGTTCTGATGAGGAGTCCATTGGGATTGTTGAAGAATCAGAAGGTGAAGAAGAAGAAGAAGACGCATCCAGCCTTAAAAAGAATTACGCAATACTTCTTGAGAAATCAGGAGAGTATACAAAGGTGGCAAAGGCAGCCGTGAAGAAAATGAAGAGAGTTGAGGAAGATTTCAAAAGCCTGTTGGTTAGATATAAGGAGGCAAAGTGTGAGATTGAAGCACTCAATGGTGAACTATCAGAAGCGTACACGAAGGTGAGGTTTCTCAAGCAAGAGATAGTGCAAGCTCATGCC
The DNA here is from genome assembly GCA_963669245.1 of Quercus cerris. Classification (NCBI taxonomy): domain Eukaryota; kingdom Viridiplantae; phylum Streptophyta; class Magnoliopsida; order Fagales; family Fagaceae; genus Quercus; species Quercus cerris. The sequence goes on along the minus strand of OY770014.1, from coordinate 45,239,204 downwards.
AAGGTAGATAGAGTCTCCTCCAGGAAGCTAGATGATGTTATTTCATCTCAAAGACATGCCTCAGACATGTCTGGGTTGGGATATACCGGAGGGAGCAGCTCATCAGCCAAAGTCACCAAGGAAGTAAAGTTTGTGAAAACCAAAGAGACGGCTGTTGATAAGCCTACTCCAGAGATAGTTGAGGCCGAGAAGAAACAGAATGTGGCAAATCAACGGGAATTCAACAAGTCCCGAAATCAATCTGAAGTCAGATTTGGAGCTAGAGGAAGATCTCTTCCAAGACGGCAGCAGGGTCTTAGAAAAAACTATATTTGTCACTATTGCGGACTGCAAGGACACACTAGACCTAACTGTCAAAAGCTAAGAGTAGACAACAATGCGAGTGTACCTTGGTCACGAGGAAGAAGAAATGACTTGAGGTCTTGGGGTGGTGTGCAATCAAGGAGCCAAAACCATGATCCCGGAATGACGGACGTGATGAAAATGATTGGCGCCTTCACTACTTGCTTGGAGAGCTTCAACAGGAGGTTTGAAAGTCCTAACTCTCGTACCCAATCCATCAAGGATATCACCCCAAACGCACATGACGTGTGGGTGACAAAGGGTACTCATGCATAAGCATTATAACATGTCCATGCATCAATTCTTCCTATGATTTGTGGATAAGATTGGTTAGTTGCTTTGTGTTTTTGAGCATTTGTTTAAATTGTGGTTTGTTTGTGTTTAAAATGCTTTTATTCTTTTTGTTTTTGATCTTTCTTCTACTGTTTTTGTGTCAAAAATCCAAAAACACATAAAAAGTTGAAAATCCAAAAAGTTTGATCACTTTGTTGAGTTTTGTCTCCAAGCATGTTTTGCCCTATACCTTTGTACTTATGGCTTTGTGCATTTTAACGAGCTTAGCTTGTCTCTCATGCACTCATATCTTTGTGGAAGAAATTCTGAAATCTATGTGATTGTTGTAAATAGATCTTCAACCTTGCCATGAATGATTAGTGAATGGTTTTGTTGATCTTGAGACATGCATAGACTCATGCCTATATATCTTCCCACCTTTTATTTTTATGCTTTAAAAGAGCTCTCTAAATGTAAATCTCCAAATGAAAAGAGATATAGAGCTGCAAAAGCCTGTCGCACACACTAGTATTTGACTAGGGAAAAGGGAAAGCGACCAAAATAAAATGTGTGATGCTCAAAAAGCCAAAGGCTAATTCATCAATTGAAATATCAAAAATTTCAGGCATCTATCTCACAATGAGATTCTCTTTGCTCAAATGTTGCAAACGATATGTTGAATATGGAGCCAAAATGAAAAGCTTCAAAGAATTGTTATCAATTACTTGTGAGAGGTCATATATGCATGTTTCTATAATTGAGATAGGTCACATTATCTAGTGCTAGTTGTGTATGCCTTGATTGAATTGATCATTGAAGCTTCACATTGGACTAAGAACTATCTCATTTTTGATATCCACACACATCACACAAGTCTATGTTCAACGAATGCCATATTCATTTATGTGATTGTACTTGTTTAAATGTGTTTTCACATGCTCAATCTTAGTGGACAAACACAAAAAGATTTTTGAGTGTTTTGTTTTTGTTTTTGGAAAGTACTTTACTTTTACAAAATTGTGAAATTTTCTCAAAAACAGTGTTGCCTTGTTTTGGCGACTAAGTCGCGGGTCAGCACAGTCACAAGCCCTAGTCGCGAGCTCAATCAGAGATTTTCCCGACTTACTGGCAAGTCAGCACTCTAGTCGTGAAAAAGACTTAGAAAACTTTTGAAAAATTCGAGTTTTTCCTTTTTTCGCGGCTCATTTTGGCGGCCTGTTCGTGGGTGGAAGGTCCAATCGCGAGGGTTACTCAGAGATTTTCGTGGCTCAGATCGCGACTCCTTCGCGACTAAACCTTCCAATCGTGAAAAACACTTAGAAGATTTTTCTAAAATCTTACCTTCACAGTGTTTCGCGGCTTGATCTGGCGACTTACTGGCGACTTGGATAAGTCGCGATCATTATCAGTTTTTGAAGACAGTTTTTAAAATTGATTTTCAGTTTTTCCCTCGATTTTCAGTGACTGTTCATTATCCTCCTCAATCTCTCTTTCAAACAGTTCGTGTCTTACTGAAAAAATCTCTCATCTCTGCATTTTTTTTCTGCTTAAATCTCCAAGACTAAGGTATGGGTTTTCTTTCCCTCATTTCATTCCTACTATGTTTTCCATTACCTTCTTGTGTTGAACCTTGCTCATGTGCTATGCGTTTTTTTTTTGGGTTTACATTTATTGGTGATTATATCTATTTGAGGTTATCTTCCTTTGTTACTTAGTTTATTTTATAACTTGGTTGTACTTCAGCATGTGTGTCTCTAGTCTGAGCATTGTTCATTTGATAGAGTTCCTCATTCTCTTTAAACATATGGGTTTGAGATCTATGTGGTACTCTCCATATGTGGCCGTGTGTCATTTGTCTATGGTTTTGTGGCCTGCATAGTTCTTGTGCTTAACTGTGGAGTGTGGTTCTTTTTAACCATCTGGTATCTTGTTGTTAATTTGATTCTTGTGTTTGTGAGTAAAGTAAAATCTTTCTTACATTCTTAACTGAATCTAATCAAGCTATTGTTGATTCCCTGTGGTATTGCATTTGGTACTTGTATGTGTGTTTACTATCTTACAGATGTCTCGACAATCCTCGAAAGGAAAAGAGGTGATGACAGAAGAAGAAACTGTGCCTGTTGCAAAAAGAACACGGTCGTCAGCTCAGCCATCCACTGAACTTAATAATGAACTATTCAGGTCTCCTCAGCACCAAGATGCCTACTTCAACATCTTTGACCGGGGAACTCCTATAGTGGAACGGGAGGTCAGATTTGACTCCTTGGACACAACCTTTGTCCCTCGGATCTTCGAGACCAAAGATTGGGCAGCTCTATTCGGAAATTTTTTTGATCTGATGATTGAACTTGTGAAGGAATGTGTCGCCAACACAGTTGATCTTGAGACTGAACTACACTGTCTGGTAAGAGGAACAGAGTTCATCATTAATCCAGACACTATAGCTGAACTTCTCAAAATCACACGTCCTGCGGATGCTGACCTTACGCCGAATGATGATCGTACTCCAGAGATTCAAGACATTCTTCAAATTCTTGGTCCTAACCATGATATTTCCAGCACAGGGACATTAATTAGTACTTCCAAGTTTTCACCTGAGTTGACTACATTGAAGCTAATTATGTTTTCAAATCTCTACCCGTTGACCAATACGGTGTATATAAATCTTGGAAGGGCTCAATTTCTTTGTGATCTCATCACTGGCACCACCATTGACATCTGTGCCCATATTTATCACATTATAAGAAAGACAGCAACCAGAACAGTAGCACGAGGGTGCCTTCCATTCTGTAGTCTTATAATGAACTTCGTTTTACGTGAAGGTGTTACTCCTCCCTCGGTTGGGAATGTGATTGCTCGTCCTCGACAGGCCAGCAAGAGCCACTCATCTAAAGCTCCAAAGAGTGCTCATCCATTTTCTACTACTTCTTCTACTTCTGAGCAACCGGGCACTACTCAACCACAATCTGCCCCTCAGCATGACAAAGTGCAAATACTCTTTGATAGTCTCCACAATCGTCTTACGGAAATGGAAAAGACCCTCAGAGATGGGCAGAAAGAGCAGTCGGAGAGATTGGCTGCCATGCAGGACCAAATTGATGTGGTAGCAGCTCAAGTTGATGGTATCTTCACAAAACTAAAACAATGACCCTTTGGCCATTCCGGTCAAAAAGGGGGAGAACTTTTGGGGCAGCTCTTGAGGGGGAGTTTAATTATGTTATGTGTCTTCTTTAAGTGTGATACATTTTTCTTGTTTTAAATATTTGTGCTTTAAGTTTGGTACACTTGTGAACCTTTGGGGTTTACTTATATAGTATGATGTTATTCAGCTTTAAGCATTGTTTGTTTGTGATTTTGTACCCATTGTTGCTTTTGTAAGCTTTGAGGGTTGTTTCTAGCACTTTTGCATAATTGTAGGCTTGTATGGTTTGTGCCATGTATTTGTAAAAACTTTGCAAATGCAGCCTTTGTGTTTTGTGTTTTGGTACTTGTTAATGCTTTGCATTACCCTAAGTACAACACTCTTGTGCCCTTGTAGGATTGTTCCTAGATGCATATATGTCTGTATGCATTGTTTGAGTGTTGGACTTGCAAATGATTCTCTTTAATTGAGTTTATCATTTTTGCATGTCCGGATGTTCATTCCTTGTGTGAATGAACATAGTAATCACTTTTGCTTAAGTGACTACTGGTGTTGATCTTGCCATGAATTATTGCTTTTATGCCTATGTTCATTTTTGCTTGATCATACTTATTTTGCTCTATATGCATATTAAGTTTTCTGCGTACAATGATATTGCTATGTTGTTGTGTTTCAGGAGTTACTTATTCATATGTTCAAGAACTTTTCAGAATCTAGAGTTAGGTATGAGTGATTTTTCCAACTGTTCCCAACTCACGTTTAAGTCTAGAGTTTGTTGTAGGGTTTTGTCACGGAATAGCCAAAGAGGGAGATTGTAAGGTTGAATTTAATCAACCATCTAATTGGCTTTATTCTGTGACCAATTTTCTTGTAATTTAGCACTTAGTAACCCTGTATTTAGGTGGGAAAATTGTAAGGGTAGTGTGTGAGAAGATGTGAAGAAAAGCTCAAGAGTGTGCAAGAAAAACAGAGTCTCGCGACTAGGACTCGCGGGTGGTTCGCAACTGGCAAGTCGCGAAAGGCAGTCACGTGAGAGGCATACTGGGAAGCTGAAGGGTCGCGCCAGCTGTCACGCTACAGGACAAAAGTTCCAGTCTGGCCAGGCCGTTACGTCGCGACTTGATTTCGCGACTTGGCCAAGCCGCGAGATCAAGTCGCCAACTTGCCCTATTTGGCAAAAACTAACGTTTTGCATTCCCTTCTCACCCTACTATATATACACCCTTATACCCATCATATTGAGAGAGCTTCTAGAGAGAATTTTGTGAGAGAAAACCCTAGAGAAATACAAGATTGATTCATCCCCAATCTTCATCTAAAGAGACTCTACAAATTCCTCTACTCTCTTCCTCTCCATTGTCATACCCTTGAGAGGTCATTTACCAAACCCTTGTCTCACCACACCCACGTCTGTGAGAAGGTTCATTTGGTGCTTTGGGAAGCAGTTTGGAAAGGAACCAATATACATTGGTTGATGCTATGGTCAAGTAGCGGAATCCGGGAAGCTAAAGAAGAAATAGGTTCGGCGTAACCTCGTTGGAGCAAGAAGCTTGGAGGGCTTAGGTACTTGGGTAGATTAGGCTTGGAGGGTCTTTTGCTGTTCATGTATCCCAACTACATTCTTTAGTGGATTATTTGACCGCTTGGAGGGCGGCGGAGAGGTTTTACGCCGAGGACTTCGGTTTCCTCTTCGATAACACATCGTGTGTTGTACGTGTGTTTGCATCTCTCTTTCCTTTATCTTTGCCTCATATTTACTGATGTGGATGTGTTTATATTTGGCTTAGATTGATTTATCAATTCTGTTATAAGCTTGTTATCATATTCTGCACATTGATTGTTTGATATATAGCTTGAATTGGTATTTTGTTTCTGGGGATCTAAACGTTCAAGGGTGTTTCATACCCATATTGAACTTTCACTGTTCCACTGTAGGCTAATAGTCCCCCCTCGATCACCGGTGTCGGCTCATCAGTATGCAGAGATACTAGTATCTCCCTCTCACTTTCTCAAATCATGTTTGAGATTAGAAGTTTGTTTTGTGATATAGCTACCTTTGGTTCTGGATATGTGAATGAAAAACCAAAACAAAAGAAAAACTAGAACTGTGTAATGTTTTGACAAGTGTGTATAGTGTTGTACAACTTGCGTTAATGTTTTGATAACTTAAATTTTCTTTTATTAATTTTTTTTATAAAAAGATTTCTATTATTTTATATATGTCACTCACTAGAGACTAGAGTGTGTTTCAAAACAAAAGAAAGACTGTGTTAGGTGTATATTGTTGACCAACTTGCATTAATGTTTTGACAACTTAAATTTTCTTTTTTCTTTTTTTATAAAAAGATTTCTATTATTTTATATGTGTCACTTGATAAAGATGGAGAAACAAAGCACACTTGCAGTCCAAAGAAGGAAGACAATTAAACAGTTCCCACGTAATGAGTCCACACACGTGCAAGAGATTTAAACTAAACTGTGTCGTTTCTGTATGGAGGAGAGTTAGTTATGACACGTGTAGTTCTGGTATAGCACGAGTCAGTTGAAGATCCAAACAGCTCAAGCTCCAGCTACTGTGGCGGGAAAGTTTGTTAGAGTTAGTTAGTGCTGTTAGAAAGATCTAGATTCTATCTATTTTTTGTAAATGCTTATATATAGGAGATGGATGTATAATATTAATTCATTGAGTGAATAACTAGAATAGTTTTTCCTCTCAGAGTTCTCTTCAATTCTCTCTCTCTGTTTCTCTCTTCGTTCTCTCTTCTCTTCTCTGTTTCTTTCATACATTCTGTTACTGTGTGTGTTTGAATCAAAGATCAGTGTGATCAGATTTGTGAAACTTGTTTGTTTCTTCATGGTATCAGAGCCACAGATGGCTTCTACTGAACAAATGGCTTCTACAACAATGCCATCATCATCTCCAACAATGGCGTCCATGGCATCTGCTTCCACTTCCTCAATCAATCTGATCAATCAACCTCTTCTATTACTGTCAAACATGTCAAACATGAAGACAGTGAAGCTTGATAGTTCCAACTATATAGTATGGAAATATCAAATCTCAATGGTGCTTGATACTTACTCTTTATTGGAGTTACTCGATGAAACTCAATCAATTCCAGAGAAGTTCCTCAAGGATCTTTCAGGATCTGTCACTGGAATCATCAATCCAGATTATTCAATTTGGAAGTCAAAAGAGAAAGCACTTCTTACCTTTATCAGTTCTACCTTGACACCTACAATTCTTGCTCTCACTGTGGGATGTCACTCAGCAATAGAGGTTTGGAAGGTTCTTCAAAACCGTTTTTCTTCAATCTCAAGATCACACATTATGAATCTGAAAGGAGAACTTCACAATATTAGGAAAGGCTGTGATTCTGTTGATGTGTATCTTCAGAAGATCAAAGTTGTGAGGGATAAGTTGATGGCAGTTGGAGTACTTCTTGATGATGAAGAGTTGCTCCACATAGCCATCAAAGGCCTTCCCAAAGATTACAATGCATTCAGATCTGCCATACGTACAAGGAGTACACCAGTGAGTTTTGATGAACTCACCACTTTGCTTGGTTCAAAAGAAGAATCTTTGAATGACTCGAATGATGTTAAAGAAACCTTTGCTATGGCTGTGAATGCCACACCTAGATCTGGTGGTAATGGTGGTTATAATCAGTACAATAATAGAGGTAGAGGAAGGAATAACAATAGAGGAAGAGGTAATGGTGGTGGTAGAGGTTTCAATGCCTTTCCACAGCAGCAATACTCACCATACTCTTCAAATCAAAATCAGGCCAATCAGTTTTCTTCATCTTCACAGTTTCAAGGCTTGAAGAATGATAGACCATCATGTCAGATATGTGGGAAGAATGGCCATACAGCCATTGACTGCTACCATCGAATGGATTATGCTTACCAAGGGAAGCATCCTCCCACAAAATTAGCTGTTATGGCAACAACTTTAAATGCTGCAATCACTCAAGAGCAACCATGGTTGACTGACAGTGCTGCTACGGATCATGTCACATCCAGCCTCAATGCACTGTCTTTCCCAAAGCCTTACACGACAGGACCACCTAACTGTTGGTAATGGCCAAAACCTTCCTATCACTCACATAGGTAAAGTTCAATTTCCCACTCAAAACTTATCTTTACATCTCAACAATGTCCTTAGGGTTCCTTCAATTGCTTCAAATCTAGTTTCTGTTCATAAACTCTGCCATGATAATCATTGTTGTTGCTATTTTGATGAGAATATTTTATCTATCCAGGCCTTGGGCACGGGGAAGTTGCTTTACCAGGGCAAGAGTGAACAGGGTGTATACCCTATCTACCCTAGTAAAGCTCCTACTTTGTCATTACCTTCTAGAGTCTGCGACCATGTTGTTTCCCCTCCTTCAGTCTGCAACCATGTTGCTTCCACTTCTTCATCTTGGGAATTATGGCACAATAGGCTTGGACATCCACATGCTCAAGTCTTGCACACTCTTTTCCCTATGCTTAAGAGTTCTTTGAATAAGTGTAATAGTGTTGTCTCTTGTACACACTGTCTTAGTGGTAAAATTCATAGACTTCCCTTTCCCAATTCCCAATTTACTGCACATTCACCACCGGAATTGGTACACTCTGATGTATGGGGCCCTACTCCTGTTTCTTCTATCAATAAATTTAGATATTATGTGTTATTTGTTGATCATTACACTCGCTTTACTTGGATTTACTTGAATTTTAAGTTCTGAGGTCTTTTCTGTCTTTGTTAAGTTCAAATCCATGGCTAAAACTCAGTTTTCCTCTAAACTTAAAATTCTGAGATCAGATGGGGGTGGTGAGTATGTTTCTAAAGAATTTGAAACTTACTTATCTGTCCATGGTATTATTCATCAACTCTCATGTCCATATACTCCACAGCAAAATGGTCTAGTGGAAAGAAAACATAGGCATATCATAGAAACCTCAATTACTTTGCTATCTAAAGCCTCTCTTCCTTTTCAATACTGGTCTTATGCAGCCCAAATTGCTGTTTTCCTCATCAATTTACTACCTACTGCCATTCTTCACTCTCACTCACCCTATTCTCTGTTATATCACTCTAAACCTGATTTAAACCAACTCAAAATTTTTGGGTGTGCTTGTTATCCTCTTCTAAGACCTTACACCTCACACAAGCTTGAACCCAGAACTAAGGAGTGTATTTTCTTAGGTTATTCTTCTGTTTCAAAGGGCTACTTGTGCTTTGATCCAATTGCAAACTCTATGTACCTATCTAGACATGTTTTGTTTAATGAGTCAAAATTCCCTTTTCCTACACTCACTCCTACTCCACAATCACCTGTCACTTCTAAATCTTCTCCCATTTGGTTATCCAATTTCCTGTTCTTGCATTCTCTTAATCAACCTTCTATTCTAGGGCCTCCTCCACATTCTGCCCCTTCTGCCACATCCTCTATCCCTTCCTCCCTTGATCACTCTTTTCACAGTGATAACTCCCCAAGTCTTTCCCATACTCCCTCATATCATAATACTCCTCCAACTCACTCTCCTTCACTGGTTGCTTCTGCTCCTTCTAGTCCTCCACCTTCCATACCCAATGTTCCTGTTAACCTTCATCCTATGCAAACTAGGTCCAAGAATGGTATATGCAAGCCTAAACTCTGCTATAAAGCTACCCTTAACTACAACTTCACAGAACCTTCCACTTTTAAAATCGCCTCTTCCTATCCAAATTGGTGCAAGGCTATGGATGCTGAGTTTGATGCATTGCAGAAGCAGCAAACTTGGGTGCTTGTTCCTCTTTCTCCCCATTTTAATCTGGTAGGGTGCAAATGGGTCTATAAATTGAAACTTAACAGTGATGGTTCCATTGCTCGATATAAAGCTAGGTTGGTTGCCAGAGAATTTCATCAGTAGCCTGGAATTGATTTCACTGAGACCTTTAGTCCAGTTGTTAAACCAGCTACTGTCAGGTTGGTCTTGGCAATTGCAGTTAGTTTAAACTGGTCCATTAGGCAATTGGATGTTTCCAATGCATTTCTCCATGGCTATCTCAAGGAGGAAGTTTATATGTAGCAGCCACAGGGTTATGTTGATCAGTCTAGACCTCTTTATGTTTGCAAATTGCTCAAGTCCCTTTATGGATTAAAGCAGGCTCCAAGGGCATGGTTTGAGAGGTTCACTTCTCAGTTACTTCATCTTGGTTTTGTGGCTTCTTTGGCAGACTCATCACTCTTTGTTTATCACTCAGGCTCTATCATTCTCTATTTGCTTTTGTATGTTGATGATATCATCATCACTGGCAATGCTCCAACTCAGATTGCCAATCTTATCTCAGCTCTCAGTGCTACTTTTGATCTCAAGGACCTTGGCCCTCTCAGTTACTTTATGGGCATTCAAATTTCTCCCACCAAGTATGGTCTTACCTTGTCACAGACCAAGTATGCATCTGATGTTCTTCATCGGTTTAACATGCATAATTCCAAGCCTACTAAAACACCATGTTGTCCTACTGCTAGACTTACCCCTGATTCTGGTTTTTGCCTCTCTGATCCTTCTACATATAGAAGCATGGTTGGTGCTCTTTAATATCTCACCTTTACTAGACCTGATTTGGCCTTCAGTGTTCATCAATTATGTCAGTTCATGCAATTTCCTACCACTACTCATCTGGAGGCTGCCAAGAGAGTTCTACAATATGTGAGGGGTACACTTTCCCATGGGATTTATTTTTCTCGAGGACCTCTTACTTTCATTGCCTTCACAGATGCTGATTGGGCTGGTGATCCCTTTGATAGGAAATCAACTACTGGGTTTATGGTGTTTCTAGGTCCTAATCCTATTTCTTGGTCTTCCAAGAAACAAACTACAGTTTCCAGATCTTCCACAGAGGCAGAATATCGAGCACTTGCCACCACTGCTGCTGAACTCTCATGGCTTAGGCAATTATTTCGTGATCTGCTTCTGCTTCTCCATCATGTTCTAGTTCTATGGTGTGACAATGTGTCTGCCATTGCACTTGCTTCAAATCCAATTTTTCATGCTAGGACCAAGCATGTTGGGGTCGATTTTCATTTTGTCAGAGAACGAGTTCTTCGCAAGGATCTCGCCATTTCCTTTATTTCTGGCAAGGATAATCTTGCTGACATATTTACTAAACCCTTGCCTGGTCCTTTGTTTCTCTTCTTTCGTGACAAACTCATGCCTCGTGCCTCCCCCATTCGTTTGAGAGGGGATGATAAAGATGGAGAAATAGAGCACACTTGTAGTCCAAAGAAGGAAGACAATTAAACAGTTCCCACGTAATGAGTCCACACACGTGCAAGAGATTTAAACTAAACTGTGTCATTTCTGTATGGAGGAGAGTTAGTTATGACACGTGTAGTTCTGGTATAGCACGAGTCAGTTGAAGATCCAAACAGCTCAAGCTCCAACTGCTATGATGGGAAAGTTTGTTAGAGTTAGTTAGTGCTGTTAGAAAGATCTAGATTCTATCTATTTTCTGTAAATGCTTATATATAGGAGATGGATGTATAATATTAATTCATTGAGTGAATAACTAGAATAGTTTTTGCTCTCAGAGTTCTCTTCAATTCTCTCTCTCTGTTTCTCTCTTCGTTCTCTCTTCTCTTCTCTGTTTCTTTCATACATTCTGTTACTGTGTGTGTTTGAATCAAAGATTAGTGTGATCAGATTTGTGAAACTTGTTTGTTTCTTCCAAACAAATAGTAGAAACAGTTATTTCAACCGCTAATAATATCATCTTAAAAGCAACAACAAGCAATATAAACAGTAAAACCTCACACAAATTTTGGTGACGAGAAGTGAAGTGAAAAAACCAATAAATAAATAAAACCATTCTTCCATGAGGAGGAAAAAAAGAAGAGAAAAAGAAAAAGGAAAAAAGAGCTGGTATGAAATTGATTGAACATTACAAGGGGGCCAATACGTTCCTTATTCCTTTGTCATACGATTCACACCTTAAATTATCATGGACTTTGTGAAGTCTAGTGATACTATGCACATCATGGGACCTAGTGTGATTTTAAGGTACCATGTATTGTTAAGGAAATTGATAATTATTTGAAAAAGAATGTAACTTTGACAAATGTTAAAAACTATTTCTTTAAATTGATAATTGTCATGGTCAAAGGAGTTTGTTATCCAAATAATTTTTCTTTTTGTAAAATCACACACTCATGTTCAAGTACACCACACATGCTAACATACTCTAAAATGTACATAAATTTTCTAAGATAAAAAGCTTTCTAGAAAACATATGTCCTTAAATTTTCAAAATTACTTTATATTTTCAGAAGACTTTGTAAACTTTCAAGATGAAACCAGTCTTAAAACACAAATTCAAACCCCTTCTCACGTAAACAATCTATACAAAATATTTTAACAATTATTACCTATTTTCAAAATAAATAATATAAAAACTTAATTAGCCAATGCAGTTGAAGCAAAACATATAGGATAATTATTTCATTCTTTTCATGGCTCCTATGTATCCTTTTTTCAGTTGCTGAAATTTTGCCCTAGATAACTAGGGCATATACAGAGCACTTATAATTTAGCTGGGTATAAAAATTAACAACCAATTTGATAGTACCGACGGGTGTCCAATTGCAATATTCAGAGTATAAAGAAGATATATAAGGTGTATGGGACAGAAGATTTATGTTCTACTTTACCAAGACAAGTAAATTTTTTAAAACTAGATTTACAAGTTCGCATTTCTTTTATTCTAATAAGTGAAACAAAATTGCAAACAAAGGCATAACTTAGAGTTAGAACCTATGATCTGTGTAAACTAGCCGTAGTTCTACGCCAACTGTGAAGATGGTGAGATATTTCACTTGCTAGTTGCTAATTGATTGAAGGAGATATGGTCCTCAATGACCGCAATGACCCCTAAAGTTTGAGATAATGTAAACCAGAAAAACAAATATAAATATAAATATATATATATATATATATATATATATATATCTTATAATAATTATGATAGGCACGTGTACAAGAGACTAATTGATTAAAATTTAGAAAGGACCACCCTCCAAAATGGAAGAGTAAAATTATTTGATGACTAGAAAATTAAATCTGTACCAATGCGTAAGTCAAGAGTAGAACATATAATTCGTGTAAACTAGCACTAGTCCCACGCCAACTACGAAGATGGTGAGAAGTTTCACTTACTAGTTGCTAGTTGATTGAACAAGATATGGTCCTCGATAACCACAGGTGTGACCTTGACGTTTGAGATAATGAAACCAGAATAAAAATAATAATAATAATAATAACTATGAAGATGGTGAGATGTTTCACTTGCTAGTTGTTAATTAATTGAAGGAGATATGGTCCTTAGTGACCGCAATGACCTCTAAAGTTTGAGATAATGTAAACCAAAAAAAAACTATCTTATAATAATTATGATAGGCAGGCACATGTACAAGAGATTGATTGATTAGAATTTAGAAAGGACCACCATCCAGAGTGGAAGAGTAAAATTATTTGTTGACTAGAAAATTAAATCAGTACCAACGCGTATGTCAAGAGTAGAACATATGATTTGTGTAAACTGGCCCTAGTCCCATGCTAGCTACGAAGATGGTGAGAATAATAATTATGATAGGCACACATACAAGAGATTGATTGATTAGAATTTAGAAAGGACCACCCTCCAAAATGGAAGAGTAAAATTATTTGTTGACTAGAAAATTAAATTAGTGCCAACGTGTAAGTCAAGAGTAAAACATATGATCTATGTAAACTGGCCCTAGTCCCACGCCAACTACGAAGATGGCGAGAAGTTTCACTTACTAGTTGCTAGTTGATTGAAGGAGATATGGTCCTCGATAACCATAGGTGTGACCTTGACATTTGAGATAATGAAACCAGAAAAAAAAAATAATAACAATAATAAATAAAACCCCCATCTTATTCTTAATTAAATATTCAATCATTATGATAAGCTCACACAAAAGGCTGATTGGTTATAATTTTAGAAAGGATCACAGAAGGCAACATGAATTGGTATGCACCACTCATCCCTTTTAGTTTTTGGTTTTGTCCAACCTTTCCCTACATATACCAAACTCTCTCATCCAATAATTTTAAGAGTGCGTTTCAAGTTTTAATATACATAATTGTTCCCTAAAAACGAGGGAAACAACGAGAGATTGTACTTTATCCATGATAGTATGGGTTAAGGATAACACTCATGAAAAAGTTCCTAAACAAGCATACCTATTCTCTGATACCAATTGAAAATGTCAATTTAGACCCCAAATTATTTTGGTAGAAGATTAATTGCATTAATTTATAATTTACTCCAAACAAATTGCACAATAGGGTATTTCAACATCCGGAAATATCATCTTAAAAGCAACAATGAAAACTCACACTGATTTTGGTGATGAAGTGAAGGGGAAAACATGTTATAAAAATAAATAAATAAAAACGTCCTCAATCGTAAAAACATTACAAGGATCCAGCCTCTTGTAAAAGTCACTATAGAAAAAGAAGCATAAACAATAAAACCCCACACGGATTTAAGATTTTGGCGATAAAGTGAAGTGGAAAACAAATTACAAAAATAAATAAATAAATAAAAACTCCATCAATAGAAAAAACATTATAAGGATCCAGCCCCTTATAAAAGTCACTATAGAAAAAGCAGTTATAACTCAAAAAACCTTTACACAACTAGACTCTTTAGGGTAACTTCTATGAATGCCACATTTGCCTTCCCACCGCAGTGGCTCCAAAACCTTTTTAATCTTTCTGTACGAATCTCCTCCACTAATGAACCCTATATGCATCCTGAAACTCCAGTACTCCAAGGAACTTAAGGACTTACAACAGTGAACTTAGTGTAATAACAATCTCTATGGTTTCAAGGCACCCAATCAATTATAACTTCTGAATTACAACTTTTACTAGGTACAAGAAGAATTTTCCAGTTTTTGTCTCCAGATGAAAAGCTTCAAGATGTAAATAGATATATAGCTCTGGGCAGGACAACCTTTCTACTATCGAAAAGTAATGTAACATGTGTACTATTATGTCTTTAAGTTGCACTAGGAATTCAAAATCTACAAATCTCGCTCGAGTGAATGGGAACATCTCGCGAGTGTCTTAAGTTTATTATGTTTCTTGATTAATGATTGCATGATGAGTGAATCTTCTTTTAGCTACAGCAAACCTTTATGTCTTCAATTTTCTTAGAAGATTCGTTAAAGGACTTAAACAGTACTATGTAATCTAACTAAATTTATTTCGTTACAATAACAACCATGATTTGTAATATGGAATTTGGTAATATTTAAAACCAAAGAAAGAACTCTTAAATCCTTAAGGGGCTTGTTAAAGCCACAAGGAAATGTTTTCTGGCATCCACCGGAAAAATAAGATGAACGCTCTTTGAAATATTTATACACTAAATAGTCTGAATACCCTAAGGCTACAACCACTAATTTATATCACATCAGCGGTATGTAAAATAATTTATGAGTTTAGCATTTTTCATTTATAATAGAATTTCAATTTAGGCTAAAATAGGAAATTTTTCCCAAAAAAATTATTCTAAAACAAGTCTTAATCATATCATACCATATAAAGGGTCAATTTAGACTAAAATACTCTTAAAAACTCTCTAAAATAATGAGATAAAGCTTTATTCTACAAAATTCTGCACATTATAAAAATAAATTAATAAAGAGGTACTTTTTTATAAGCATCGCCTTGCTCATACAGTCATACTTGATATAAGAAAACTTGAAGTCCCTAAAGTGAGTACAAGATTAATAATTATAATCCTTAAGTACACCATGATTGCAGCCCATATCATCATTGAGGTCCTCTATTTTAAGAATACTTACTCTAATTTAGGGATGACTTCTAAATCTAGATTTAGACGCCTTGCAGGCGTACTTGCATTGATTCTTGTAGGGCTTGTAGAGGCAAAGGGATCTGGAGACATTGTTAAGTTATCTCCATCACCCTCCAACATTTGAACCACAACTTTCATTGAAGGACAATCCTTTGGGTGCCATTGGATGCACCATAGTCCCACAATTGCTAGTTTCATTGCAATTTTAGCATCTACATTATCCTCAACATAGACTCGTAAGTCTTCCTTTTTCTCTAACAAATTGTTCATCCATTCTGAAAATATATTTGGCTAGTGTTCTCCACTGTTACACCAACATTTTTCTTGCCTCCAACCATCTCAAGCAACAATATTCCAAAACTGTAAACATCTAATTTGTAAGACACGTTCCCAAAGTTCCTAGAGAACACTTCGGGAGCAATGTAACCTATGGTCCCCCTAGTTGTGGTCATGGACACCACACTCTGATCCTTTGCACACAACTTGGCTAGACCAAAATCAGAAATTTTTGGATTGAAATTTTGGTCTAGCAAAATATTATGAGGTTTGATATCAAAATGGAGAATTCGTTGATCACATCCTTGGTGAAGATATTCAATTCCTTTTGCTATGCCAAGAGCAATGTCTCGTAGTTTTTCCCAACCAAGGAAATGGTTAGAATCTACTGATGAAATAAACTTCTCTAGTGAATCATTTGGTAAGAACTCATAAACTAATGCCCTTCTAAATCAATTAGCATAGAAGCCAACCAAACGAACCACATTAACATGGTGGATTCTACCCATTGTTCCCACTTCATTTATGAATTCTTCCCCATTGCCCTTGGAACTGTTCAGGATCTTCACGGCAACATGGATTTCATTTGAAAGCTTTCCTTTGAACACTGTTCCATAGGCTCCTTGACCTAACTTCTCAATAAATTGATTTGTAATCCTTTTAACATCGTTGTATGCGTACCTTGTGGGCTTGAGAGCTTTGTAATCATCTAAAAACTTTTCAATTCTTGCTTGATTCTCTTTTTATGATTTGTCATAGCGATAGACACAGTAGATTGCATAAACCACTAGTGCCAAAAGAAATGACCCTAAGATGGAAACTGCATGTTAAACATTTGTGAGTCAAGAAAACAAAAACAAAACAAACAAAAAACAATTATTGTTAAATTTCAAATGGTCAACAGGCAACTCACCAAGAATCATGATCTTTGTTGATTTACCTGTAAAAATAACATAATTAGCTTCTAATTGCACCTATATGAAAATAAAAGATAATTGTGTGTATTTATAACACTAATAGTAAGAAAGATATATTAACAAGTTAGGTTATATTGCATTCAAACTGAAATTACACTTAGTGTGTAGAACACTAATGAATGTTTAGACCCCCAATTTCAAATATAACCAACACAAGCTTATACTCAAACAATAAATGTGCAAAATAATAAGTACAAGCAAAAACCCAAACAAATAAACAACTCTACACCATAATTAATCACAACGCAGCAGCAATTAAAAGGCAAGAGTAAGGGTTAGAGAGACGCAAATACAAAGATTACATCGGCACGTGTTATCAAAGAGAAAACGGAAGAATTCGGCGAAAAACCTCTCCGCCACCCTCCAAGCAGTGAAATGATCCACTAAAGAATAAAGTTGGGATACACGAATAATAGTAGACCCTCCAAGCCTAATCTACCTAATACACCTAAGTCCTCCAAGCTTCTTACTCCAACAAGGTTAAGCCTAACCATGTCTTCTTTAGCTTTCCGGGTCCCGCAATAAGCCCATTGCATCAACCAAGTGAATTGGTCATCTCTGAACTGCTTCCCAAGCACCGAAATACCTCCTCACTGATTTGGGTATGGTGAGATAAGGAGTTGGCTAATGAACCTCTCAAGGGTATGTCAATGGAAAGGATGAAAAGTCTAAGATTGTGGATAAGTCAATCTTGGTTTTCTTTAAGGTTTTTCTCTCAAAATTCTCTCTGGAAACTCTCTACATTTCATGGGTATAAGGGTATTTATAGTAGGGTACATGAGGAATGTGAAAAATCATTTTTTTCTGCAAAACAGGGCATTCTGGTGACTCAGTTTCGCGAGTGGGATGAGTAGCGAGTTTGAGTCACGAGATAACTGCCAGGCCAGACTATACTTTTTGTCCTGTAGTGCTCTAGTTGTCATGATCCTTTAGCTTCCTACATGCTTCACACGTGTGACATTTTGGCGAGTTGCCAATCGCAAGTCACTCGTGAGATCCAGTCGCAAGAAACCTCTTGAATGCTCACACATTTGAATTTCTTCACACTCTCTCACACACAACCCTTACATAATTCCCACTTAAATATATGGTATCTAATTGTTGAATTACATGCAAATTTGGCACGGAATAAAGCCAACACATGATTGAATAAATTCAACCTTACAATCTCCCCCTTTGGCTATTCCGTGACAAAACCCTAAAACAGACTTTAGACTTAAAATGTGAGTTGGGAACAGTTGCCAAAACTCACTCACACCTAACTCTAGATTCTGTGAAGCTCTTGAACCATACGGACCAGTTTTCCTGAAAACAATAACACAAGACAATCATTGTAAGCAGAAATCTTGAAATGCTTATGAAGCATGCACAATGTGATCAAGCAATAAAGAATATAACAATAAGGCATGACTTGACCAAACAAGAACAATCACTATAAATTGTGACCACAATGATCATTCACACAATGAATGAACATCTGGACATGCAAGCTAATAAGTTCAATGCAAAGTATTATTTGCATGTCCAACACTAACACGATGCAATTAGAATTTGAAGTCTTAATTTAATTAGGAATAGGAATCTGACTAACAAGTGATTTGGTTCTTTTTTTTTTTAGCAAAATTTTTTATGTGCCAAAGAATGGGCTAGGTTTTAAGACTGAATTGCTATGTATTTTTTGTCAAATATCTTGGGGGGGGGGGGGGGGGGGGCGGTTCTTGCTATTTTTTTTAGTACTATAATTCTAGGAATTTTTTAAAACTCAGGGGGGGCTATGGCCCCCCTGGCTTTGCCTATGGTTATTAGTGCAAATGAGATGTTAGATTTTACATCTTGTTTTTGAACATTTACTATTCTTGGTCAACTAGAACATAAACCTTCTTTCCTATACTTCTTATCTTCTTTGAAATCCAAATATTGCAATTTGACATTAGCACTTGAATAGTTGCTGCCATCTAAGGTAACATGGATAGCGTGAGAAATCTTATTATGAAGCATTTGGACACAAAATATGAATTAATAGACTATAAAAATAGAATCAACACAAAATATTGTGTAAAAATTAGTTGAATTGAAAAAAATTAACCCTTGAAGTCAAGGTAAATGATCAAAATCAAGTCCTGGTCATTGATGAACAATCCAGATTGGTTCATTTTGTGCTCTAGATCAAATTGATCCAATTTGCAGTGTAGGTTGTGGGTTGGATCGGGTTGGGTAACCCAATTCAATGCTAACATAGCAAGAAGTTTTTGACTTGGCAGGATGCTAATGTTGCAAATGATTTCCAAAAAAAAAAAAAAAACTTTACTTATTTCGATCTACTTTATCGCGGGTTCACTGAAATCTGTCGATACAATTAGCAAACTACAAAGTAGCGTGGTTATATTACTCAATTTTATCTCAAAGGTTATTAATTGCCTTGAAATAATTTAAAACACGCTTGAAATAAATATATTAAAAAAAAGGTCACTAATTGCAAAGTTACTGAAATAAATAACTTTTTGATGTGGCTTTTCAAAACTATGAGATATCATAGTGGTAAAGTTACTTATTTTTTCCCTTTGTTATTTCATTCTGATCTATTGTGAAGTCTGTAATATGTGGCCTTTTGATGTATGTGTGGTTGTAGTACACATTGAAAGAGATTGGGCCTGGTTATATAATATTGTGTTTTGATATAATATAGATTTTGTAATATGTAGTTCTTTAAGGTTAAAGTATAGGTGCATGGTTGTGGTTTTTTTTTTTTTTTTTTTTTTTTTTTTTTTTTTTTTATCAAGGGTTGTAATTTTAAATCTTTTGACCCTCGGTTATTTTTATCTTTTTCAAGGGTTGGTGATCCTCAGTAAAGATAAAACGCTTGTTCTAAGGTTCACAAAAGATGTCAAAATTTTGTTTTTGGTGGTGTATGCTTCGAAGGTCATCAAGGGTCATACAAACTTTTAAAATAATATATATATATATATATTTGTGAATTTTTCTTAT
The DNA here is from genome assembly GCA_963669245.1 of Quercus cerris. Classification (NCBI taxonomy): domain Eukaryota; kingdom Viridiplantae; phylum Streptophyta; class Magnoliopsida; order Fagales; family Fagaceae; genus Quercus; species Quercus cerris. The sequence goes on along the minus strand of OY770014.1, from coordinate 45,219,328 downwards.
GTTTTTCAAGCGTTTTGACCCTTAAAAAAAAAAGCCAACTTTTTTTGTAGTGGATGTTACACATTAACTTGGCACTTTGAGAAGGTGAAATGTGGTGTTTGGCACGCGGCTTGAGCAGGCTTCTTCCGACAGCAATTCCTCAAGCTCTTCTTCTTTACAAAATTTAACTCATTTTACATCAAATAGTATATATTAAGAATTTAATTTGATTACAAGCAAATTTAATGGAATGAGAAAAGAGTCCTCCAGCATCCATCGGAAAAAACCAATAAACACTCTTTGAAATCTTTTATTACTAAATAGTATGAATGCCTAAAGGCTATGACCGCTCATTTATATTGGAAATCACCAAGGAAGTCCTAGTGCAACTACGAAACTTCATTGCTCAAAATTAGACTAAAAATAAGAAATTTTGCCAAAAAAAAAAAATTCTAAAACAAATCTTAATTTATACCATTCCATGTAAGGGCTCAATTTTAACTAAAATACTCTTAAAAATTCTCTAAAATAAGGAAATATAGCCTTATTCTAAAAAATTGTGAAAATTAAAGAAAAAAAAATATAAAGATTTAATAAACATAAAAAATTAAACCTTGTATTCTTTCCTGCCTCAACAAGAAATTAAGAAATACTTTTTTTATAAGCATCATCTTCCTTATACTTCATATAAAAAAACTTGAAGTCTCTACATTGACCATAAGATTAATAATTTCAATCTTTGAGTACAACATGATTGCAACTCTTATGATTATCTAGGAGTCCTACTTTATATCCTTACTCTGATTCGAGGATGACTTCTAACTCTTGGTTTAGACGCCTTGAAAGCATACTTACATTGATTCTTGTAGGGCTTGTAGACGCAAAGGGATTAGGAGGCATGGTTAACTTATCTCCTTCTCCCTCCAGCATTGGGACCACAACTTTCATTGAAGGACGATCCACTGGGTGCCATTGGATGCACCAGAGTCCCACAATTGCGAGTTTCTTCGCAATTTTAGCATCTCCATTATCCTCAACATAGACTTGTAGGTCATCTTTTTGCTCTAACAAATTGTAGATCCATTCTGGGAAATATATTTGGCTAGTGTTCTCCACGGTTACATCAACATTTTTCCTACCTCCAACCATTTCAAGCAACAATATTCCAAAACTGTAAACATCTGATTTGTAAGACACACTCCCAAAGTTCCTAGAGAACACTTCGGGTGCAATGTAACCCATGGTCCCCCTAGCCGTGGTCATGGAAACTGCACTTTGATCTTTTGCACATAACTTGGCTAGACCAAAATCAGAAATTTTTGGATTGAAATTTTCGTCTAGCAAAATATTATGAGGTTTGATATCAAAATGGAGGATTCGTTGATCACATCCTTGGTGAAGATATTCAATTCCTTTTGCTATGCCGAGAGCAATGTCTTGTAGCTTTTCCCAACCAAGGAAACGATTAGAATCTACTGAGGAAATAAACTTCTCTAGTGAATTATTTGGTAAGAACTCATAAACTAGAGCTCTTCTAAATCCATCAGCACAGAAGCCAACCAAACGAACCACATTAACATGGTGGATTCTACCCATTGTTCCCACTTCATTTATGAATTCTTCTCCATTTCCCTTGGAACTGCTCAAGACCTTCACAGCAACATGGATTTCATTTGAAAACTTTCCTTTGTACACTGTTCCATAGGCTCCTTGTCCTAACTTCTCAGTAAATTGATTTGTAATTCTTTTAACATCGTTATATGAGTACCTTGTGGGCTTGAGAGCTTTGTAATCCTCCAAAAACTTTTCAATCCTAGCCTGATTTTCTTTTTCAGTTTTGTCATAACGATAGACATAATAGAGTGCATAGACTACTAATGCCAAAGGAAATGACCCCAAGATGGAAACTGCATGTCAAATATTAATGAGTCAAGAAAATAAAAAGTAATTTACACTGAATTTTCGAATGGCCAATGGAAAACTCACCAGTGATCACTATTTTTCTTGATCTACCTGTAAAATATTTTAACATGATCAGCTTCTAATTACACTTATCATAAAACAAAATATAATTGTGTGTAAAATTTTATCACTATGAAAAAGTTTGACTATAAACTTTGTTGTAGCTTAAGGCTATATTTCACTCAATATCTTTTTATTGAATATAACTTTTGACAAATCTACCATTAGATTGCATTTTATTCTTATATTACTTGCAAAATTTCTAGAAGATCAAAGATTAATTGCGATGTCATCAATCAATTGTTTAAATTGCAAGTTTTTATAGTCTAAAATTATGCATAAAAAATAAACTTATGGATCATATAGTAAATAACATTTAATTAACACAAAATTTGATATGTGTGTTAAAAACGTAAAAAATATACAATCTGACAGTTAGATTTTCAAAATATATAGCAATGTTAATTTTTTTAAAGGAAGTTGTGGCCAAACTTTGTCCTTGTCACTGTTTTTTTATACAAGATAGAAATTCTATTATAACTTAATATAAGTGTATATGTGTGTGAAGCTTTTTCCTAGAGATTTAAATCTCAGCCCTTACCCCCCACACCTCACAAGTACTTATACTTGTGAAGTGACCATTGCACTAAGAGTGTGCGGTAGTCTTATCACCATTAGCAAAATGATAATTAGGCAATTAATCTTTACATCAATGTGATAGTCTTTTCTCTTATATAAATAATGGATTTCACCATGATTTTAATTAGTAGGATAAGTTATTATGTGAGATGAGAAAGTACTAATTACCACACTTATGCTAATATTTTAAGGTAAATTTTGTATTGATACCGTGAGGTTTTGTTTTAACTGATGAGCTACCTGCCTATTCAAGGATTTTTGAAACATGAGTAATTTTTTAGTACCATGAAAGTAGAATTTATACGGCCTTTATTATGTAATAGTTAGTATTACTAATTAAATTTATAATAAGATACACAATTTATATATATGAAAGAAGCAAGAATTAGGTCGCTCTACGGTCTACTCTAACAGTATCTAATCATTTTTCTTCTGACACTAACCGACTTCTGAAATAATACAGAAACGACTTACAAGCCTAGTTCTAAAATAATGTTCTTTTGGTTGAAAAAAAAAAAAAAAATAACAACTTCATGACTGGTTACAGGAAATTACCGTTGCAGACCACTTATAAACTAAGCTTGATAAAATCAATATATATTGGCATGAAACAGAACTTGTGTGATTATAGAAGTGGAAATTGGGTAGAAATAATACAATACCTTTGTCTTTACAGTGTCCGCATTTCGGTCGGGACCACGTCAATTCAAAATAAGAGGAATAGAAAGAGAATAACTCATATGGAACTGATGAAAAGCTATATATCTTTCTACATGATAATATGTCCAAGTCGGCGATGTCAGAATCTGAACGAAAAACATAAACTTCTTGGCAACTGTCCGTAACTGTAGTTTCTCGCGTACAATTGAAAACGGTAAAGTCAAAAAGAAAATGTTCATCAATAACATATATGTTTTCGTTAAATTGGAAAGGCGAGGAAGATATATTGAGTCCTCTTGGAAAGCAACCATCTGAGAAAGTTAAGTTGATTAACTGAAATTCGTAATCAATAGAATTGACAAAGGTTTTAGCTGAAGTAGGCAGCTCGAGCACCGTATCATTGTTATGAGAGCAGTAGAGATCAAAGCCAGGACAACCACACTGCTGGTCTGGCTGCCTGTCTTTGAGTCGGAAAGGAAATCGGATGTCTGGGCCATCTTCTCCACACCGTGATTCAGGATACCCGTTGTGGCCTTCTGCAAGGTCTACGATGAAAAGCACAAACAACAGTAAGGATGGGATAACTATTCTAAGGGAAATATCCATATCTGTGGTCTGGAAAGGCTTCTCACAGTATCTAATAAACCAACTTAGATGGAGTATATGGATTATTATGGAATCCTCCCCTATTCCTAAGCAACCAAGTATAATTTGGGTCGGTGAAGATTTATAGACTTGGGTCAACCGTTGCTTCGAGAGGACTTCGTAAGTCCATTTGTTTTTACTTTTACTTGGAAAAATTGATTCAATCAGGCAAGTTTGATTTGTGAGAAAACAGGGAAGGTGGAAAAGAATAAGAAGAGAGTAGGGTGAAAAATAGAATTTTCTCTTATTTGGTTTAAGAGAGGAAGAAAATGGTGTGGAAAATAATCTCTTTGGCCCACATAATTTTGTCCTCCCAATTTGGGAGGAAAACTAAGGAGAAAAGATGATGTGGATAGTAAATTACACAAATATCTTCACTTTTATTACACTCACCTGCCTCTCTCACCTACTTTTTTTTTCTCTTTTTTTTTTTTTTTTTTTACCTGGATAAAATTTCTTCTGGTTTGCACAGTACGTTCACGTTGGTTTTTTTTTTTTTTTTGGGATAAAATTTTGCACAGTACGGTTGGTTCTTTTTGTTTGTTTTTTTTTTTTTTTTAATATCCTTTTAGCATTTGCTTATTTTATAAAAAAAATAATAATAAAGTGTTCATACAAATTTTTTTAATAATAAATTTACTTTTTATTTATATATTTAGTAAGGACATAATGGTAAATTTATATCAACTTTATTTTTCATCCTCTCATTTTTTATCTCAACCAAACAAAAAAGTTTTTTTATCCCTTCACTTTTTCACCCTTCCAATTAAACACAAATGAGAGAAAACTAAATCTTTTATATCCTTCTACCTTTTCATTCTCTCACAATTTTTATCCTTCCACTTTTTCATCTTTCAAACCAAACCGACTCTAAGGACTGCTATCCTCTAAATTTTCTCACGCGTATAACTTTTTTCCAGATCGGTCTACACGATTCAGAACTCCTCAGATATCAACTGGGCTGGCCTTATAGAATATATAAAGCTCATTATGAAAGTCTGAAAGTTTTTTGTATTGTTTTTTCTTTTTGTACATGTAAAACTTTATTGCTCACAATCTTCTCATGGTCTTCTTTTTATAAGTCCAATGGGGCGATTTTGTAAGACTGATGGTTTTTAGGACAGAAAAAGAATAGTGATAGGGCCCATCTAGCTCCCTTTCTTCTTGATTTATTTAATACATTAAAAAAAAGACAATCAATCATTAATTTGAGCCAGTCGTTTGGTGACATTCCAGCAGTTAACGAAAGAAGAATTTGGATCAACTTTTCTAACGCGGTATGACCGTACTGAACTTTAGTTTTTATTTAATTTGTTGAACTTTCCACTGATGTTATTATTATTATTATTATTATTATTATGTGTTGGGATGACAAGTTATATTTTTCTTTAATGTTTTAGTAAGAAAGCAATAATGATAGGGATGATTCTACTTGCAAAAGTTGGTATTTAAATTTGTACAGAAATGTAGCTTCTAGGAAGCTATTCGTTGACTCATGGCTTTAATTGGATATGAAGGTGGATGCAACAAAGATAGAGATGACTCTATTTGAAAAAGTCAGTATTCAAATTTGTACAAAAATGCAGTTTCTTGGAAGCTATTTGTTGAGTCATGACTCATGAGTTATGGCTTCAATTGGATATGAAAGTGCATATATGCAACCAAGATAGTGATAACTTTATTTGCAAGAGTCGGTATTCAAATTTGTAGGGAAACATAACTTCTTGGAAGCTATTTGTTGACTCATGACTCATAACTTCAATTGGATGCATGCAACAAAGATAGGAATGACTCTAATTGCAAAAGTCAGTATGCAAGTTATGAGGTGTTCTTCAATTTTAAATATTAGGTAATTCGTTATAATGACCCAAGAAAAAATGTTAGTCACATTTGCTCTATACTTTAAAATGACTAGTCAAAATTGAGGTTCATTGTAGTTGTTAGTGTTGTCAGACTTGGACCGGACCGAGTAGTCTAACCCAGTTAACCCATAACCAGCCCAAAGTTTGATTTTTTTTTTTTTTTTTTTTTTTGGTTATGGTTTAGCCCATATGATATTTGTTGAAATTAGTAAGCACGAGGATTTGAACTTGGCTTCTCTAGGCTAATATATGCATGTCTACCATGTCAACCATTAGGCCGGTAAGATATAGAAAATTATTATATATAGGCACAATTTATGAATTAAATTTAATAAAAAAAAATTAAATAACACATCATGGTTCGTTCTTGCATAATTGAACCTCAGTTTGACCTTAAAGAGGTTGAACCTTCTTTGAACGGTTCGAGTTTCAAAACCATGGTAATTGTTAATAAAATCCAGATCAACCCAAACCCAGTATATACTTAAATGCGAGACTCATCACACACATATACAACACACACACAGAAAATATCCGATCAAATCTGGGGGATCACATTCATAATTGTCAAAATAGCATAAAGAAAGAGTCAATACAGTGTTATATATTGTGCGACCACCAATATAAGTCAATACACAACAGGTGGCATCTCATGATTCCACTATGCAGCGAAAACTTTACAATACATGGGTGTGATCATTTGTGCAACAACCTGGGCTATGTGCTAATCAGGGGCGTAGCCAGGAATAAATACATGGGGGGGCCGGGTTGTAACATAAATATACTATTATCAAAAACGCCAAAAGAAAAACAATCACACGCACAAGACAGTATTTACGTGGTTCGGCAATTTGCCTACGTCCACGGAGTTGCAGGGATTTCACTATTATCAAAGAAAATTACAATGTGCGGTTATAGTGTTTTTCTTTCTCAAAAACAACAACAAGACAAAACTTTAATCACAAAAAAAAAAAAAAAAAAAGCTTTTATATCCTGCGCACAAGATTCACAATAAGCTACAAAACGGGCCAAAAAATTTTTGTCTGCCTAAGCCTCCGCTCCATGGACTAAGCCTCAGTAAATCTCCCATTAAAAAACACGCAACATTATTCAGGTCAAGTCGGGTCATCAACCGGATCAAATCATGCCTGACGACGATTTTTCATGGAATAAAATTCATCCATTATCATCTCTATAGTGAAATTCCCTGCAATTTCCTTCTCTATATAAACTATCATATTATCTGCCAAAAATTCATCCTCCATTCTATTGCGAAGTCTTGTTTTTAACAACTTCATAGTTGAGAAAGCTCGTTCTGTAGTTGCTGTAGAAACTGGAAGGGTCAACACAAGACGAATAAGTCTATCAATCAAAAAATAGATATTAGACTTTCTTGAAATTTTTAATCCCCTACATAGCTCGGAAATTGTACTCATATTCTGAAAATTTGGATGTTTTATCACATCAAGCTCATAATGTTGCAATTGAGACTCCAAAAGTTCTTGTTCATGTTTAGTAAAATCTTGAGGATAATATTTCTTAACTAAATTGCATATATGAACAATTTTGAATAATCTAAAAGCATCCTTGGGATTTAAAGCTGAACTAAGAATGACAAGTTCCGTTATTAGCTCACAAAATCTACTTTTCAATTCTTGCAATTGAAAGTCTATTGCAACTGTAAATATGCAAATTCTAAAATGATGTTCCATTGTTAAATCTTCATCTTAACAACGATATCTACCTCGACCTTTAGTGTAACGAGCATTCATATCAGGAATATCAATTTCATGTTGCTCACAAAATGCTATAACACTAGCAAGTAAAGGCTCCCATCCATCATCTCTCAACTTTTGAATAAATGATTTTGTAGTTGAAACTAAATACATGGCATTTAAAAGGTCTTGAGAACGTTGTTGCAAAGCTTGACAAAGAACATTAGTAATTCCCATTATCTCTTTCATCAAATGCAAGATTAAAATAAATTCAAATGATGTTAATACCTGATAAGCTCCCTCGGTATCACCGCGTTGTTTATAGTTAGTCCCTTCCTCAGAGATAGTGTTGATAACTTTGCAAGTAGCATCAAACATGTTAATCAAACTACAAATAGATTGAAAATGAGATCCCCACCTAGTATCTTCAGCTCATTGCAAAGTACCAATCTGGTTTGCACCTCTTCCAGTCTCAATTTCATTAGAAGCAATCATATTCTCAACTTGTTTTGCTTGAGCATGTTGCAATTCATCATTACGCTTACTAGAACCAACAACAATATTGATAATATTAACCAAATGATCAAAGAACTGATGAACATCTTTTACTTCTCTAGATGCTGTAACTAGAGCTAATTGCAACCTATGAGCCATACAATGTACATAATAAGCATATGGGTAATCTTTAAGAAAAAGAGCTTGTAATCCATTCCATTCATCACGCATGTTACTAGCCCCATCATATCCTTGACCTCGAATATTTTCAATGTGGAGGTTGTAATAAGAAAGGATAGCACATATCTCATTCTTTAAAGTCAATGCAGTAGTGTCTCTAACATGCACAACATGAAAGAAACGCTCTTTAATGAAACCTTCTTTATCAACAAACCTCAAAATGATGGCCATTTGCTCTCTCTTCGACTCATCCCAAGCTTCATCAACAAGAATGCAAAATTTTGCATCCCCAATTTCTTCACGAATAGCATTTCGCACATTACTAGCAAGAATATGCAAAATCTCCTTTTGAATTATGGGTGATGTATATTTGGCATTTCCTTGTGCATTTTCCAAGACAACACTAGCTACTTTGTTATTAAAAGTTGATGTGAATTTTATCAATTCAATAAAATTACCTCTATTTTTTGAATCAAGGCTTTTATCATGACCTCTAAAAGCACAAGCTTGGAATGCTAGCCATCGAGCACACTCTACTGAGGTTTTGAGCCGCAACCTATTATTCTCTAATTCTTTTGACATTTGTTTCTCAATCAGCTTGTCAATATGTCGTGGATAATTCTTTAAATCCTCGCAACATTTCATAGCAATTTTATTTGGGGAGTTTGGTTCTTTCCCTTCATGACGAATTAAAGGACAATTCATTCCATCTTTCACATTTTTCCAATTATTAAAACCTTTTGAAATGAATACATCTGATTCGGGACGACCTATTGGTTTCTTACTAAAAAGGTAGCAAGGTAGACAATATATCGCATCCATTAAAGGTGAGTATTCCAACCAATCCTTATGTGAACCAAACCATGAAGGTTGAAATCGATGATGATGAGTATTATCATTGTATGGGTAGTCTATATTTTCAGGTTGATATGGACCTTCTTTGAGATAAGCTCGTCGAATTTCATCTTGTTTATTGATAGGAAATTTACATATTTGTTTACGTGATCCTCGATCACGATCTATCTCTTCAAATTGAAGTTTTGGACATTTAAAGGGGTGTTCATCAGGCATTGAAGTATTAACATTTGTTTCTACAGCCACAGGTGTCCTAATTTCTGAATTGCTAACATCTTTTTTCTTAAAGAATGCATCAATTGTTTTTTGTTTGTTCATAATTCCTTTAGCTTTAAGAATATGACTAAAAAATTAACCTGAAAAGAATTTAAAAAAAAAATTAATTAGAAATTTTTACTTAGTTATATGAATGTTATTCATACTCAAGAAAAAAACAAAATTTTCACTATAATTTAAATAGTCAACCCATTTTTAATACAATTTTAATTAATAATAACCCCTCAAACAAAAACAAAAATAATTTAATTAATTTGTCTTTTATAATGTATTGGTTAATTTAATTATATAGTTTTAATTATTATTGTTTAGTTTAACAATAAACTATATTGCTTTAATTTATTTGCCATTAGTTATAATTATACATTCCATGTGCAGCACAATAATTAAAGCAATGTAATGTGCTGCACATTACATGGCTTTAATTATTATGCTGCACCTGGCTCCATGTGCCCATAGCCCATCTACCTCCTCCCCACCCCACTCAACAGACAAGCACAACATGCGCCCCAATCACAATAGCCAGCTGCAATCAGAAAATTTTGCAATGCCCAATCACAAATCACAACACACGTTACACTAAATGACAATCAATATTTCACCAAACACCAACACACTAACTCACTGACCAACAAAAAGGGATAAGATAAAGCCACATTTAAAAAGAAAAAAACAAGGAAAAAGAGTCACTGAACAAAAATGGATAAGATAAAGCCACATTTAAAAAGACAAAAACAGGAAAAAGCAAAACCCAGCCAATGAGAGGGTCACAGTTCAAAAGAGAGAGAGAGACTTATCGAGATGTGAGATCAGGCTATTAATTCTACCCAAAAAAAAAAAAAAGAGATCAGGCTATTAAAGATAAAGAATAAAGAGCCTCCCTCATAAAATTCATTTCATTTTTTTCATTTGGTGAGAAAAAAAGAGAGAGATTGAGAGAGAGTCCGAGAGAAAAACCTTTGAAGGACGGCCGGACTGTCGGTGCAGGAGGCCTGGAGTGGAGGGAGCAGTGGCAGAACGATCTGCGATCTCTGATGAGGCGATGACCGCTACAATCTGCAAAAAAGAGCATTTCAGTGAGATAAAGAGAGAGAGACTGAGAGAGTCAGAGAGAAAAAGAGAGAAATACCTTAGGGAGGGCCGGAGGGAGCACCGTCGCACCGAGCACCGGAGTAGAGGCAGAGAACTCTGCGATCTCCAATCTCCGATTTGCGATCTGCGATGAGGGGCGACTAGGCGAGCAACGACGACGACAATGATGAGCTGCGGCAACGTGACTGTGGGTTATTGGGTTTGGTTTGTTGGGGTTCCGGGTTTGGTTTTGGTTTGTGTATTGAGGGGTTTTTTTTTTTTTTTTTGATAAACAGCTCTGTCTCTATGTTTGGTTTGCTGGAGTTTGATGTGCTTTAGTATTGGGGTTTGATTTCTCTGCCACTGCCAGCGACGTGATGGGTTTCAACTCTCTGCCAGCGACGACGCGACGTGATGGGTTCATTTCTGATTTTCTGTATTGGTTTTTTTTTTTTTTTTTTTTTGGGTTGAGAATCTGTGGGCTTGCCATGAGCGAGCTTGGGCTCGCCGTGGGCTTGGCTTGCTGTGGGCTCTGTTACAAATTTTTTTATTTTTTTATTTTTTTTTTTCAGATTTTAGTTCAATATTTTTGGGCTTTTTTTTGCTTGAAAGTAGAACGGATTTTTTTTTTTTTTTTTTTTTTTTTTGAGGTGTTCCTAATTTTTGATTGAGGGCTAGGAAAATGGGTGAGAAATGGGTAGGGGGGCTGGCTGTGTAATGTTGGGGGGGCCTATTTATTTTTTCTTCCTAGGCTAATGGGAAAAAAAAAAAAAAAATTTTTGCAGGGGCCACGGCCCCCCCAAGCCACTATGTGGCTCCGCCCCTGATGCGGTGAGAGCTGAACTAGGAATTATGAACAAAAAAGGTGGCGGTGGTGGTGGTGTTGGAGGAAAGTACGATTTTTTCGGAGTGTACGATGGGCATGGAGGGTGCCACGTGGCGAGGGCTTGTAGTGAAAGGTTGCATGGGATTTTGGTGGAGGAGGGTGAGAGTAGTAGTGAAGAGTTAGAAGGGTTATCGGAGTATTGGGAGAGAGTGATGGAAGCGTGTTTTGGTCAAATGGATGAGGAGGTGGTGGGTGTTGGTGGTGGTGGTGTGGGGAGGACGGTGGGGTCCATGGCAGTTGTGGTGGTGGTGGTGGGAGAGGAGGAGCTTGTGGTTGCTAACTGTGGGAATTGTAGGGCTGTCTTGTTTAGTGGTGGTGTGGCTTTGGCCTTGTCTCGTGATCATAAGGTACGGTATTTTTGAATATTTGATTCTCAATGTCATTGCCTTGTCTTCCCGCCAAGTGTGTTAGTTTTTTCTAGTTTACTTGGTTTTCTCTTTTTAAAAACGCTATTTGAAGGTTCGGTTTCTGGCTTGATTTATATGAATAAATGACAAGAAAACGTTCTTCAAAACAGCGCCGTAAGTGTGCGTCTAAGAGAAATAAAAACTATTTTACTATTTAGCTTATTAGCCTGGCACATTTTGGCACTATTTTGTAGATTCGATACAATTTTAATTAATTATTACTTTTATTTACAGTATTTTTAATAATAATTTTTTAATTTTAGCAAAATAAACCATATCCAAATTCAACTTTAAACTTCATGCGAGAGAGAAAAATCCTGACAACTTTGAAAGGAGAAGAAACAATAGAGGACCTCTAAAGAAGTCATAATTAAATGTGAGTTAAGTTTTTTTTTAAATACTATGTGAAATAGATCTGAAATCTTAATCCCTTGATAGGGTGCTGGATTTTAACTAAATTTTGCAGAACTCGTCTTTCGAATATATTCTCTCGATCGGTCGAATCTGGCATATTTCGAATTTTTGAGCTTGTAGCTTCTTTTTTCTTGTATACTGACTTACAACACTTTGGGTATTATCTTATCATACCTATAGATTTAGGAATTTATATATAGATAAATTTGTGTTCACGGTTAGTCAAATGTTTTAAAATTTTAGAACTGAACAGATAGCTCACTTTGCATAGGTCAATTTTTTTTCTTTGACAAATATTAAAAAAAAGGGTAAATTGTACCTTCATTTCAGAAGGAAAAAAAAAAAAAGAATGAAGGATTGTAGATTTTTTTTACTATAGAACCAAGCCTGAAGTAGACACCATTGCTGAATTTTTTTTGTCCGATAGCATTATAACTAGAACAAAAATAATTCTCGCTTTTTTAAGGGGGGAAAAAAAAAATTAGAACGCATGTAATGCAAAATTTGACAATGCCACCAGAGATTTCTCATTGATACGAACAATTTTTTTTTTTCAAACTTGTCTCCGTTTGCAGCAGTATCTATATTGCATATCTTCTGCACGAGAACCAAGAAGGCTAGTTGGAGTTTGCAAAGCTCCAGTGATACTACATTTTGATGGAACAATTTTAGGGGAAACAACCATCAATAACTTTGAAGAAGAATCCAAATTCAGGGACCCAAATATGAAATTGAAAGTAAGAAATGTTTCTACATTACTGGTGCTGTGGGGTGGTGCTTCTGCTTAGACGGTGTGGATTTGAAAGTAGGAAATGTTCTCATATTCTTGACCTTGTAACTTGTAAAAATCCATGACAGGAAGTGCTAGGTTTGTTTGGCTTTTGGCCATTTCAACATTTTTTTGGAGAGGTTACATTAAAAGAGAGATCGTAGTGAAATTTATTGCAGAATTAATATAAATGATTTCCAATACCTGTGGATGAAACAAATACTGTTGCACTCAACTTCTGTTGTTCATCTGAATTTTTTAATTTGCTAGAACTAGAACTAGAAGTAGGCTCATCCATAGGAAGAGTGTATGACTATTTTCAGGTCAGTGGTCTACACATAAGAACTCCTCAGATATCAATTGGGCCTTACAGCCCATTATAAAAGATGTAAAGCTCATGCTTAAAAGGTTTTTTGAGTTTTGATTTTCTTTTATTACATCGGAATGTGAACTTTCATTGCTCACAATCTTGTCATGGGCTACTTCTAGAAGTCTGATGGGCTGATTTTGTAAGGTTGGCTTTTAGGACAGAAAAAAAAAATAGTGATTGGGCCATCAAGCTCTCATTCTTCTTGAATTATTTTATTTAATAATAATAACATATATATGAAATAAAAATAAATAAATGAACGACAATCACTTGGTGCATTAATTTGAGCAACTATTTCTTGACATTCTTGACATGTGGTTGACGGACAAAGACAAATTGATCAATTTTTCTTACACGGTATGACAATGCTACTTAATTTAACGTGTTGAAAGTTGGGAGGACAAGTCGTATTCTTCATTGACGTTTATGTGAGAAAGCAATAAATATGGAGAAGACATACCACTTGCAAAAGTCATTTTCATAGTTTGTCATGAACTACAGGAAGGATAAACAGCTTTATGGAAAGTTGACTCATGAGCTGCGCCTTCAATTCAATTGGACACGAAAATGCATGAAACATCATGAATGGAAGCAATAAATATGGAGAAGACATACCACTTGCAAAGTCATTTTCATAGTTTGTCATGGACTACAGGAAGGTTAAACAGCTTTATGGAAAGTTGACTCATGAGCTGTGCCTTCAATTCAATTGGACACGAAAATGCATGGAACATCATGAATGGCACCTACACCAAACTTGTCCATAATGTCGACGAGCCTCTACTATCAAATATGGTCTTTTATCCTAATTTGTACTCTAATAGAGTAATTATCACAAAACAAATGACATAAGTTGAGATTCTATCATATATATATATATATATATATATTTTTTAAATTCACACTTTTTTAGCAAACATTTGAGGTTTAAATCTTCTACCCTCCACTATCAAATCAAAAGAAAAAAAAAATTTGTTGATACATTCATGAGTTTTTGTAGCTTAGTTGGGAAAATATATTCTCATATAAAGGACTAATTCAAATACCACTTACCCTTCCTTTAAAAAAAAAAAAAAAAAAAATCCTTACCCAAAATAAATTGGTGTCCTTTTTATGAACCTACCGTATTTATTATTTAAAAAGGAGGTTAATGTTAGGTCCAATCCATTAATGCAATGGACTCGACACAATTCGGACGTCTCTGAATCATGTTAAGTCCAGTGTATTAATGCTGCAATGGACCTAAGTTGTGTCCAAAAATATTTATAGTTAATAAAATTATCTTTTAATTCTATATTTTAAGATACATACAATAATTTCAAACTTATATTTTTCTCTCCATTATATATATATATATATATATATATTATTATGTGGATTAGGAAGTTGAATCACACACATTTATAGTTGACAGCATTTCATTGATTGGAAGATCATTTCAGCTATACTTTGGTGGACCTAATAATTTGTCCTGGTTGACGAACAAAGAATTTGCTCAACTTTTCTTACACTTTATGACCATACAAAGTTATGTAATTTAACATGTTGGAGGTTGGGAGTTGGGAGAAGAAGTTGTATTTTTCATTGATATTCCAGTGAGAAAGCAGCAAAGAATCAAAAAAAAGGGATGAATACTTTTTTTTTTTTTTTTTGATAACAGGGATAACTCTAATTGCAAAAGTCAATTTCAAGTTTGTATATGGAACCACAAATTCATGGAAGCTAGTTGTTGACTCATAACTCATGAGTCTTTAGTCATGGCTTCAATTTAATACGAACGTGCATGGAATATATGCACAACATCCACACCAAACTTTTACATAATGTCTGTGAGCATTTTATCATCAAATACAAAATACCATAGTCTTTAATCCTCAAATAGCTCTTCAAAAAGTTGGTATGAAATTTTATTTTGTTGAGAAGAATGTTGGTATGAAATTGATTAAACATGTCTAGCTGGTCAACATGTTCCTTGTTCCTTTGTCACATCTTAAATTACCATGATGGACTCCCTAAAGTTCTAATCAATACTGACCATATCATGGGATCTAGTGACATTTTATGAATTGATAACATGCGGACCACATCATGGGATCTAGTGACATTTTAAGGTACCACATATTGAGTAGGAAATTGATAATTATCTTGAAAATAATGTAACTTTGGAGCTTGTTAAAAACACATTCTCTAAATTGATAATTTTCCTATTCAAAAGAGTTCTATTATCATATTATAAGGAGGAAAAATCACAAGTGTTCACCAAGTTCACCACACACGATTCTAAAAATAAAAAAATAAAATAAGGCGAAAAGCATATTTTAGTCCCTACATTTTTTGGCGATTCTCATTTTAGTTCCTATATTTTATTTTTACCACTTTTAGTCCCTATCCTGAAAAATGGTTCCCATTTTGGTCCCTGCTGTTACATCATAAATGGATATTGCTAACGTGGCAAACGACATTGATAAATAATAATAAACTAATGTCCACGTGGCATAAATTAATAATAAAAAAATATTTTTTGGCATTAAAAAATGCCACGTTGGCATCTAAATTAAAAAAATTAATTTATTAATTTTAACTAAATAAAAAAAATTATAAACAGAATTAAAAACTAAAAATTATATAAATTGGGATCTAAATGTGTCTTAAACAAGAACAACAAGAACAAATCCAAGAACACAAACCCAAAAATTAAAAAAAAAAAAAAAAAAAAAACAAAAACAAAAATATCTCCTCTGCATCGAAAAGAACACAAACCCAAGAACACAATCTCAGATCAAGAACACAAACCCAGAAATTAAAAAAAATAATAAAAAAAAAAATCTCCTCTGCATCGAAAAGATCACAAACCCAAGAACACAATCTCAGATCAAGAACACAAACCCAGAAATTAAAAGAAAAAACAAAGATATCTCCTCTGCATCGAAAAGAACACAAACCCACAATCTCAGGCGATGCGGAGGCATGGTCGACGGCCCAAATATCTCCTCTGCATCAAAATCAGCTTTCGATATGCTTTTTGCACATCCTCGACCTTGCAACTCTTCTCCACCCCCAAAATCTCGTAGTAGTCTTTCTTCTTCTTAATCTGCCTCACGATCGCGATTTTCTCCTCTATGTATGAGGCCGACGCGGATGCCGATGAGGCCGACGATGAAGACGGACCTTGGTGGTGGACCGATGGCTGATTGGACGGTTTCGATGACTCCGATGTGCCGTTATTAGTGGACCCGGAGGAACCTTGAGGTTGTGGATGCCCAGGCCCATTGGATTCTTTCTCAATCTCCGATAAGAGATCATAGACCGGAAGAGTGGGATCGAGATGACGAGCTTTGGAGATGAATTTCAAGGCTTGGCTTCGATCTCTAACTTCCATAGCTTGTTTACCGATTCTCAATCATTTCAAAGCGTCATCTTTGTTCCCTTCCATTTTCCAATTAAGTAAAAACCGTAAACCTCGGGGAAAAAAATTTAGGGATTTTGAATTTGCGAAAAAAAAAGTGAAATAGAAGGATTAGAAATTGGAATGGATTGAAAATAATGGAAGAGAGAAAAAGGGAAAGGAAATGAGAGAAATTGAGGTTACAAATGGAATCGAAGAAATAAGCGAGGTGGGGATTTTTTTTTTTTTTTTTTTTTTTTTTTTTAATTTCTGGGTTTGTGTTCTTGAATCTGAGTTTGTGTTCTTAGACCTGGGTTTATGTTCTTGTTCAAGCCACATTTAGATCTCAATTTATGTAATTTTTAGTTTTTAATTCTGGTTTTAACTTTTTATTTAGTTAAAATTAATAAATTAATTTTTTTTAATTTAGATGCTGACGTGGCATTTTTTAATGCCAAAAAATATTTTTTATTATTAATTTATGCCACGTGGACATTAGTTTATTATTATTTATCAATGTTGTTTGCCACGTCAGCAATATCCGTTTATGATGTAACGGCAGGGACCAAAATGGGAACCGTTTTTCAGGATAGGGACTAAAAGCAGTAAAAATAAAATATAGGGACTAAAATGAGAATCGTGTGAAAATGTAGGGACTAAAATGTGCTTTTCACCATAAAATAAACATGCACACACATTTTAGAAAACATATATTCATAAGTTTTCTTAATTATTTTATTTGTTAGTTTTTGTGTTGCTTTATGATTGCAAAAGACTTAGTAAACTTTCTAGATGAAACAAGTTGTAAAACACAAACTCACACCCTTTCTTACAAACGGCCAACTCAGAGTCAAGGTAGTCCTATGTCAACTGCGAAGATGGTGAGAAGTTTCACTTGCTAGTTGCTAGTTGGTTGAAGAAGATATAGTCCTTGACCATTGTGACCTTGGCGTGTTATATAATGTAAACCAAAACAAAGAGTCCCTACCCTATATGCATTTGAGAATGCAATAATTGTGATAAGCTCACCCACACAAGACCGATTGATTAGAAAGGGCCACCCTCCAAATGGGGGAGAAAAATTATTTATTGACTAGAAAAATCAGTACTGCCTTGTAACTAGCAAATTATTACTCTATTAATTTCACACATGGTATTTTTAATTTTTTTTTTTTTAAATTGGTGGTATAATTATATTAGTTAAATTATGGGTTGAAGTGATAATCCAATAATAATTAACAGCATCTTTTGTGATGTTCAATATCTGTGCTTCCAACCCCAACTCTCATCCCCAATATTTACCTATAATTTATATATACTATAAAACCGAAACTTTTGACTTTCTATTGACTTCATAATATATTGACACATAAGCTTTATTGCTTCCACAATTTAACACCTCATTTTAATTTATTTAATTTGTTAACTAAACACACGCAAGTTTTGAAATCCCAAACCCGACTACAAAATTTCATCAAGCGCATAACTAGCCACTCTCTCCCTAAACAAAACTACAGAGCTCCCCTTCTCCCTTTCAATATCCCAAAATATTAATATATATACTGCAGTTTACTAAACAAAAAAACCCTAATCTAATAATAAAAAATAAAAAAACCTTACGCTACCTCCATTCTCCAAAGACTCGAATCTTTGACAGCTCCAAAATGCACCGTTCCGCTGTAGGCTAATTGTCTCCACTTGATCACTGGTGTCGGCTCATCAGTATGCATTTATACTGGTATCTCCCTCTCGCTTTCTCTAATCATGTTTGAGATTACAAGTTTGTTTTGCAAAATAGTTGACTTTGGTCAGGATATGTGAATGAAAAACCAAAACAAGTTGTGTTAATGTTTTGACAACTTAAATTTTCTTTTTTCTTTTTTTTATAAAAAGATTTCTATCATTTTACAGGTGTCACTCACTAGAGACTAGAGTGTGTGTGTGTGTGTGTTTTTTTTTTTTTTTTTAATATTATTTTTTGCTAAATCTAGAGACTAGAGTGTGTATGATATTTTGTTTACAGCTTTCATTCTTTAAGTTCTGTAAAATTTAATTAAGCATAGTACAGTCATATGTTTATTTTTTGGTTTCTCATGGTGTAGGCATTTGTTCTTGATATGATATGTTTTACTTCATACATTGCAGGTACTGAAAATGGGCTTTCAAGCTTTCATCTTTTCCTTTGTGGGGGTGGCTGCTAGGACATATGCCAAACATGTATGACATCCACTTGATGACCACAAAAAAGTTTCCATGTAGACCTCTTTGCATTCTTGAAATTTTTACTCCAACATGGTTATACAAGAACAAATTTTATGGTCACAAAAATTCACTTTGACCTGAGGTTAAAAAATCTGTGGCTAAGGTGTTGTAAGTTACAAAAAATATGCCAAAAATTGTCAGGGTTTATTCATAAATTCCATATGGCAATGCCACAATAACATATAACTATTACAAATTCTGGTATTTGTAAGGTTGAATTTAATCAACCATCTAATTGGCTTTATTCCGTGACCAATTTGCTTGTAATTTAGCACTTAGTAACCCTGTATTTAGGTGGGAAAATTGTAAGGATAGTGTGTGAGAAGATGTGAATAAAAGCTCAAGAGTATGCAAGAAAAACAGAGGTTCGCAGCTAGGGCTCGCGGGTGGATCGCAACTGTCAAGCTGCCAAAAGCTGGCACGTGAGAGGCACACTAGGAAGCTGAAGGGTCGCGCCAGCTGTCATGCTATAGGACAAAAGTCCTAGGCTGGCCAGGCCGTTACGACGCGACTTGAACTCGCGACTTGGACAAGCCGCGAGACCAAGTCACCAATTTGCCCTGTTTGGCAAAAACTAACGTTTTGCATTCCCTTCTCACCCTACTATATATACACCCTTATACCTATCATATATAGAGAGCTCCTAGAGAGAATTTTGTGAGAGAAAACCCTAGAGAAAAACAAGATTGCCTCATCCCCAATCTTCATCTAAGAGACTCTACAAATTCCTCTACTCTCTTCCTCTCCATTGTCATACCCTTGAGAGGTTATTTACCAAACCCTTATCTCACCACACCCACGTCTGTGAGAAGGTCCATTTGGTGCTTAGGGAAGCAGTTTGGGAAGGAACCAATATACATTGGTTGATGCTATGGTCAAGTAGCAGAATTTGGGAAGTTAAAGAAGAAATAGGTTCGGCGTAACCTCGTTGGAGCAAGAAGTTTGGAGGGCTTAAGTACTTGGGTAGATTAGGTTTGGAGGGTCTTCTGCTGTTCATGTATCCCAACTATATTCTTTAGTGGATTTTATCATCGCTTGGAGGGCGGCGGAGAGGTTTTACGCCGAGGACTTCGGTTTCCTCTTCAATAACACATCGTGTGTTGTCCGTGTGTTTGCATCTCTCTTTCCTTTATCTTTGCCTTATATTTACTGCTATGGATGTGTTTATATTTGGCTTAGATTGTTTTATCAATTCTGTTATAAGCTTGTTATCATATTCCGCACATTAATTGTTTGATATAAAGCTTGAATTGGTATTTTTGTGATTTGGGGGTCTAAACATTCAAGGGTGTTTCATACCCATATTGAACTTTCAGTATTGAATTCTATTGAAGGTTGAAGATAGCACAATATTGACCATGTATGATAATTTCATATAATAATAATCTCTCAGACTATCACAAAAATAATAATAATAATAATATTCTTTAAAATCTCATACTCAATAGCTTTTTTGTGCATTACACGAGTTAACCACTAATAATAATAATAAAAATAGCAGTAGTAGTAGGAATTACTCTTGAAATTATAAATTAAATATTCGAGACCATGGTAGGCAACACGAAATCATGAATGTAGGAATGCTTTCAAGAAGTCATATACTCTCGTATGCACGAATGCAGCTTCATAAGATCAAGTTCAGAGAGCTTATTAGTGGTTATATGTATAGCTTCAATTAAAATAGGATTTTACATTTGCTATTCCAGTTGCATCATTCAATTGATCTTGTTTGTACCGCTCACTCACTTTAGATTTTGGTTTGGTCCGGTTTTCCTGCATATAGCCAAACTCTCTCATCAAATTATTTAAGGCATGTTCTCATCCAATCCTTCCAAAATACATAATCGTTCCCTCAAAACGAGGGAACAGTGAAGGACCATGCTTTATCCACTACATGCTTTATCCACTACACAATAGGAGTCAATGATGAAACTCAAGGAAAATGTTCTAAAACAAATACACCTATGCTCTAATACTAATAAAAAAAATCAATTTAATAGTAGATTAATTGAGTTAATTTATAATTTATTCCAAACAAATAGTAGAAATAGTTATTTCAACCGCTAAAAATATCATCTTAAATGCAACAACAAGTGATATAAACAATAAAACCTCACACAAATTTTGGTGACGAAGTGAAGTAAAAAAACCCAATAAATAAATAAAACCATTCTTCCACGAGGAGGAAAAAAAGAAGAGAAAAAGAAAAAGAAAAAAAGAGCTGGTATGAAATTGATTGAACATGACAAGGGGGCCAAGATGTTCCTTATTTCTTTGTCATATGATTCATACCTTAAATTATCATGGACTCTATGAAATCTAGTAGATACCATGCACATCATGGGACCTAGTGAGATTTTAAGGTACCACATATTGTTGAGGAAATTAATAATTATCTAAAAAAGAATGTAACTTTGACGAGTTAAAAACCATTTCTTTAAATTGATAATTGTCATGGTCAAAGGAGTTTTTTATCCAAATAATTTTTCTTTTTGTAAAGTCACACACTCATGTTCAAGTACACCACACATGCTAACCTATTCTAAAATGTCCATAAATTTTCTAAAATAAAAAGTTTTCTAGAAAACATATGTCCATAAATTTTCAAAATTATTTTAATTGTTAGTGTTTGTGTTACTTTATATTTTCAAAAGACTTTTTAAACTTTCAAGATGAAACCAATCTTAAAACACAAATTCAAACCCCTTCTCATGTAAACAATCTATACAAAATATTTTAACAATTATTACCTATATGATAATTTCATATAATGATAATCTCTCAGACTATCACAAAAATAATAATAATAATAATAATAATAATAATAATAATACTCTTTAAAATCTCATACTCAATAGTTTTTTTGTGCATCACACGAGTTAGCGACTAATAATAATAATAAAAATAGTAGTAGTAGTAGGAATTACTCTTGAAATTATAAATTAAATATTCGAGACCACGGTAGGCAACACGAAATCATGAATGTAGGAATGCTTTCAAGAAGTCATATACTCTCGTATGCACTAATGCAGCTTCATAAGATCAAGTTCAGAGAGCTTATTAGTGGTTATATGTATAACTTCAATTAAACAATCTATACAAAATATTTTAACAATTATTACCTATTTTAAAAATAAATAAATAAATAACTTAATTAGCCAATGCAGTTGAAGCAGAACGTATAGGATAATTCTTTCATTCTTTTCATGGTTCCTATATATCCTTTTTTAGTTGCTGATTTTGCCCTAGATAACTAAGGCATATACAGATTACAGAGCACTTTTAGTTTAGTTGGGTATAAAAATTAACAACCAATTTGACAGTGCTGACGAGTGTCCAATTGCAATATTCAAAGTACAGAGAAGATATATAAGGTGTATGAGACTGAAGATTTATGTTCTACTTTACCAAGACTGGTAAATTTTTTAAAACAAGACTTACAAGTTGGCATTTCTTTTATTCTAATAATTGAAAAAAAAAATGTAAACAAAGGCATAACTTAGAATACGTAGAACCT
Organism: Quercus cerris; assembly: GCA_963669245.1. NCBI lineage: Eukaryota > Viridiplantae > Streptophyta > Magnoliopsida > Fagales > Fagaceae > Quercus > Quercus cerris. The sequence goes on along the minus strand of OY770014.1, from coordinate 45,196,979 downwards.
ATGATCCGTGTAAACTAGCCGTAGTTCTATGCCAATTAACTGTGAAGATGGTGAGATGTTTCATTTGCTAATTGCTAATTGATTGAAGGAGATATGGTCCTTAGTGACTACAAGGACCTTTGAAGTTTAAGATAATGTAAACCAGAACCCAAAAAAAAAAAAAAACTATCTTATAATAATTTTGATAGGCACACGTACAAGAGACTGATTGATTATAATTTAGAAAGGACCACCATCCAAAATGGAAGAGAAAAATTATTTGTTGACTAGAAAATTAAATCAGCACTGCAGCCGCCCTGTAGCTAGCAAGTCAGTTCTCTATTTAATTTCACACATGGTATAATTAATTTTTTATTTTTTTATTTTTTAGGTGGTGGTATGGTATAATTAAATTAGTAGGAATTGAATTTATATCTCAATCAATAATTAATTGCATGATGCAATTATAATGGAATTGTGAGATCTGATGTAGAAGTTTGAAAAGTAAAAAAAGTAAAAAGTTGAAAGGTTAAAAAAAAGTTTTGATCTAAGGACTAAGATTAAAAGTGATTTTTAATTTTTAATCTCATCTATTGATTTACTAGCATCAAATCTGGATCCGTAAGAAGTATGGGTCAAATTGATAGTCCATTAATATTTTGTAGTGTTTTATGTTTGTAATTCGAACCCCACCTCCTATATTCATCACCACCACCAACAACACTAATAATAATAATAGGAATTACTTAGGAATTATGAAAATTTATTGTCATTGAGACCACGACAGGTAAAATAAATATAAGAATGCTTTCAGAAAGCCATATGAATTAATGTTGCTTCGTAAGATCAAGCTCATAGAACCTTTGAGTGGTTGCATGTAAAAAATCGATCATAATAGGATTTTATATTTGCTATTCCAGTTGCACTCATTTGATTGATGTTTGGATCACTCATTCAATTGATCTTTGTTCCAGTGAGATATTTAATCTATATATATATATATATATATAATAATAGGTGAAACTGAGAGAAACTCAAATTAGAATTCCAAATTAGAGTTCCACTTTTGCGCCATGTGTCCTAAATTATTTATTCTTAAAGAGTTTTATTTCTTAATTTTAGAATCAAATATGAGATCACATCACAAATATTCACCTAAGTGAATTATTAAGTACAAAAACTAAAGAGTCTAGAATAAATAAATCATAAAAAAAAGTGCTTCACAGTAATTAAAAAAAAAATGGACAATTTACATTTTATATCTAATAATATCCTTACAAAATTTTTTAAAGAGTTAACAAAATATAAAAATGACTATCAATAGTATTTAAATTATATATATATATATATATGAATTACATTATGCATCTTATTGTATATCTTTAAGTGTATCCATACATATTCATGAGATTACAAGCTAGTTTTATATAATGTGTTGAACTTTCCACTAAGCTATTTAATTTAGCATCTTGGAATGACAAGTTGTATTTTTCATTGATGTTCTAGTGAGATATTTAATTCAATTTAACGTGTTGAACTATAAATGGAAGAGAAAATTATTTGTTGATTAGAATATTAAATCAGCACCTCCCTGTAGCTAGCAAGTCAGTTCTCTATTTAACTTCGCACATGGTATAATTAATATGTTTTTTTTAGGTGGTGGTATGGTATAATTATATTAGTAGGAATTGGATTTATATCTCAATCAATAATTAATTGAATGATGCAATTATAATGGAATTGTGAGATCTGATGTAGAAGTTTGAAAAGTAAAAAATTAAAAAGTTGAAAGGTAAAAAAAAAAAAAAAAATTGTTGATCTAAGGACTAAAATTAAAAGTGATTTTTAATTTTCAATCTCATCCATTGATTTACTAGCATCAAATCTAGATCTGTAAGAAGTATGGGTCGAAGTGATAGTCCATTAATATTTTGTGGTGTTTTATGTTTGTAATTTGAAACCCACCTCCTATATTCACCACCACCACCACCAACAACAATAATAGGAATTAATTTGGAATTATGAATATTTATTGCCATTAAGACCATGACAAGTAACATGAATATAAGTATGCTTTTAGAAAGTCATATGTACTAATGCAGCTTCATAATTTCAAGCTCATATAACCTTTGAGTGGTTGCATGTAAAAATTCAATGAAAATAAGATTTTATATTTGCTATTCCAGTTGCACTCATTAAATGATCTTTGGACCGCTCATTCAATTGATCTTTGTTCCAGTGAGATATTTAATTTTATTTAATGTGTTAAATTTATCATTGAGCTATTTAATTTAATATATTGGAACGACAAGTTGTATTTTTTATTGATATTCTAGTGAGATATTTAATTCAATTTAACGTGTTGAACTTTAAATGAAAGAGAAAAATTATTTGTTGACTAGAAAATTAAATCAGCACCGCCTGTAGCTAGCAAGTTAGTTCTCTATTTAATTTCGCACATGGTATAATTATTATTATTTTTTTAGGTTGTAGTATGGTATAATTATATTAGTAGGAATTGGATTTATATCTCAATCAATAATTAATTGCATGATGCAATTATAATGAAATTGTAAGATCTGATGTAGAAGTTTGAAAAGTAAAAAAAATAAAAAGTTGAAAGGTTAATTTTTTTTTTTTTGATCTAAGGACTAAAATTAAAAGTGATTTTTAATTTTCAATCTCATCCATTGATTTACTAGCATCAAATCTAGATCCGTAAGAAGTATGGGTCGAAATGATAGTCCATTAATATTTTTTGGTGTTTCATGTTTGTAATTCAAACCCCACCTCCTATATTCACCACACCACCACCAACAACAACAACAATAATAGGAATTACTTTGGAATTATGAATATTTACTACCATTGAGACCACGACAAGTAACATGAATATAAGAATGCTTTCAGAAAGTCATATGAACTAATGCAGCTCATAGAACCTTTGAGTGGTTGCATGCAAAAATTTGATGAAAATAGGATTTTATATTTGATATTCCAATTGCACTCATTTAATTGATCTTTTGACCACTCATTCAATTGATCTTTGTTCTAATGAGATATTTAATTTTATTTAATGTGTTGAACTTTCCACTGAGCTATTTAATTTAACATCTTGGAATGACAAGTTGCATTTTTTATTGATGTTCTAATGAGATATTTAATTCAATTTAACGTGTTGGGACAACAACTTGTATGTTTCATTGATGTTCCAATGAGATATTTAATTTCATTTAACGTGTTGAACTTTCCACTGAACTTTTTAATTTAATGTGTAGGGATGACAAATTATATTTTCCATTAATGTTCCAGTGAGATATTTAATTTCATTTAATGTGTTGAAGTTTCTACTAATCTATTTAATATAAGTTGTTGGGATGACAAGTTGTATTTTTCATTAATGTTCCAGTGAGAGAGATATTTAATTTCATTTAACGTGTTGAACTTTCTAATCAGTTATTTAATTTAATGTGTTGGGACAATAAGTTGTATTTTTCATTGATGTTCCAGCAGGATATTTAATTTCATTTAACTTGTTGAACTTTCCACTTAGCTATTTAATTTAACAAGAAGTATTTTCATTGATGTTCCAGTGAAAAGGCAACAATGATAGGAATGGAAGCTATTTATTGACTCAAGAATCATGGCTTCAATTGGATATGAAGGTGCATGGAACATCAGCCCAGCAACCACACCAAAGTTGTCCATATTGTTGGTGAGCTTCTTGCCATCAAACAAAGTCTTTTACTCTTGAATAGCTTTCAAATAGTTAATATATTCACAAAAACCTTGTAAATAGTAATTGATTTTTTTTTTTTTTTTTTTTGTATTTCCAATGAAAATGTTTAGGTTTAAATTCTTCCTTCTAAACCCCAATATCAAATTATTATTATTATTATTATAAATTTAGGAGAAAGGGAATTTGAATCATGGATGTCTCCTTTAGAAATACCAAAAAGTGTCAATTGAATTACAAGCTCTTGACCCCATTGTAAAATTATCAAAAGAATGAAATAATTAATAAAATTCATGAGTTCCAATTATTTCAAATGCATATAAAATTTATTCTCATATAAAAGACTTAAATTCAAATCTTGCTTACACCAAAATAAATTGGTGTCTTTTTTATGAACCAATAGTATCTATCATTGGAAAGAAATTATAATTAATAAATTCATCTATAAATTCGATTCATATCAAGTTTGGGACTTTAGAAAAATATAAGGAAGTTTCATTTATTCAATTATGATAATGCTTTTCCAAGGGAAACCAAGAGCTCAACCAGTATGAAATTCCACTAGGAGAGAGAGAGAGAGAGAGAGAGCCCTATCACTTTATGGATTCCAAGTCATTTCCCACCCTTTCTAACATACACAAATTACACAAAATATTTTAACAATTATTAACTGTTTAAAAAAAAAAACCAAAACTTAATTAGCCAATTCAGTTGAAGCAGAACATGTTGGAGAATGCTTTCTTTCTTTTCATCATAGTTTCTATAGATCCTTTTTTTTTTTTTTGCTGCTAATTTTGCCCTAGATAACTACAATATATATATATATATATAGAGCAGCTTTTTTTTCTTTTTGTAAAGTTGTTATTTACAACTATGTATTTTGTTGGCTTTTATTCCATGCCAAATTTGATTGTAATTATTTTCAATCGTTTATACCCTGTATTTGTTGTGGGATTTGTTGTAAGGGTTGTGTGATAGAGTGTGTTAAGACTCAAGCAATTTGGAGACTGAAGGATTCTCGCGGGTATGTCGTAACCTAGCTTCCCGCGAAGTGAAGCATGTGCCCTGCACGTGCTGGAATGCGAAGAGTCAGGCCAGGTGAAGACAACTGTCTCTCGCGAGTATCTCGCGGGTAAGGCCTTCCCGCGAGACAAGCTATTCTGCCAGCCTGTATTGAATGACTCACACATTTTGCACCTATCCTATATATACCCTCATTACCCACAAATGTTGAGAGAGGCTTCAGAGAGAAAACCCTAGCCAAACACATTGGGAATTAGAGATTGTCATCCCCACCTTTCTCTATACAATTGCTTGTGGTGTCTCCTCAACCCTTCCCTCTCCATTTCCACACCATTGAAAGGTTGATAGCCCAAACACTTACCACACCCTTTGAGAGTGTTGAGTGACGTTTTGGTGCTGCTGGGAAGCATTGGAAGAAGCCTGAAATGGCAGATGCAACATGGAGCTTGTTGCGGAATCCGGGGTGCTAGACAAGACACGGTTCCGAGAAGCCTTGTTGGAGTAGGAGCTTGGAGGGCTTAGGTATATCAGGTAGATTAGGCTTGGAGGGTCTCTTACTAACCCATGTATCCCAACTAATTGTCTAGTGGATCGATTTCCGCTTGGAGGGCGGCGGAGAGGTTTTTCGCCGAGTTCTTCGGTGTTTTCTGTGTTTGCATCCTTCTTTCATACTCTTGTTTAATTCCATTATACTGCTGTGTTGCTTAGTTTATGGATTAGAGTAGCTTACTTGTTCATCCGCTCGCTTTTACACTATTCCGCACTTTGTATTAAAGTTGTGTAAAATATATCGAGCCGTAATTTTAATTGGGGGGTCTAAACAACTCTTGTGTTTTCAACACATTTTCGAGCTTTCAATTGGTATCAGAGCGGGTACACTTGATGTGGTTTTAATACCTAAGTGTGATCCTAGACCCCTTGGTGTGTTTTGAAAAGTGTTCTTGTTAAAACTACCATGAAGGATTTGAAAAGTGCTTGTGAAAATGACTCAATGAGCATATTTGAAGATTGTTCTAGTAATGCAATCTTAGAGTTATTTAAATCTAAGAAACATGCTAGAATTTTTAGTCATATGCTAAAATCATTAGTTCATAGGAACCATGATATACATAACAGCCTATGTGAGTCAAAGTCTTTAAACTATGAATATGAGAGAAGAAATAGACAGTTAAGTGATAAACTTGGTCGTTTAAAAAGGAAACTTCACTCATCCTTGAATGAAATAAGGAAAAATGATTCTTGTTTTGATGGTCAAGAATGTCTCTCTCATGCATGTCTTTTTGTTCATACCGCATTGAAAGTGTTTAACTCATGTTTGTGGTACCTTGACAGCGGGTGTTCTTGGCATATGACTGGAGAAAAATCTTTGTTCAAAACTCTTAAAGAGAAGGAAGATGGATTTGTGACATTTGGGGATGGTAGTCATTCACAAGTTCTTGAAAAGTAGTCGAAGAACATATAGGATAATTCTTTCTTTCTTTTCATGGCTCCTATATATCCATTTTTCAATTGCTAAAATTTTGCCCAAGATAACTAGGGCATATACAGAACACTTATAGTTTAGTTGGGTATAAAAATTAACAACCAATTTGATAGTACTGACGAGTGTCCAATTGCAATATTGAGAGTATAAAGAAGATATATAAGGTGTATGGGACAAAAGATTTATGTTCTACTTTACCAAGACTGGTATATTTTTTGAAACTAGATTTACAAGTTGGCATTTCTTTTATTCTAATAAGCGAAAATAAATTGTAAACAAAGGCATAACATAGAGTATGTAGAACCTATGATCTGTGTAAACTAGCCATAGTTCTACGCCAATTGTGAAGATGGTGAGATGTTTCCCTTGCTAGTTGCTAATTGATTGAAGGAGATATGGTCCTCGGTGACCACAATGACCTCTGAACTTGGAGATATGTAAAAATTAAAATTAAAAAAAAAAAAAAAAAAATCTTATAATAATTATGATAGGCACATGTACAAGAGACTGATTGGTTAGAATTTAGAAAGGACCACCCTCCAAAATGGAAGAGTAAAATTATTTGTTGACTAGAAAATTAAATCAATACCAACGCATAAGTCAAGAGTAGAACATATGATCCGTGTAAATTGGCACTAGTCCAAAGCCAACTATGAAGTTGGTGAGAAATTTCACTTACTAGTTGCTAGTTGATTGAAGAAGATATGGTCCTCGATAACCACAGGTGTGACCTTGACGTTTGAGATAATGAAACCAAAACAAAAAAATAATAATAATAACAACTGTGAAGATGGTGAGATGTTTCACTTGCTAGTTGCTAATTGATTGAAGGAGGTCTGGTCCTCAGTGACCGCAATGACCTATGAAGTTTGAGATAATCTAAACCAAAAAAAAAAACTATCTTATAATAATTATGATAGGCACATGTACAAGAGACTGATTGGTTAGAATTTAGAAAGGACCACCCTCCAAAATGGAAGAGTTAAATTATTTGTTGACTAGAAAATTAAATCAATACCAACGCGTAAGTCAAGAGTAGAACATATGGTCCGTGTAAATTGGCACTAGTCCCAAGCCAACTACGAAGTTGGTGAGAAATTTCACTTACTAGTTGCTAGTTGACTGAAGAAGATATGGTCCTCGATTACCACAGGTGTGACCTTGACGTTTGAGATAATGAAACCAAAACAAAAAAGTAATAATAATAACTACTGTGAAGATGGTGAGATGTTTCACTTGCTAATTGCTAATTGATTGAAGGAGATATGGTCCTCAGTGACTGCAATGACCTATGAAGTTTGAGATAATGTAAACCAAAAAAAAAAAACTATCTTATAATAATCATGATAGGCACACGTACAAGAGACTGATTGATTGGAATTTAGAAAGAACCACCCTCCAAAATGGAAGAGTAAAATTATTTGTTTTCTAGAAAATTAAATCAATACCAACGCATAAGTCAAGAGTAGTACATATGATCCGTGTAAATTGGCACTAGTCGCAAGCCAACTATGAAGTTGTGAGAAATTTCACTTACTAGTTGCTAGTTCATTGAAGAAGATATGGTCCTTGATAACCACAGGTGTGACCTTGACATTTGAGATAATGAAGCCAGAACAAAAAAATAATAATAATAACAACTGTGAAGATGGTGAGATGTTTCACTTGCTAGTTGCTAATTGATTGAAGGAGACATGGTCCTCAGTGACCGCAATGACCTATGAAGTTTGAGATAATCTAAACCAAAAAAAAAACTATCTTATAATAATTATGATAGGCACATGTACAAGAGACTGATTGGTTAGAATTTAGAAAGGACCACCCTCCAAAATGGAAGAGTTAAATTATTTGTTGACTAGAAAATTAAATCAATACCAACGCGTAAGTCAAGAGTAGAACATATGGTCCGTGTAAATTGGCACTAGTCCCAAGCCAACTACGAAGTTGGTGAGAAATTTCACTTACTAGTTGCTAGTTGACTGAAGAAGATATGGTCCTCGATAACCACAGGTGTGACCTTGATGTTTGAGATAATGAAACCAAAACAAAAAAGTAATAATAATAACTACTGTGAAGATGGTGAGATGTTTCACTTGCTAATTGCTAATTGATTGAAGGAGATATGGTCCTCAGTGACTGCAATGACCTATGAAGTTTGAGATAATGTAAACCAAAAAAAAAAAAACTATCTTATAATAATCATGATAGGCACACGTACAAGAGACTGATTGATTGGAATTTAGAAAGAACCACCCTCCAAAATGGAAGAGTAAAATTATTTGTTTTCTAGAAAATTAAATCAATACCAACGCATAAGTCAAGAGTAGTACATATGATCCGTGTAAATTGGCACTAGTTGCAAGCCAACTATGAAGTTGTGAGAAATTTCACTTACTAGTTGCTAGTTGATTGAAGAAGATATGGTCCTTGATAACCACAGGTGTGACCTTGACATTTGAGATAATGAAGCCAGAACAAAAAAATAATAATAATAACAACTGTGAAGATGGTGAGATGTTTCACTTGCTAGTTGCTAAATGATTGAAGGAGATATGGTCCTCAGTGACCGCAATGACCTATGAAGTTTGAGATAATGTAAACCAAAAAAAAAAAAAAACTATCTTATAATAATCATGACAAACACACGTACAAAAGACTGATTGATTAGAATTTAGAAAGAACCACCCTCCAAAATGGAAGAGTAAAATTATTTGTTGATTAGAAAATTAAATCAGTGCCAACGCGTAAGTCAAGAGTAGAACATCTGATCCGTGTAAACTAGCACTAGTCCCACGCCAACTACGAAGATAGTGAGAAATTTCACTTACTAGTTGCTAGTTGATTGAAGAAGATATGGTCCTTGATAACCACAGGTGTGATCATGATGTTTGAGATAATGAAACCAAAACAAAAATAATAATAATAATAATAACAACTGTGAAGATGGTGAGATGTTTCACTTGCTAGTTGCTAATTGATTGAAGGAGACATGGTCCTCAGTGACCGCAATGACCTTTGAAGTTTGAGATAGTGTAAACCAAAAAAAAAAAAAAAAAAAACTATCTTATAATAATCATGATAGGCACACGTACAAGAGACTGATTGATTAGAATTTAGAAAGGACCACCCTCCAAAATGGAAGAGTACAATTATTTGTTGACTAGAAAATTAAATTAGTATCAAGCGTAAGTCAAGAGTAGAACATATGATCCGTGTAAACTGGCACTAGTCCCACGCCAACTACGAAGATGGTGAGAAATTTCACTTACTCGTTGCTTGTTGATTGAAGAATATATGGTCCTCGATAACCACAGGTGTGTCCTTGACGTTTGAGATAATGAAACTAGAACAAAAAAATAATAATAACAACAACTGTGAAGATGTGTTTCAATTGCTATAGGCACACGTAAAAGAGACTGATTGATTAGAATTTAGAAAGGACCACCCTCCAAAATGGAAGAGTAAAATTATTTGTTAACTAGAAAATTAAATCAGTACCAACGCGTAAGTTAAGAGTAGTGCATATGATCCATGTAAATTGGCCCTAGTCCCATGCCAACTACGAAGATGGTGAGAAGTTTCACTTACTGGTTTCTAGTTGATTGAAAAAGATATGGTCCTCGATAACCACAGGTGTGACCTTGACATTTGAGATAATGAAACCGGAACAGAATAAGAATAATAATAAATAAATAAATAAATAAATAAAAAATAAAACCCCCCTCTTATTCTTAATCAAATATGCTATAATTATGATAAGCTCAAACAAAAGGCTGATTGGTTATAATTTTAGAAAGGATCACAGTAGGCAACATGAATTGGTATGTACTTTATCCATGATAGTACGGGTTAAGGATTACACTCATAAGTTCCTAAACAAGTATATCTATGCTTTGATACCAATTGAAAATTTCAGTTTAGACCCCAAATTATTTAGGTAGTAGATTAATTGCATTAATTTATAATTTACTCCAAACAAATTGCACAAAAGGGTATTTCAACCTCCGGAAATATCATCTTAAAAGCAACAATAAAAACTCACACTGATTTTGGTGATGGAGTGAAGTGGAAAACATGTTATAAAAATAAATAAATAAAAACGTCCTCAATAGTAAAAACATTACAAGGATCCTGCCTCTTATAAAAGTCACTATAGAAAAAGCAATATAAACAATAAAACCCCACTCGGATTTTGGTGATGAAGTGAAGTGGAAAACCAATTACAAAAATAAATAAAGAAATAAAAACCCCCCTTGATAGAAAAAACATTATAATTAAGGATCCAGCCTCTTGTAAAAGTCACTATAGAAAAAGCAGTTATAACTCAAAAAACCTTTACACAACTAGACTCTTTATGGTAACTTCTATAAATACCACATTTGCCTTCGCAGTGGCTCCAAAACCTTTTTAATCTTTCTATACGAATCTCCTCTGTTAGGACATATATGTTTTAACTTGTTTAAGAACATATGTCACTTAGTTATGTAAATTGGCTAATCCTTTGACAAAACGCACTCTGCTTGTAATTGGGTAGTTCTAGGCGTTTTTAATACTTCAAGAAACAATGTTTCAAGGTCAAGTGTTGAAGTCATCAAGTCTGTCCAAGAGAAAGCAAGTTGAAGTGCAGAATTTTTAAAGCTCGACACCTCTCGATAGCTACCTCGACACCTGCTATCTGTCGAGAATTAAAAATTCAAAATTCCAATATGATTTTCTTGGGATCCGTGAATATGTTTTTGGGCTTTCTTTTCTTCTAACCCTAAACATATAAAAGGATTATTTTAAGAGCCGTTTTGGGTGACACAAGTTGTATTATCATTGAGCAATCTCTGTTTATGCAAATTGTGCTCAACAGACAAGGTTCTTGACCTAGTTCATCTTCCATCAAGAAGTTGTTGTGTATTTGCACCATAGGGTTTTGTAACCAAGCATCTTCCTGCTATTCATCACGTGGATGAACTGAAGAACTTTGCAACCAACCATTCTTCCTCAAGTTGGTGTTCTGAAGTCGCGTACTTGGATCCGCGCATTGGTTAGTCACGTACTTGGGAGCCGTGCATCAAAGGTGGAGACTGTCACTACAGATCAAGTCCAATTGGGTATTGGGGTAAGGGTTCAACTGTAGGTTGGTAAGGTACTTGAGATTCCTTTCTTGTAACCGCTTGATTTGATAATAGTGGAGTTTCGGAAGTGGTGACTTGAAAATCACCCGGTGGGGTTTTTGCCGTTAGGGTTTTCCCCATTCGTAAACAAATCACCGTGTCATTTATTTTTTCCGCTGCATATTTAGTATTTGGTGATTTGTTTGTGCTTCCACGTATTTGCATGTTAAATTGATTAATTAATAACTTGGCTAATTAATTAATTAATTAGGGTTAATCACAAGGGGTCATTCAGATTGTGACCAAACAAGTGGTATCAGAGCAGGCACACTCTGATTAGGTTTAATCTTTGCTGTGTTGATCCATTAACCCCTGTTGTCATTGGCTGTAACCTGCTTGATGAGATCTGTGTTTTCAAATACATCTTGTTTTTCTAATCACTATTTGCTTGAGTGTCTTAGAAAATACAAGTCTAAAAGTTATTTGAATTCTCTTATGATGACTTTTAGAAAAGATCTTAGTTTTGCTAAGAAGAAACTAGACTGTCTCAGAATGAAAATGTGCAAAAGAGTTCGTCTGAGAAGAGTGAAAGTTATAGGCTTAGCTCATAAAAGGCAGTTGAGAGAAAGAACCATTTCCTATGATTTATCATCTAAGCATGAAGTATGTTTCATGATGAAGTCTGCATTCAAGGTAATGGACACATGTCTATGGTATCTTGACAGTGGCTGCTCACGACACATGACTGGAGACAGATCTCTCTTCAAGATCTTTGAGTCTAAGAAAGGTGGCAATGTTACCTTTGGTGATGGAAGCAAGTCACAAATTAAAGGGAAAGGGATTATATCTCTGCCAGGACTGCCAGACATTGCAAATGTCCTTTATGTAGAAGGTCTAAGGGTGAACCTGTTGAGCATTAGTCAGATATGTGATCAAGACTTCATGGTGCTATTCTCAAAAGGAAAGTGTCTTGTCATGGATGAGTCTGGAAAGAAACTCATTAGTGGGATTCGCACTTTGGACAACTGCTATGGATTGGTTCCTGATGCTGATATTGTGTGTAACAGCATTCGTTTGCCTAATGAAGATCTGTGGCATCAACGAATGGGACATGCTAGTTACAAGCATCTATTTATTGTATCTAAGCATGAGTCAGTCTTGGGAATACCAAAGCTTAGTAGAATCAGCAATGTGGTGTATGGACCATGTCAGCTTGGAAAACAGACAAAAGCTAAGCATCTAGTCACTCAGACGACAGCTACATCTAGACCATTGGAGCTGTTGCACTTAGATCTTATGGGTCCAACCAGAACTGAGTCTCTTGGGGGTAAGAGATACATCATGGTTGTGGTAGATGACTTCACCAGATACACTTGGGTCATTCTACTACGATCCAAGTCTGATGCTCCTGAGCACATTGAAGCTTTATGCATAAGACTACAAAATGAAAAGAGCCTGAAGATTGATAGAATTCGGAGTGACCATGGGAAGGAATTCGAGAACTCATACATGGAGTCCTTCTGCACAAGATCGGGTATATCTCAAGAATTCTATGCTCCTATTACCCCTCAGCAGAATGGTGTGGTAGAAAGGAAGAACAGGGTTATTCAAGAGATGGCTAGAGCCATGCTGCATAACAAAGATGTGGCTAGAAACTTGTAGGGAGAAGCTGTAAACACTGCATGTCATACAGTAAATAGGGTATATTTCAGACCCGGTACCAAAAAGACTCCCTATGAGTTGTGGAAAGGAAGGAAGCCTAATGTGAAGTACTTCAGAATTTTTGGAAGTACCTGCTTCATTCTCAAGGATAGAGAGAATGTGGGAAAGTTTGACTCCCGGAGTGATGAAGGCATATTTCTTGGTTACTCTTCTACAAGCAAGGCTTATCGAGTGTACAACAAAAGAACTATGAAGGTAATGGAGACAGTAAATGTCGTCATTGATGAATCTTCAGAGTCAATGACTGAGAAGGGCACTGAGGGACTTCCCAAGGAAATTCTTCCTTCTGAGCCTAGGGAAGTTCAAGACATTACTGAACAAGAACCTGCTTCTCCAAGTACTCCCAGTACTCCCAGTATTGTGGAAGACCTTGCAGGCTTACCCATTTCACCAGAGTCTGAATCTCAAGAAAAGAAGGGACCTTCATCTAGAATCAAATTAAATCATCCTCCAGAAGTCATTGTGGGAGACATGAATGAACTCACATTAAGGAAACGTATAGTTGACAAATGTGTTGCTAACTTTGTGTCTTATTCCTGCTACTTGTCACAGGTTGAACCTAAGAAAGTTGAGGAAGCATTACAAGATGAAAGTTGGGTTGAAGCAATGCATGATGAATTACTCCAGTTTCAAAGGAATGATGTTTGGACTCTAGTACCTAGACTGGAAGGAGAACACATCATCGGTACAAAGTGGATATTCCGCAACAAGACTGATGAAGAAGGAAATGTGATTCGCAACAAAGCTCGACTTGTAGCTCAAGGATACTCACAAATGGAAGGAGTAGACTATGATGAGACATTTGCCTCAGTTGCCCGAATGGAGTCAATCAGAATTCTTCTTGCTCTAGCATGTCAACTAAACTTCAAACTCTATCAGATGGATGTAAAGACTGCCTTCTTGAATGGGTTACTCAAAGAGGATGTCTATGTGGCTCAACCAAAAGGATTCATTGATCCACACTTTCCGGATCATGTGCTGTACCTTAAAAGGGCACTTTATGGGTTGAAGCAAGCTCCTAGAACCTGGTATGATAAACTCACACAATATCTTGTATCACATGGGTTCACAAGAGGGAAGGCTGATCAAACCCTCTTTATAAAAAGGGAAGATGCGGAGTTGATAGTTGCTCAAGTCTATGTTGATGATATCATCTTTGGGTCGACTAAGGATGAACTGGCTCATGGCTTCTCAAAACTCATGCAAGCCGAGTTCGAGATGAGCATGATTGGAGAGCTGACTCACTTCCTAGGATTGCAGATTCGCCAACAAGACTCAGGTATATTTCTTTCTCAATCTAAATATACTAAGAATCTTGTGAAAAAGTTTGGTTTGGATTCTGCTAGTCCTGTTAGAACCCCTATGAGCCCTAATGTTAAACTCTCCGTAGACTTGTTAGGCAAGAGTGTTGATCCTTCTCTCTATAGAAGCATGATAGGTAGTCTCCTTTACCTTACTGCTAGTAGACCTGACATTAGTTATAGTGTTGGTGTGTGTGCTAGATATCAGGCTAACCCCAAAGAATCTCACATGACTGCTTTAAAAAGAATTATAAAGTATGTCAAAACCACTGCTGAGTTCGGTGTGTGGTATAGCACGGACACTAATGGTGTCTTAGCTAGGTACTCTGATGCCGATTGGGCTGGAAATGCTGGTGATAGAAAGAGTACCTCGGGGGGTTGCTTTTATGTGGGTAACAATCTTGTCTCTTGGATGAGCAAAAAGTAGAACTCCATCTCCTTATCCACTGCAGAAACTGAGTACATCGCTGCTGGTAGCTGTTGCACCCAACTCCTCTGGATGCAAAAACTCCTCCATGATTATGGTATTTGTCAAGAGCATCTCACTATTTACTGTGACAAAACCAGTGCCATCAATATCTCAAAGAATCCGGTTCAACATTCTCGAACCAAACACATAGAGATTCGACATCACTTCATTAGGGAGCTTGTCGAAGATGGTACTCTCACTCTTGAGTTTATCCACACTGATGATCAAAAGGCTGATTTGTTCACCAAACCTCTTGACAGCAAACGTTTTGAATTCCTTCGGCAAAACATTGGTGTCATCTCCATGGATTGATCTCCGTCTCTTGTCCCTCTTCCTCATGCATTTGCATCTAGTTTTTGCATTATTTTGTTTAACATGTTTTGTGTATTTACTTTCAGTTTGTTTATGTTTTTTTTGAAAAAAATTTTTTTTTTGAAAAATCAGAAAAATACAAAAACAGTGTGTGTTATGTGTACTTTGGTACTTGTGTACCTTGGATGGCCAATGAAACAAAGTTTTCTAAACTTTGTATCTCTTGTAGCTTAGATGAGCATCTCTATGCACAACTAAGCAAGTGAGTTTTGTGGCTCTTGTTTGTGATGAGTAAGATTAGGTTATCTCTTAAAACTTAACACTCATATCACTCTTTTTGACAGGTAGGACTAGAAAATCCTAAGAGAAAGGCATAAATGACCATCTCACCACTGTTGCCCACCAATCATTGTAATGACACCTGTATGCTTCGGCATAGCAAAAGTGCAGTGTCAAAGACATTCGTATGCTTCGGCATAGCAAAAGTGCGATGTCAAATGCTTAACATCTTAGGTATTTCTTTTCTCTCTTTTATATACCCATGTATGATCTGCTAAAATAAAAGAAAACATGCAAAGAAAAATAAAAAGCAAAAAGATTAAAAATGCTTTAAACATGATTGCAAGCGTGTTTTCTAGGAGATGTGGGAGTCATAGGATGTACCTTGAAGGTGATAGTCCCCATCAAACAGTTATGATTGTGTGTGAGTTGAAAGTTACTTTCTCATATCTCAGATCGTCATAACATCTATACACATATGCAATCTTGCGATATTTTTCACACACAACACGCAATATTCTTTGCTACTTTTGATACATGTGCAGGTACAATGTGATTTGGCCATCACAAAGGTTTTACATGTGCTAATGTATGCTCACTAAACTATCAAAACTTGTTTTTGAAACATAAAATTGGTTAGACTTGTTTAGTGTGTGTGTCTGTTTTGCATGATCCTTGTGCATATTTTCTTGTTGAGAGATGTTTTGAGCGGTTTATCACTTAAGTGGATCCTTGGTTGAGATGTGTGTTAGATTGCATTCATGTCTGTGTTTTTTCCTTCTCGAAAAACTGCATTTTTATGAAGGCTCGACACCTCCCTCGACACCTCCTCGATACCTGGTCATTTGTCGAGCTTCTCTAGTTGTTTCTTATCGCAATCTCAACACCTACTCGACACCTGATGGATCAATCGAGATTTCTTCTGTCCCCTCGATAGATTCTCGACACCTGTTGGATCAATCGAGATTCACTTATGGTGTTTTGAGTTTTCTTTCTCGACACCTTGTGGATCGATCGAGATTTCTTCTGTCCTCTCGACAGCTCCTCGATACCTTGTCGATCGATCGAGTTTCTTGTATCTGATTTTGGCCTTGCTCCTCGATACTTCTCGTTACCTGCATCTGTCGAAGGCACAATTCCTCGATACCTTCCTCGACAGCTTCTCGAAACCTCTCGACACCTCTGCTGTCGAGATTTAATGAGGGTTCTATTTAAGTGCAGATCGCGATTTTTCTCTCATTCTCTCGATCTCACTCGATCTGTCCGAGGCTTTTCAACTTCCCAACTCCTTTTTCTCACTCAATCTTCAACGCCACTTGGATCTTGCTCATTCCTTGCTTCAATCTCGAGGTAAGATCACTTTTCCCCTTCATTTTCATGCATTTCATGTTTGAAAACCTAGTTTTTGGGATTTTTCATAAAAATTTGGGGTTTTTCAAAATTGTTGAGTTTTTCTTCAAATTTTGGGTTGGGTTTGCACTTAAATGATTTCAAAATGTCATACATTGCATTTCATTTGAATTATAATGATATTTACATGCATTTAGACATGTGCCTTATGTTTGTGTGCTGCTAGGATTGGATTGGGCTGAGCCCATGATGTTTTTTCTCTTTACATGACACATGTCCATGCATTCCCATGCATACGTTCTTGTTGTTCAACATATTTGATAATTTGAACTGTGTTTGGGACTTTTCTGATTGTTTCCCCCCCTCTATCTTTTCTCATTCTTTTACGTTAGTCGTGTCTATGGCACCCAAACGTAAGTCTACTCCTGCTCGGAACCCTTTGCGTTCTGGAGCTTCTTCCTCTTCAGATAATACTCCTTTTGACATTCGATTCCGTGATAGAGATGCTCATAAGGCATTTTGGGAGAACTTTTCCAAACGAGGTGTTCATTCGGAACGCCACGTTATTCTGGCAGACTTCGCCGATACTGACCTTCCTACTGTTATTAACAGTAGGGGATGGGGTCCACTATGTGACATCCCGGTCACTTGTCCTCTCGTGCTGATACAGGAGTTCTACTCCAACATGCATGGGATTGATCTTTCAGTACCTCATTTTATCACTCGCGTTCGAGGTATGCGCATTCCTATCACATCGCAACTTGTAGCGGATGTGCTTAGAGTACCTAGGATAGAGCTTCCAGATTACCCCTCTTGTGAGCGTCTGAGGACTGTGTCCAAGGATGAGCTCATCTCTGCTTTTTGTGAGCGCCCTGCTAATTGGGGTGAGCATCAGTTCACATCATGTAGGCCTTTTGCTAAAGGTCCTAGATTCATTAACATGGTGATGACCTTTGTTCTCCATCCTCTTTCTCATTATAACTCTATCACTGAGCCTCGTGCTCGATTTTTGCTTTCCCTGCTTGAGCATCTTACTATAGACTTCCCTTCTCACTTCATCCGCTCTATCATAGAGGTCTATCTTGACTCGCCGTCCCGTGATAAGCTCATTTTTCCTTCTGCTATCACGCGGATTCTACGCCATTTTTCTGTTCCCTTTCCTGTGTCCGACCACTTCACACACATATCTGCCATAGACGCCGCTACCGTAGTGAGGCACAGTTCAGGTCGAGACAGCCAGGTGCCACTCCTCCCTCCCGTTCAGCACCATCCAGATCAGCTCCATCTACATCTGCTCCTTCTTCTTCTTCAAGCAATGTATCCCTTGGTGATATCATGGCGCAGCTGCAGCGCATGGACACTCGCCTTGATACACTCTCTGCTGAGTTGTATCAGGTGAATGTTCGTGTGGGTCGTATTGCACGACGGCAGGCGATCATGGGTGGATTTGCTCCAGAGGCTACTCCTTCACCATCTACTCCAGCAGCGTCAGATTCTGAGGATGATGAGGATGATGATGATGATGATGGGGATGCTAGCTCTGCCGATGAGATGTCTACATGAAACTCTACCCTTTGTCACTCGTGACAAAAAGAGGGAGTAGTTTTGGGTAGTTTTGGGCTATGAGAGTAGTCATCTTAGGGGGAGAGTTAGTATAGGACATTTTTGATAGGGGGAGTGTTGTTATACTTGAGGGATGTAGTGAGGCTATATGTATTTTTTTCTTATCTTTTAGATACATTGGTCTTGTATATGAGGTCCTTTGACCATTTTTACATACATTGTACTTATCTCATATCTTATATATGTTGATGTATGTTTCTTTCACCTCTCTCTTCATGTGTTGTTTCTTTTCTATCTTTATACACATGTTCTTTATATTTGTATGCAATCTATTATTTCTGTTTCACACTAAGATACCTTGATGAGTTTTGTTTAAAGTGTTTCAGAAATACAGGTTGTCAAAGTCTACTTATCATAAGCTCTCTTCTTGCAAAGTTTTTCAAGAGTTTGTGTTAGGATAGATTTTATTGTATTCAACAAGTGAATATGAGTTGAGTGATTTATGACTTCTCTCATATGCTCATTTGTTTGTTGTGGTTTTGTCACGGATTGCCAAAGGGGGAGATTGGTAGGACATATATGTTTTAACTTGTTTAAGAACATATGTCACTTAGTTATGTAAATTGGCTAATCATTTGACAAAACGTACTCTGCTTGTAATTGGGTAGTTCTAGGTGTTTTTAATACTTCAAGAAACAATATTTCAAGGTCAAGTGTTGAAGTCATCAAGTCTGTCCAAGAGAAAGTAAGTTGAAGTGCAGAATTTTTAAAGCTCGACACCTCTCGATAGCTACCTCGACACCTGCTATCTGTCGAGAATTAAAAATTCAGAATTCCAATCTGATTTTCTTGGGATCCGTGAATATGTTTTTAGGCTTTCTTTTCTTCTAACCCTAAACATATAAAAGGATTATTTTAAGAGCCGTTTTGGGTGACATAAGTTGTATTATCATTGAGCAATCTCTGTTCATGCAAATTGTGCTCAACAGACAAGGTTCTTGACCTAGTTCATCTTCTATCAAGAAGTTGCTGTGTATTTGCACCATAGGGTTTTCTAACCAAGCATCTTCCTGCTATTCATCACGTGGATGAACTGAAGAACTTTGCAGCCAACCATTCTTCCTCAAGTTGGTGTTCTGAAGTCGCGTACTTGGATTCGCGCATTGGTTAGTCACGTACTTGAGAGCCGTGCATCAAAGGTGGAGACTGTCACTACAGATCAAGTCCAATTGGGTATTGGGGTAAGGGTTCAACTGTAGGTTAGTAAGGTACTTGGGATTCCTTTCTTATAACCGCTTGATTTGATAATAGTGGAGTTTCGGGAGTGGTGACCTAAAAATCACCCGGTGGGGTTTTTACCGTTAGGGTTTTCCCCATTCGTAAACAAATCACCGTGTCATTTATTTTTTCCGCTGCATATTTAGTATTTGGTGATTTGTTTGTGCTTCCACGTATTTGCATGTTAAATTGATTAATTAATAACTTGGCTAATTAATTAATTAATTAGGGTTAATCACAAGGGGTCATTCAGATTGTGACCAAACATCCTCCACCAATGAACCCTATTTGCATCCTGAAACTCCGGAGAAAATCGGCAAATGCCCCTTTCAAAAAAAAAAAATCCAGCATTTTGCTCAATTTTCCAAACTAATTAGGGAAATACCCATTTTTTGAAAATCGATTTTCTCAAAATCGACTTATTAAAAAAAAAAAAAAAATTCTGGAGCTCTATAGTGTCATTTTAAGGAGCCTATAGTGACGTTTTAAGGACCTATAGAGGCGTTTTGTAACTCGATCTCCATGAAGTCAAGTTACATGCAATTTTTTTTCTTTTTTTTACCTATAACTCGACTTCATAGAGATCGAGTTATAAAACGCCACTATAGGTCCTTAAAACATCACTATAGGCTTTTTAAAAATGCTACTATAGGGTTTAACTCAATTTTGAGAAAATCAATTTTCAAAAGAGGGGTATTTCCCTAATTAGTTTGGGAAAGAGGGCAAAATACTGGATTGTTTTTTCAAAAAGGGTAAAGGCCAATTTTTTACCTGAAACTCCAGTACTACAAGGAACTTAAGAACTTACAACAGTGAACTTAGTGTAATAACAATCTCTATGGTTTCAACTTTTACTAGGTACAAGAAGAATTTTCCAGTTTTTGTCTCAAGTTGAAAAGCTTCAAGATGTGAATAGATATATAGCTCTGGGTAGGACAACCTTTCTACTACAGAAAAGTCATGTAACATGTCTTTAAGTTGCACTAGGAATTCAAAATCTACAAATCTCGCTCGAGTGAATGGGGGAACATCTCGCGAGTGTCTTAAGTTTATGTTTCTTGATTAATGATTGCATGATGAGTGAATCTTCTTTTAGCTACAGCAAACCTTTATGTCTTCAATTTTCTTGGGAGATTCTTTAACGGATTTAAACAGTACTATGTAATCTAACAAAATTTATTTCGTTACAATACCAACCATGATTTGTAAATATGGAATTTGGTAATATTTAAAACCAAAGAACGATCTCTTAAATCCTTAATAAGGGGCTTGTTAAAGCCACAAGGAAATGTTTTCTGGCATCCACTGGAAAAATAAGATGAACACTCTTTGAAATTTTTATACACTAAATAGTACCCTAAGACTACAACCACTTATTTATATCATATCAGCATTTTGTAAAATTATTTGTGAGTTTAGCATTTTCCATTTATAATAGAATTTCAATTTTAGACTAAAAAAGGAAATTTTGCTAACAAAATATTCTTAAACAAATCTTAATTATATCATACCATATAAAGGGTCAATTTAGACTAAAATACTCTTAAAAACTCTCTAAAATAATGAGATAGAGCTTTATTCTACAAAATTCTATAAATTATATAAATAACAAATTAATCAAGAGGTACATTTTTATAAGCGTCGCCTTGCTCATACAGTCATGTTTGATATAAGAAAACTTGAAGTCCCTAAAGTAAGTACAAGATTAATAATTATAATCCTTGAGTACACCATGATTGCAACCCATATCATCATCGAGGACCTTTAGTTTAAAAATACTTACTCTAATTCAGGGATGACTTCTATATCTAGATTTAGACGCGTTGCAACCGTATTTGCATTGATTCTTGTAGGGCTTGTAGAGGCAAAGGGATTTGGAGGCATTGTTAAGTTATCTCCTTCTCTCTCCAACATTTGAACCACAACTTCCATGGAATGACGATCCACTGGGTGCCATTGGATGCACCAAAGTCCCATGATTGCTAGTTTTTTTGCAATTTTAGCATCTCCATTATCCTCAACATAGACTCGTAGGTCTTCCTTATTCTCTAACAGATTGTATATCCATTCTGGAAAATATATTTGGCTAGTTTTCTCCATGATTACATAAACATTTTTCCTACCTCCAACCATTTCAAGTAACAATATTCCAAAACTGTAAACATCTTATTTGTAAGACACATTCCCAAAGTTCCTAGAGAACACTTCAGAAGCAATGTAACCCATGGTCCCCCTAGTTGTGGTTATGGACACTACACTCTGATCCTTTGCACACAACTTGGCTAGACCAAAATCAGAAATTTTTGGATTGAAATTTTGGTCTAGCAAAATATTATGAGGTTTGATATCAAAATGGAGAATTCGTTGATCACATCCTTGGTGAAGATATTCGATTCCTTTTGCTATGCCAAGAGCAATGTCTCGTAGTTTTTCCCAACCAAGGAAATGGTTAGAATCTACTAAGGAAATGAACTTCTCTAATGAATCATTTGGTAAGAACTCATAAACTAATGCCCTTCTATATCCATCAGCGCAAAAGCCAACCAAGCGAACCACATTAACATGGTGGATTCTACCAATTTCATACCCCCTCTTCTTTGTTCTTTTTTTTCCTTGTGGAATTTCATACTAGCTATTGGTTTCCCTTAAAACAACATTCTCATAATTAAATAAATGAAACTTCCTTATCTTTTTTCTAAAAACTTGATATGAACTGAATTAAAAGATGAATTTATTAACTATTAACTCTTTTTTAATGATAGATAGCAGATACTATAGGTTCAAAAAAAAAGACATTAATTTATTTTGGAGTAAGCAGTATTTAAATTTAAGTTTCTTAATTGAAAATAAAATTATTTTTAATTAAGTTAAGAGCATCCATAACAGTTTATGTAAAACAATTACTATCTATTTAAAATAAGGACCTAATTTTTCTATTTTAGCTAATCATTAATTTTTCAAAACATTCATATCTGGTTAAAAGTTGAATTTATTAACTATTAACTCTTTTTTAATGATAGATAGTAGATACTATAGGTTCAAAAAAAAGACATTAATTTATTTTGGAGTAAGCAGTATTTAAATTTAAGTTTCTTGATTGAAAATAAAATTATTTTTAATTAAGTTAAGAGCATCCATAATAGTTTATGTAAAAAAATTACTATCTATTTTAGAATAAGGACCTACTTTTTCTATTTTAGCTATTCATTAATTTTTCAAAACATTCATATCTGATTATCTATTCAATATTTTATTTCATAAAATATTAATTTTTTATTTGTTTTTTTATCTTTACACACAACAACCTCTATTCACTTTCTTTTTACACGCTGGGGAAACTCAAAGAAATAATAAAAAAATCATTTTGCATAAGCTACAATGACTTGTATATTTGCACAAGTACTGTAGCAAAATCTCATTTTGCATAATTGGTTTATGATTTAATGTGGGTGATTTTTGAGATTAATTGGCTATATTTGAGTTTTATGCCATTTTACATGAGCTGGTGTGAATGATTTAACTGAAGCTCATGATTTTATTCAAAAAAATTCTTTTGATTTGATAGCGGAGGATGAGAAATTTAAACCTTGAATGTTTTCATTATAAACACCATACAAGTTTCATTTTTTTTTTTTTTAAATGCTTAGAATATCCACTACCTACTAGCTATCGTAGGTCGAACCTTTACCCCCAACTTTCAAGGGCTTTATACTCGAGTAGGTACCACTTAGATCAAGATGTTCTATAAAAAAGTATCAATTAAATTACAAGGCTTCTTAACTCATTATAACTCATTAGATTCTTCTTCTTCTTCTTTTTTTTTTTTAGAATCTATATAACTCATTAGCTTTACTAGCATTCAAAGCATATATTTCCAAATATATATAAGTAAATCTTATTAATAAAAACTCCTTTTCTTTTCTAAAAATAAATTCTTTTACATTTTGTATTTTGAAAGTTAGAGATACATGAATGCATGCTTTTTTCTTCTTTTTTTATTTTATTTTTTTATTAGATGAAAATTCAATGATTCTGTGATAAAAAGTTTGAGAGATGACCTACAAGAACTTATTTTTATTTATTTTTGTAATTATTATATTTCTCTTATAATACATCATATAAGGCATATAAAAGAAACATTTATTATTTAATTTATCTAAAATAAATTGATTTGCATACTTTTATTTTTATAAAGCTATTTGTAAGAGCGCTACTTGGATCCCAGGCCCAAAGTGTAAATGGATCTAGGCCCAATGAGCCCAATACAATGAATTTGTAGAGAGTGGGTTGGAAAACTAGGTTCTAATGAGTTGGATAACAGTTAGAATGGATCTAAAAGACAAAAAACAGACTGGACTGATCTAAGAAAACCCGTCCTCAGCATAGTCTGAGGAGGTCAGTTCTTGTATATATTACTTGATATAGGTTATAGATATAGTTTTGATTGCTACAGTGTTTCTTTCTCAAATCTCCAATTTCTTCTCTATGGAGGGTCTCCTGCATTATATAGCTCTCTTTGGATAGTCCTGGCCCTCCACTTGTTAATCATCCAAGCCACTACTCGAATGCTTGTCCCATTGGACACCTTCCCAGGCCCTCTATGCGTTGGGGCAGCCAAGGCAGCACTGTTCAAGAGTCTTCTCCACATTAATGGAGCTAGAAAATTAGTTATAGAGTATTTAATGCGGTGATAGCAGCTTTCCCCTAGATATTTCTCAGCTCCCATTTTGTCCTGTACGTTCACAGTGCATATCCTTATCAGCAGAATTTCCTGGAACATCATTATGGACAATAGAACACATCTTCTGACCCCCTTCTTCATTTAGCTGAGGAGATACTCCTCTTCGGCCTATCTCCGTAGTTATAGTAGCTTTGTGAAGTTCAAAGCCTTTCGTCTACCTTTCTATGGATCTATTCTCGGTGTACGGAGCCTCCTCAGAGGAGGCCCAAGGCCTAACACACATTTAGGCCTGCGTCCCCTCAATAGCCCCTCAAAACTCCGGTTTTCCCCTTCTATCCGAGGAGAAAATTGGAGTTTTGATGTTTGAAAAATAAATCCCACATGTTCCTCTGATTTCCACATGTGAAAACATCGCTTCACGCATCCCATAACTGCTCCTAACGCTTCGAAGCTCGTGATGTCTCATTAAATGCTCCAAGTGGCGCTATGTTCCCCATATCCTATGGCGAGATGTGGATCCTATGGCTGGCATTACTCCTTGAATTTTGAGCGGTATAATTCCCACTCAATTCCACCTCCTATATAAGGCGCCCGGGGGAAATCATTTTTCCCCATTTTACAAGTCTTTAAGCTCTTCAAAAATCCCAGCCTCTTAAACCTTCAAGGCTTCCCAAGTTTCCAAATCTTCCAAGTCTTTTTCCTAACAAATCTTTAAATCTTTTAAAAGTTCAGGGAACAATACACGTGCTTATTCTCATACGTTTCTACCTCTTTAAGCTCTTTTCTCCTCGACCAATCTCCTCGGCCTTCTATTCTTTGTTTCCTTCCTTTGAAAACTTCTTTCGCATCCCTTTAGCTCTCCAGATGGGTAGATTCAAGCACCTTGTAGATTCTCCGGCCGGTATGGAGTGCTTCAGGGCTAAGTACCACATTCCCCAAGGAGTAGCCCTGTGGTATTGCGCCCTAGACCAAATTGTTACAGATAGGAAAGAAAGGGAGGTTATCGTTCCTATGGTCACTTTCATAAAAGGAGGAATGACGCTTCCCATGGGTAGGGTGACTCGAGACTACCTAATCAACCATAGGTTGTGTCCCTACCAGTGCGCTCCCAACCTATTTAGAGTTTTAGGTAGTGTAATGCTCTCAATGAGTAGATGGGATTGGGACTCACATGGCACAACGTCATTCATATGTATGAGTACCATTCCCTTGCCGACGCGAGATATTACCTCAAGTCCCGGTCTAACACTGTTAGGCTCATATCGTGTCTTCCCAAGTCCAACAAAGGCATGAAGGACAACTACTTAATTGCCTTTGGGGAATAGCACGACGGTCTTCACTGCCCAGTCCAAGAGGGAGAGCCAGGTGGGATACCTTAGGTTTAGGTCCTCTTGTTTCTGAAGCATGGGTAGTAGCCTTGCGGCTTCACCACTCCTTCACTCTTCTTGTATTCCACTTGCTTCTAATGGTGATTTCATTATACTGATAATAGTTTTGATTCTCGGACGTTTTTGCAGATAAAAGGCACCTTACTCCCAAACTCAGTCTTGTCAACGTCGCGGGTTTTAACAAGGTGCTAAGGTCATAAGTGTTTATGAGTGAAGACAGGAAATTGCAAGCCGTCCACTTAATACTTAACTTTAAGCCCTTGTCAAATCAATTCCAAGACGCAGGCCAAGCAATAAGAGCCGGTGATCCGAGAATAGCCCGAATAGATGTTTTAGTGCTTGGCTTCTTAGCCCGAGAAAACCTACCACCCGTTGATCTACCTTTCCACCGCTCTCCTCATGAGGTAGCAGCCCTGAGAGAAGAAACAACCTTTTCACGCCTGTCCCTGGAGACCGAGATTGACCAATTTCGCTTTGAGGAAGAAGGAGAGGCGCAAGAAAGGCACGTGGAGCTTTCAGACTCTAAGGGTGAATTCGACAGATCCTCTGTGGCTCACCCTCCTAAACTTATAATTACTCGAGTGGATAACAGCTCTGAGGAGGAGGAAGACATGGCCTTGAACCCGAGGAAAGGTCTGAAAGATATCCTCACCGGGAGGAACAAAGGGTCATCGTCCATGGAGGCCCCAAAGACTCAGCTTCCCCCCAATCTTGCCCCTCCACTCTTCCTTCCCCACTCGGCCTACTCCCCAATCCAAACTTGCAAAAGAAGAAGAGGAAAGAGAAGGACATCGAGGAGGGGGAGATTGCCCCACCGAAGGACCCAAAACAACAGAAAATAACCAAAGATAGGGTGTAGGAAACTTTGGTGGAGAGTAAGGAGGTCGAGCACTCGGCCAATGTATGCCATTCAACGTGGAACCCCAAGTTAGAATTGGATGGCGTGGCATTGCCCTGGAACTCCTCTATAAGGGAATTCCAGAGAGGCCATGCCTATCACGTGGCCGAGGCTTTGAAGCGCCCCCTTCTGCTTCCTAAGGACATGGAGGCCTTGAGGAAAGTAAGGTAGCCAGAGCTTTTCCTATCTTTGAAAAGGGATCTGGCCATGGTAAGCCTCTAGGCACACTTTACTCATTTCCTTTCCTGCTCTTTTGTTTTGTTTCTAACATATTCCTTTATTGCTTATGTGCATGTTATCCAGGAAGTTTTTGTGGCCGAGGAATGGGTCAATGACACCTAGAATAAAGCTAGGGTCGAGGCTAACCTCCGTGCCAAGGCCAACAGGGCCTTGGGCGTATCTGAACATAAAATAAGGAGATTGCCAACAAGCTGGTTACTGCGGAGAGGGCACGTTTGAGTGCCGAGGCAGGTCTCAAGAACGTCGAGGACCAGCGTAAGAGGCTTTATCTTACTGAGATAAAGCTGGCCACCCAAAGACAGCTGGTCCTGGATCTTAAGGCCGAGCTGCAGAAAACTAAAGACGCAGCTCGGGTGGCCAGGGAAGTTTCTGAGGCCGTGGAGACGACATCCTACAAATGTGAAGCGCAAGAAACAAAGATACGACTGGCAGAAGAGCTGGTGGAGGTGTGCAGGGACTACTGTAAGGAAGTATGGGCAGAAGTGCTCAACCGGGCAGGAGTCCCTGCTACCTCTGAGTGGAGGAGCACTGACAACATCTTCTATCTAGAAGACATCCGAGAGATTCCAGCGACGCTCCCTCCTCCCGCTGCTCTTGCTCTTCCCCCTCCTGTGTAGCCCTCCACCTCTCAGGCCCAAGAGCACTAAGGTGACCAAGGGTTTTAAGATTGTCCAAGAGGGTCTTCAGCCCGAGGATCAAGGTAAGCGTAAGGAGGTCAGACCCTCGACCAAGGCTAAGGATGCCAAGGATGCTCTCACGATCAAGGATGTAGTCTCCATGGCCAAGAAAGCTGAGTCCAAGCCCAAAGTAGATGACCCCTTGTCCAAGACAGCTGGCCCCAAGAAGGACCCTCCCCGTGCTAAGGCATGGCTATAGGAGCTTTTTACTTTACTTTCTTTGTACTTTTTTCTTTTTCTTTTTTTGTTGTTGTGGCGGTTCACCACTTGTTTTTAATGTACCCTCCTTTTGAGCAATGAAAAAACTTCACTTTTTATTTCATGCATCAATCTTTCTCCCTGTAACCTTTACTATCTGGTTGGTGTAGTTACTGATTTGCCCTCTGATGAGACTTAGGACTGACAAGGTTGCTGACAGTAGTGAATTGTTACTATCCAAACTTTAACAAAAGTTAACAGTAATGCATTACTGCTAATTCAGATAAGTTAAACATGTATGAATATAAAGAAAATGATCACATTTTTGCACTTAGAACTGGGCCTCCAACAAGGAAGACTGATTCTCATGGATATGAATAATACACTTAGCAAAAGATGAGTAGGGTAGACAACTCTTATTCTGCCCAACACTTAGGCAAATAATCAAAAACATTAATTTACTCAAGGCAAGTGAACTGAGGAGTTGGGTTTAACTTGTGACTAGTTCAACACTTAGAAAAATAAATAGAGAGTGTTAATTTACCCAAAGCATGTGGTTCGAGAAACCAGGCATAACTAAGATTTTGTTTAACACTTAGAAGGATGTCATTAAGTATTAATTTACCCAAAGCGTGTGGTCCGAGGAGCCAGGCATAATTAAAGTTCTATTTAATACTTAGATAGATGTCATTAAGTATTAATTTACCCAAAGCATGTGGTCCTGGAGCTAGGCATGACTAAGGTTCTGTTTAATACTTAGAAAAATAAATAGAGAGTGTTAATTTACCCAAAGCAAGTGGTCCGAGGAACCAGACATAACTAAGGCTCTTTTTAACACTTAGAAGGATGTTAATAAGTATTAATTTACCCAAAGCATGTGGTTCGAGGAGCTAGGCATGACTAAGGTTCTGTTTAATACTTAGATAGATGTCATTAAGTATTAATTTACCCAAAGCATGTGGTCCTGGGAGCCAGGCATGACTAAGATTATGTTTAATACTTAGAAAAATAAATAGAGAGTGTTAATTTACCCAAAGCATATGGTCCGAGGAACCAGGCATAACTAAGGTTCTGTTTAACACTTAGAAAGATGTCATTAAGTATTAATTTACCCAAAGCATGTGGTTCGAGGAGCCAGGCATGACTAAGGTTCTGTTTAATACTTAGATAGATGTCATTAAGTATTAATTTACCCAAAGTATGTGGTCCTGGGAGCTAGGCATGACTAAGGTTCTGTTTAATACTTAGATAGATGTCTTAGACTATCAATTTACCCAAGGTACATGGTCCGAGGGGCCAGACATGACGAAAATTCTATTTGATATTCAACAAATAGTAGAACGCATGACACATGATGTAATAAACCAAAAAATATGGTAGAGATAGCTTTCATTAATAATAATACATTCTCATGTTGTTTACATTCTAGGGGCGTGATATAACATTTTCATCTAGATCTTCAAGATAATATGCACCCATTCCAACCACTGATGTGATGTGATATGGTCCTTCCCAGTTAGGCCCCAATTTTCCCTAGGCTGGGTTCTTGGCAGTGCCCAAAACTTTTCTTAACACCAAGTCTCCAGGTGCTAGTGGTCTTAGCTTCACATTGGCATCATAACCTTGCTTGAGCTTGTGTTGATAATAGGCCAATTGGACTATAGCATTTTCTCTTCGCTCTTCAATTAAGTCTAAGCCCCTCCCTAACAGCTGATCATTGTTGCTCGGAGTGAAAGAACTAGTTCTCAGCGTTGGGAATCCAGTCTC
Organism: Quercus cerris; assembly: GCA_963669245.1. NCBI lineage: Eukaryota > Viridiplantae > Streptophyta > Magnoliopsida > Fagales > Fagaceae > Quercus > Quercus cerris. Next base: position 45,167,533 of record OY770014.1, on the reverse strand, counting down.
TAGAGGAATAACAGCCTTGGCACCATAGGTTAGTGACAAGGGCGTTTCAACTGTTGACTTGCGAGACGTAGTCTGATATGTCCAAGGAATAACAGCTTTTGTCACTATGACCTTATTGACAGTCTCGGCCTATCCATTCCCCTGTGGATAAGCCGGGGTAGAATATCTATTTGTAATCCCCAAATCATTACAGTACCTCCTGAAGGCCTGGCTATCAAACTGAAGGCCAATGTCCGAGACGAGGGTGTGAGGGATCCCAAAACGAGTGACGATATTCTTCCAAATAAATCTCTTGGAGTCCACGTCCTTCATATTTGCCAATGGTTTAGCTTCAACCCATTTGGTGAAGTAATCTATGCCGACCAGCAAATATCTCTTATTCCCTGCGGCCTTAAGGAAAGAGCCTACGATGTCCAAGCCCCATTAAGCAAATGGCCAAGGGTTGGACAAAGGTTTGAAGACTCCCCCCAGTTAATGTATGTTTAGTGAAAATCTTTGGCATTAGTCACACTTTTTCATATATTCTTATGCTTCTTTCTGCATGTTGGGCCACCAATATCCCTGAGTGATGGCTCTGTGAGACAAAGATCTGCCTCCTGTGTGGCTTCCACAAATCCCTTCATGTAACTCTTCAAGGAGTAGCTCTGATGCCTCAGGGTGTATACATAGCAAGTATGGCCTAAAAAAAGAGCGCTTGTACAATTTTTTGTCTTCAGAAAGCCAAAACCGAAGAGCCTTTCTACGCACCTTTTCAGCTTTTGTTTTTTCCTCGGGCAAGATATCCTCCTTAAGGAATAGCACTACAGGATCCATCTAGCTTGGCCCTACCCTAATCTGATGGATATGGACCATCTCTCCCTTCATCTTAGTAAGCTTACACAAGTCCTCAACAAGTATGACCTGAGGTAAGCCCTGTGCTGAGGAGGTTGCAAGAGTGGCCAAAGAGTCAGCATGAGTGTTTCCACTCCTCGGGATATGTAACAAGTCGAAATATTCAAACCCTGATTGCAAGTGCCTAACCTAATTTAGATATTCTTGTATTCTTACATCCTTAGCCTCTAACTCCCCCTTCACCTGGCCTATGACCAATCTTGAATCCGAGAATATCTCTACTACCTTTCCGCCTATTTTTTGAACCATGACCATCCCCATTAATAGAGCCTTATACTCAGCCTCGTTGTTTGTGGCCGAGAAGCCCAATCTCAAGGATTTCTCAATAGTGATCTTCTTAAGAGATGCCAGAACTAGCCCCACTTCGAATCCCCTTTGATTTGTCGCACCATCAACATATACCCTTCAAAATAAAGGCTCTTATAGGGAGACCATGCCAACTGATTTTCCATCCATGCCTTTCTTCTCCGCCTCTTCTTCTAATGGGGCTTCTGCGAACTCAACCACCAAGTCTGCGAGGACCTGGCCCTTGACAGAGGTACAAGGCATGTACTTGATATCAAAAACTCCTAGAATTGTACCCCACTTGGCAATCCTCCCTGTGTAATTAGCACTCTGAAGTAAGGATCTAAGCGAAAGTTGGGTTAGGACGACAACCGTGTGTGATTGGAAGTAGTGAGGGAGCTTATGCGTAGCATGCACTACTGCCAAAATGGCATTCTCCAGTGGTAGGTATCGAACCTCGGCCTCATGTAGTGATTTGCTCACATAATAAACTGGCCTCTATACACCACTATCAATTTGCACTAACACTAAGCTTACAGCATGGGAGGCCACTGCAATATAAGCAAATAAGACATCGTCCACCTCAGGTTTGGCCGAGAAAGGTATTCCTTAAGCTGTTGAAAGGCCAAGGCACACTCTTCGGTCCACTCAAATCACTTCCATTTATTCAACAACAGGAAGAAGGGTCTGCATCTGTTTGCTGACCGAGAGATGAACCGGTTCAAGGCAGCAGTCATTCCCGTTAGCTTCTAGACCTCTTTGGGATTTCGAGGTAGTTGTAGACTATTAACTACCTTAATCTGATCAGGATTAACCTCAATTCCATGGTGAGTAACCATATAGCCCAAAAACTTGCCTGATCCCACACCAAAAGAGCACTTGGAAGCACTAAGGCGCAGCTTATGTTTCCTCAGTATCTCAAAAATATCCCTGAGATCTCCCACATGCTCAAACACCACCTTACTCTTCACCACCATGTCATCTATGTAAACCTCAATGTTCTTGCCCAGTAGTGGCTCAAGCATCCTAGTCATCTGTTAGGTTCTAAAGATTTAGGATTTTATGTATTTAGAACTCTAATGTGTATTGTTGGCAAACCATGATCAAAACAATGTGTTTAGTCTTGTTTAGGCTTGCTCAAAGTTAATAAAATATTGTAAAGTTGGAATCGAGTGACTACAGATGCATTGGGGCATTTTGGTCTGGCTCAATCGATCGAAGGAAAGGCTCGATCGATTGAATCTCGGACTAGATACGTTTTCTGCAGAATTTCCAACTCAGCCCTAACTTATTAAACGTTTTAGGTTTTCTATTTTTACCCTAGGTATATAAAGAAAAACCCTAGCCACGTTTTTAGTGTTGCTCCAGTTGTATTGTTGCTCATACATTACTGTTTTGTGTAAATCTCTTGTGAGATCTAAAGGAGCTTTCCTTTACACAAAGCTTAGGGTTTTCAAGGTTGAGATTACTTCAACATCTTGATGATCAACTTAGTTGCTACCATTGAAGCTTAAAGAATATCAAGCGTGGGTGCTTGTAGCTGATTGAAGAATCCAAGAAAGAAGGAGTCCGTGGATTCGGAGCTTGCACGTGGTCGTGTCAGTAAGTTCTACTGGTGGGTAGCATTAGGAAGTCGAGCAGGGAGCTTGTAAGTCCTTTTGTATGAACTTCGATTCTTTCATAGTAGATTCAGGTTTGCCTTGAGGATCGGTGGGTCAAATCCTCCCCAGGTTTTTATCGATGTGGTTTTCTGGGTGATCATATCATTGTGTTATTTATTATTCCGCTGCTTTATATTTTTGATATGATTGTATGTTTATGAGAACCTAGAATTGCTTAATTTGACTAAGTTAATCACTTGGCTAATTAACTAGGTTAATCTGGTTGGTTTAAGGGGTCTAAATTTCCAACAAGTGGTATCAGAGCGGATAGCTCTTCTGTTTTAGATCTTTTGATCTAAGAGCTGATCCTTGACCCCTATTATCATGGATAATTTGAAGTGTCTTTCTGCTCATGTTTGTGATGCTTTGAATAAAAAGGACACTATTGTTTCTGTTGATTTTTTTTTTATGCTTTTGAAACTCTTCGTAAGGAATTATCTAAATCTTTGAAAATTTCTAAGAAATTCAAGGAAGAGTTAAAATTGGCTAATCTTGAAAAAGATGATTTGATTGTGAGATTAGATGAGTCTAATAAAAAGAATGAATTTTTGAGAAATCAAATTTCCTCTCAAGATGAGAAGATGAAAAGCTTGGAACAAGAGTTAGTTGAATCTAAAATTAAAATTGCAAATTTGACTAATACCAAGCCTGCTGATGATAACAGAAGTGTTTCTGTTTCTCTTAAGCCTAAAACTGAGAAAGTTTATATCCCTCCTTTCAAGAGGAATAATAAAGAAAAGGCTTATTTTGCTAGGTTAGACAAAGGTAGAAGTTCTGATGTAGACGCTGAAGTTTCTACACCTAAGTCTAAACCTATTGTTAGAGAGCATAAGAATTTTGTTTTTGTGCCTACCTGTCACCTTTGTGGTGTTGTTGGTCATATTAGACCAAATTGTTGTTTGTTGAGGCAAAAACCAAAATCTGAGACTAGATTTGCTGTTAGGAATACTGACGTTCCTAAATTTGTTCATGTTTGCCACTTTTGTGGTGTCCGTGGTCACATTCGTCCTAATTGTCATAAATTGAAATTTAATTATTCTGTGTTTCAATCTAGGATATGTGATGATATTTCTCCTGCCATAAGTCCAAATAAATTGTTTCATATGTTTTTGAAAAATTTGAGCTTATTGGCTTGTGAAAGGAATTTGCAGGATTTCAGTCATTCTCAGAAGATTGGTGTAATCCCTCAAATACACTCTGCTTCTCATGGATTTTCACCTACAAAGCCGAAGAATCGTGCTATATGGGTGAGAAAAGATTTTCCAAGGTGAGTGTTGCTGACTTGTCCCTGATTTAATTCTTTCAATTGTTTGTGGACATGTCTTGTTTCTGTTTTTGGTTGTTTTATTTTTTTTAAGTTGTTTTTTTTTATTAAAAAAAAAATCCAAAAACATTGAAAACTTTCAAAAAGACAAAAATATTTTATTTTGTGTCTTTTTTTTTTTTTTTTAAGGATTACATGAGTTATAATATCTCTCTCTTGATTTAGAACATGCTTGATATTGTGGAGAAACTTGAATAGTTTGTGCTAAGCTATTTCTGATTTTGTGTGAGTATGTACTAGTTTGTACATGTACTCAAGGGTTAATTAACAAAATTGATATTTCTTATTTGTGTACCCTCTATAGCTTAGTTTTGCACTATCATGCATTGCTTTTGCATTGTTCATTTAGCATAATATGTGCTTTTTTGTTTTTGGTCATAATTTTTTTTAAAACCAAAAAGACTTCTGTGTTTTGTATTACACATCTTGGATTTATAATCAAGGATTGGCCATATTATTTTTACATAACATGTTTTATGTACCTTGTTTAGCTTTGATGAGCTTATTTATTGCACTTGACTAGTTGAAGCTTTGTAGTGCATGTTGTGTGGGAATGATGTTTATGTTGTGTAGGGCATGTAGCCAGGGTTTGGCCACAATAGCCGTGTAGGGGAAACAAGCATCCACAACAATGAAGTCCACCTCAACCACCTCTGAACCTGCTTGCATGAGTAGTCTAATTTGACCCCTCGGAGTGACAACTTTCCCATCAAAGCTTACCAAAGGTGAATCATAAGCTGTCAAATCCTCGGATTTCGAGTTCAGGCCTTTGTATAATTCAGGATACATAATCTCCACCCCACTGTCCTGATCCACCATCACCATTTTCACGTCATACCCCCCTATTCTGAGGGTGATCACTAGGGCGTCGTCATGTGGTTGTATAGTTCCAACCTTGTCCTCATCCAAAAAACTCAACGCCGGTTGGATCTTTAGCCTAGCCCTCTTTGGCGCAAAATTAGAGTCCTCGACGGGTAGCCAAGTTACGGACATCACCCTGGAGGGATAAGAACCTGTTCTCCCAGGAGTAGTAAAGATGACATTAATTGTGCCCAAAAGGGGTTTTGAAGAAACATCTCTTCGGGATTCTAATCCTGTCTAGCCTCCCTGGCCGTTGGGATGATACAAAAATTGCTTCAAACTCGCTTCTCGGACCAGCTGGTCTAGATGATCCCATAAGGTCTTATAGTCCTCTGTGGTGTGTCCTCGGTCTTGGTGGTATTGGCAGTGAAGGCTCTGATTGCGCCTTATAGGGTCTCCTCCCATCTTATTTGGCCATTTAAAGAATGTCTCATTCTTAATCTTCTCTAGAACTTGGTGCACTGGTTCTCGGAACACCGCGTTAACCATCTGAGTATTGGCAGACCCCGATTGCCTAACATAATCTCTCCGAGGCTGGTTATTGTTATATCGGTTCGACCTGAAATCCCTTCTCTCCTGAGGGATAACCTTAGCCTTTCCCTTCCCTTGCTATTGGTCTTCCTCGACCCTCTTATACTTATTAATCTGGTCCACGAGCTGGCGTACACTGGTAGCAAGTTTCCTAATCAAAGACTTCCTCAAACCATGCTCAGGAGGTAGGCCAACCTTGAAAGTCCTAATGGCTACATCGTCAAAGTCACCATCAATCTCATTGAACATCTCTCAGTATCTGTCCGAGTACGTTTTCAAGTGTTAAGTTCTAAAGATTAGGAATTTATGTATTTAGAACTCTAATATGTAATGTTGGCAAACCATGATCAAAACAATATGTTTAGTCTTGTTTAGGCTTGCTCAAAGTTATGTCTTTCATGTAAAGTTGGAATCGAGAGGCTGCAGATGCATTGGTGCATTTCAGCCTGGCTCGATCGATCGAATGAAAGACTCGATCGATCGAATCTCGGGCAGAATGCTTTTCTGTAGAATTTTCCAACTCAGCCCTAACTCATTAAACGTTTTGGGTTTTCTGTTTTTACCCTAGGTATATAAAGAAAAACCCTAGCCACGTTTTTAGAGTTGCTCCTGTTGTATTGTTGCTCATACTTTTCTATTTTGTGTAAATCTCTTGTGAGATCTAGAGGAGCTTTCCTTTACACAAAACTTTGGGTTTTCAAGGTAGAGATAGTATCAACATCTTGATAATTAACTCAGTTGCTGCCATTGGAGCTTAAAGAATAACAAGCGTGGGTGCTTGTAGCTGATTGGAGAATCCAAGAAAGAAGGAGTCCATGGATTCGGAGTTTGCACGTGGTCGTGTCAGTAAGTTCTACTAGTGGGTAGCATTAGGAAGTCAAGTGGGGAGCTTGTAAGTCCTTTTGTATGAACTTCGATTCTTTCGCATAGTGGATTCAGTTTACCTTGAGGATAGCTAGGTTAAATCCTCCATAGGTTTTTACCGTGTGGTTTCCTGGGTGATCATATCATTGTGTTCTTTATTATTCCGCTGCTTTATATTCTTGATATGATTGTATGTTTGTGATAACCTAGAATTGCATAATTTGACTAAGTTAATCACTTGGCTAATTAACTAAGTTAATCTGGTTGGTTTAAGGGGTCTAAAACTGTTCATCAAGGTCTCCCCTTCTCGCATGGTCAAGGACAGCAGGGAATCTAAGGGCCAAGGAACCCTGCTACATGTGATAAAGCGAGACCCAAATGCCCGGGTAACTTCCTTAAAGGAATCTACAGAACCTACCCCCAGGCCATTGAACCACCTCATCTCCACAAGCCAAGGAACCCTGCTACATGTGATAAAGTGAGACCCAAATGCCCGGGTAAGTTCCTTACAGAACCTACCCCCAGGCCATTGAACCACCTCATCTCCACAAGCCCTAAACTAGGCGGGAACACCTTGCACATCAAGGCCTCATTCTTGAAGTGCACAACCATTCTCTGGTTAAAGTGGCTTACATGCTCTATAGGGTCTGTTCGACCATTATACATGGTGAATGTTGGTTGAGTGAATCACCGAGGGAGTTCAGCCCCTTCAATTGCGTGTGAAAGGCGACTTGGAAATGTGATTGAGCGCCCTGCTCATAGCGGCGTTTCTAGACCTCTTCGAGAGGGGTTTCTGCGTCTACATTTGTGATGGTAATCATCGTCACACGAGAAAGACTTACTAGGAGGAGTCTTTGATCTGCGTCTATAACTACCATCCTTTTCATCATCAGAAGAGAGGTCAAGATTGGAGGGCGTTCACCATCCCCGTTGGTGGCGCAACTGTCTCTTCAACTAATCGATCTCCAGTTGCATGGCTTTAGCATTCTCCTCCTAAGAGATGTGACTCCCACCTTGAGAATGGCTATTATTAGTATGGGTGGTGTGTACACTAGCCTCCCTGTCCCTCCTATGTTCAAGATTGAGGAAGTGATATTGGCGTTAGGACCCTGAGGATTCCTCTCAGTTTGGACCTAAACCTACCATGACTAACCGTTACACTCACTATCACACAAGGATTCCCCACAGACGGCGCCAATTGTAAAAGTGCTACTTGGATCCCAGGCCCAAAGTGTAAATGGGTCTAGGCCCAATAGGCCTAATACAATGAATTTGTAGAGGGTGGGTTGGAAAACTATGTTCTAATGAGTTAGATAACAGTTAGAATGGATCTAAAAGACAAAAAACAGACTAGACTGATCTAAGAAAACTCGTCCTCGGCACAGTCCGAGGAGGTTAGTTCTTGTATATATTACTTGAAATAGGTTACAGATATAGTTTTGATTGCTACAGTGTTTCTTTCTCAAATCCCCGATCCCTTCTCCATGGAGGGTCTCCTGCATTACATAGTTCTCTTTGGACAATCTTGGCCCTCCACTTGTTGATCATCCAAGCCACTACTCGAGTGCTTGTCCCATTGGACACCTTCCCAGATCCTCTGTGCATTGGGGCAGCCAAAGCAGCACTATTCAGGGGTCTTCTCTACATTAATGCAGCCAAAAAGTTAGCTGCAGAGCATTTAATGCGGTAGTAGCAACTTTCCCTTAGATATTTCTTAGCTCCCATTTTGTCCTGTACGTTCATAGTGCATATCCTTATCAGCAAAATTTCCTGGAACGTCATTTTGGACAATAAAACACATCTTCTGACCCCATTCTTTGTTTAGCTAAGGAGATACTCTTCCTCAGCCTACCTCTGTAGTCATAGTAGGCTTGCGAAGTTCAAAACCTTACGTTTACCTTTCTATGGATATATTCTCGGTCCAGGGAGCCTCCTCGGATGAGGCCCAATGCCCACACACTTAGGCCTGCATCCCCACACTATTGTTATATTTTATTGTGTAATATTTAGTTTAATAAAAATATCATTTTAAAATGTTTAAAGAATGCAGGTTCTTGTTAGTTTAATATATCAAGTTTTTTGTTGGTCTAATAAAAAGTTTGGATTCAAAGCTAGCCTAAAAAAAAAAAAAAAAAAAAATCAATTAGTGTTTATGCCTAATAATAAAGGGCAATAATTAGGGAGAGGATACTACAGGTTTTAAATCTTATTGTATCCATAAAAAAAAAAATTAAAGAATATTAATTGTGATTAACATTGTAGGGACTCAATTTGGATTGGACCCAGAGTATGAATGAGTTTTCAGCCCCATAAGCCCAAACAATAAATTTTTAGAGCATGGGTTCAAGAACTAGTACCGTTTAACAGGAAAGGTTATCCTCATCAAGTAACAAGGGATATTTTAGGTTGATTGAATGAGAAAAACTCTCCTCGGCTAGGTTTCAGTCCGCCTCTCTTTTTCTTTGCATGGAATCTCCCCCCTTCTTATATCATCCATTTCTATGTTATATACTTCGTTCTATCCTCCATTTCCATCGTACACGTGTAGTTTTTATCTTGGGAGCTCCTTTCTGTCCCATCCAGCACCTACCGGAACTTTTGCTCAGTGGCCATAAAGCTGCTTAGTCACTGTTCAGGTATCACCTCCACATTAATGCGGCCAAAGGGTTAGCTAGAAAGCATTTAATGTGGAGGTGATAGCCTTGGAAGATATTTGCTACCTTCCCCGACTCCTCCTTAGGTTTATACCCAATTTCCAGTTCAGATACAACTTTGCGGAGTCTCCTGAATAAAATGAAAGTTACATTCACCTCGGACTTTGGTGTCCTCGGACGTGCGTTATGCCGCCATATACAATATCCACCCCTTTCTCCTATATTATCCCTTTAATAATAATAAAATTTTTTAAGCTATCCTCGGATAACTAAGCATCCTCGGATTGGGCCGTTGGGCCCCGAGCTCACTTATTCCTATATCTTTTTAACTAACAGGCCCCCACAATAGCCCCTCAAAATCTCGCTTTTTGTCACCTCGGGAAAAAGGGAGATTTTGATATCCAGCCTTCATTTATTTCATAGGTTTCCCCCGCTTTCAGAATGTCCTTTTGCTTGCCCAAGGCAAGCTCCTGACGTTTCGGCGTCAGGAGCACGCCATTATTAAATGATGGCTGCTCTGTTGTCCCACACGTTCAACGACCTGATGCAAATCTAACGGTGAGGGATCCTTTGCATTTATGGGCAGGATTTTTCCCGCTCCCACTTTCTGTGCCCTTATAAAGTGCCTTTCAAATCAAATCTCTCTTCAGTTACAAATTACACCATCTCAGCACATATTCATTGAATCTGTCTCTCTCTCATTACTCCACGCTCTCATAAATACTAAGAGCCCGTCCGAGGAGCTTATTTTCCAAACCTGTAAGTTTCCTTAACCTTCCCCAGTTTTCCATCTTCTGCATCAGTTTTTCTTTACTACTGTTAGAAAATGGGTAGATTTAAGTATCTAGTTGATTCTGAGGAGCAAATAGAATCATTTAGGGCTAAGTATAGGATTCCTTCAACAGTGGGTATGAGATACGCTTCCCTACAAACTTGGTTGCACGATAGAAAAACGGGGGAGGTAGTCATCCCTATGATAGTTTTTATCGAGGGAGGGATGACTATCCCAATGGGTAGTCTGACGAGAAGTTACCTCAGGTTCTTCAGATTATCTCCCACACAATGTGCCTCGAATATGTTCAGGGTGCTTGGGAGTATAGAGGCTTTAAATGCCTCGTACAATTTAGGTTTAACCCATCACGATGTGAACTGGGTATATAACCTCAATCATTTGAAGGATCAGGGATATTACCTTAAGTCTAGGTACCCTGCAGTAAGATTGATCCAGTGCCTCCCTACCTCAAACAAGGGTTTAAAAGACGATTTCCTTATTTTCTCCGGGAAATGGCATGATGGTTTGCCTTGTCCAACTGAAGAAGGACAACCAGGTGGGGTTCCTAGGATGTACGCCCCTTATAAGTCAAGTTAAATTTTTAATTGAAGTTATTCTTATTTCTGACAAAAATTTCCTTTCATGTTTTAATTATTTTGCAGACAAGCGCGCCACTAGACGTAATTTCAGGCTGATCAATAGGGAGAGCTGTTCGCGTAAAATAATCTGCAAGCGCACAGAATCGTAACAAGTAGTAAAGTGTTTTTAGAAAACGAATGTCGAACCCACAGGGATTAACTATGCTATTGAATACCAAAATTTACTAAATTAAGTACTATTTGGAAAATCGAAAATAGATAGAACGTTCTACTATTTGAATTAAATTAAACTATTTAATAAAAATAAATCTATGAATAAAAAATTAACAAAGCGTAAAATCTAAAAGTGTAAAAATATGATAAGAATGGATCTAGAGCAGTTGATTTCACCTAACAAATCCCACACAATTTATTCTTCCTAATTATTAAATTCTAATAATCTCCCGTTGATGATTAAAAATTCCTTAAGTATTCAATATCTTCTCTCGAATAATATTAAAAATATCTTCAACTAACAATTCCATATCTCTATGTGAATTTAATTAATTGGAGACTCATTACGTACTTTGAATTTTTTGAAAAATCACACTAGTCGCGGAAAAGCATCTCTACTTTCGCTCAACTAATGGTGTTTAATTCTAGAACTAAAATAACAAATCACCTCTCGGTCTCATTGTAATTCAATTGATCAAACCATAATTCGTAAAAAATAGTAAGCATTAAGAATAAGAATTAAACACTCAATCATGGAAATATTAAAAATAAAATAATTCAGAATATAAATTGTGTGTTCATTGCTAGACTACATCAACACTCTAGAAAATAAAATTTAGTTCATAATAAAACTGAAAAGAAAACAAATAAAACTTATGTCTTTCATCTGATGGTTGATCAACATGAAGCTCTCGCCTTTGCCCTCAGATCCTCCTCTTCAGAAAGACTCCTAAAAGAAAAATCTTCAATGCGGCAGCCCCCTTTTCCTCTCAAGTTTTCTCTCCTTCTTTTTCTTTTTACCCTAAAGGCCCAAAGTTATGCTGAAAATACTAACTGATGTGCAGGCTGGAATCCTAATCCGAATTGGACTTGGATTTTGTACAAAATTCCTTTGATTCCTTGCTCTTCTCATTCCTTCAAAGCACAAATGAATAGATAAATATAAATAAAAAAAATCAAATCAAATCAAAAGAAATAAAGGAAAACTAACAATTTTAATAAATAAGAGGATAATAAAAATCATGTAAAAATTACACTTATCAAGAGCCTAGATAGAATCCTACGATCCAAGGTGTATGTGAATCCCTCCAACGGCCAATTAAGAGCAGCACATTTAATACTCAAGTACGATCCCGTTTCAAAAGCCTTTCAGGCTCCCAAGTACGTGATAAAGGCAAAAGATTCTCGGCTCCACCGTATCAATGTAGCCTTTGAGGGATTCATTGTTCCTGAGGGCACCCCCATTCCTGAAGGTGTACCCTTCACTGAACCATCGCCTAAGGCCACTCCCTCTATAGGAGCTTCATCATTATGCTCCGTTCCCCAAAAAGTGAGAGAGGGAAAAGAAGAAAGAGAAAAAGAGGCCGAAGAAGAAAAGGAAGAAGAAGAAGAAGAAGACACCTTGGGAGGACTTGTAGAGTTGTCTGATTCAGCCGACGAATTTGAAGTTTTTAACCAACCCCAATCTCCTGAGGTGACCTCTGAGAAAATGGGTATCCAAAGGAGAAGCCAGAGGAGCTTAAAAGACGTAATCGAGGGCTAGCCTGGCAGGGTGGTGGAAAAGCAAGTTCAGGTCAACCCACCAGCTCTCCCTCCCTCCGCCTACTCAGTCACCCCAACCGACCGTGACCGAGCCCACTGATCCAAAGAAGAGGAGAGAGCCAAAGGGTAAAGAAGTGATGGACGCAAGTAGGACTCACACTACCCGAGAGGGTGAGGACCAAAGAGCTGCTAAGCAGCAGAAAACAAGCCATGGGTCACAGCGAGGGGTGGATAAGACAACCACTCAGTCCTCGGAACCTGAGGCCTGGCTCCCAGCCCCTATGCTCAATGAGAAGCCTCTGAGGGAGGATACTTCAATCAAGGACTTTAGTGGCGGACTTGGGTGCCGAGTCACCTCAGCATTAGAGGAAACACTTCTTCTTCCCAAGGACATGGCTGAGCTGAGAGCGATCAAGAGAGACGAGGTCTTTCAAAATACCAAAAGATATTTGGGCATGGTATGACGCTTTTATCGTTACATTTTTACTGTTGTTTGTTTGTTTTTTGTTATACACATTTTTTTGTTGTGTATTTCTAACTCCTTTTTCTCTAGGCTGTTCAAGCCACCTTCAGGCTGGAGGAGATAGCCGAATCCTACCACCAGCAAATAGACGAGGAGAGGAAGAAAAAGAAAACAGCTGTGAGCACACTGAATGCTTCTGAGCAAAACATTGTGTAGCTGAAAAAGAAGTTAGCATCCGAAGAAAGCGCTCAGAAGAGTGCTGACTCAGCTCTGGAGGGGTTCCAAAGACAGACCGAGGACCAAAGGCAGCTTTTGCGTGACGCCAATGCCCAGCTAGCAGCCTCTAAGGAACAGGTGCTAGCTCTGCAAAAACAACTGGAGGAAGTCCAGAAGCTCAGAGATCAGGCTGAGAAAGCCAAAGCCGAGGCTGAAAAAGAAAGAGACGTCGCTAAGCAGCATGGTTACAATGTGGGCATCGCTGAGACAGAGGACACTTTCCGAGCTGAGGTGCCTGTCGTGTGCCGGGAGTACTGCGCCTTGACCTGGCAAGAGGCTTTCAACCGAGCTGGAGTTGAATCCTCATCAGAGTTGAGGAAACCTGAAAATATTTATTTCCCCCCAGCTATTCGGGCCTCCACTTCCTCTACTCCACAAGGGGAGGCATCCTCTACTGCTGCTGAGCCACCTAAGGAAGTTCAGACTCAGGCTCCTCCCTCGCTCAATCAGCAAGAGCAGCCACAAATGCCTGAAAAAGCAAAGGATCTATCCTCGGCTAAAGAAGTAGCAGGGCCCAAGGACGGAGCGGCCTCTCACACTTTTGAACAGGTCTTAGCCTCAACCACCCTGCCTGCTGGAGAAGCTCCTATGGCGCAGGAAAAGGACGTTCCTCCTGAGGCAGCTGGCAAAGCCCCTCCACCCAAGCTCCAAATAAAGTTAACCAAATAGTTGCTTGTAGTCAAATTCCTTTTAGTGTCCTTTTCATCTCATTTTTCCTTTTTTTTTTTTTTAAATCCTTTTAAGGATGTTCCTGGTTGCAATGCGTAATTCTTTTTGAAAACTTATAAGAGATATTGGGGTTTCGTTTATTACTTACATAATTTCATGTATGATTGCTCTTCATTACTTATGTTTGTTTATCTACTTTTCTTATGATCTCGGACTGTAAAAAGGATGAAAGTTGACATGATAGGGAAGAATCATAACTTTATACACAATCATTGAGAACTCAAAACAGGCTATAATAGTGACCTCCGCGGCCTTATAAAGGCTCCCTGTAGCATTCATTAGAAAAGTATACGCATCTAGGATAGTACTTTTACATTTCATCCAGAGAGGTATTGACCCCCTTGAAACGCTTTAAGTGATGCTCATAGCATCTACTTCGATATGTATTTCTAGTCACACGAACCCCTTCTAGAAGACATAGATTCCAACTGAGTTTGATGTCTAAATAGTTTGTTATAGCTCAGTTTCGGTTTAACACTTCCATTCATAGTGTACTAATTTCCATTAAGTTGTGGTCCAAGGACCTTACATGACTTAGCTTCTGTTTAATACTTCCATTCGTAGTGTACTAGTTTCCACTAAGTTGCGGTCCGAGGACCTGACATGACTTAGCTTCTGTTTAATACTTCCATTCGTAGTGTACTAATTTCCACTAAGTTGCGGTCTGAGGACCTGACATGACTTAGCTTCTGTTTAATACTTCCATTCGTAGTGTACTAATTTCCACTAAGTTGCGGTCCGAGGACCTGACATGACTTAGCTTCTGTTTAATACTTCCATTCGTAGTGTACTAATTTCCACTAAGTTGCGGTCCGAGGACCTGACATGACTTAGCTTCTGTTTAATACTTCCATTCGTAGTGTACTAATTTCCACTAAGTTGCGGTCCGAGGACCTGACATGACTTAGCTTCTGTTTAATACTTCCATTCGTAGTGTACTAATTTTCACTAAGTTGTGGTCCGAGGACCTGACATGACTTAGCTTCTGTTTAATACTTCCATTCGTAGTGTACTAATTTTCACTAAGTTGTGGTCCGACAACCTGACATGAATTAGCTTCTGTTTAATACTTCCATTCATAGTGTACTAATTTCCACTAAGTTGTGGTCCGAGGACCTGACATGACTTAGCTTCTGTTTAATACTTCCATTCGTTTCAGAAGCACATATGGCAGGAGCAAGATAAATTATAGAGGAAAGTAAAGCACAACTTGTTAATAATAATACCTTCTCAGGTTGCTTACATTCCAGGGATGGAGTATAGTTTTTTCATCTAAATCTTCTAAATAGTAAGCCCCTATCCCTGCGACAGATGTAATACGATATGGCCCTTCCCAATTGAGCCCCAACTTTCCCCAGGCTGGGTTCTTGGTATTTCCCAAGACCTTCCTCAACACCAAGTCTCCCGGAGCTAATGGCCTTAGTCTGATGTTTGCATCATAGCCTTGCTTCAGCTTGTGCTAGTAGTACGCTAATTGAACCATAGCTTTCTCTCGTCGCTCATCTATTAAGTCTAGACTTTTCCTCAACAGCTCATCATTTCCATTTGGGGTGAAATTACTAGTTTTCAGTGTTGGAAAGCCTATTTCGATAGGGATCACGGCCTCAGCTCCATACGTCATTGAGAATGGGGTCTCCCCTGTTGACCGTCGGGGCGTTGTTCTATACGCCCAGAGAACATGCGGAAGTTCTTCCACCCATCTTCCCTTTGCATCATCCAGCCTTTTCTTAAGTCCACCCACTATGATTTTGTTGACAGCCTCGGCCTGTCCATTTCTCTGTGGATAGGCTGGGGTGGAATACCTATTTTTTATCCCCAAGTCAGAACAATACCTTCTAAAAGCCTTGCTGTCAAACTGTAGACCGTTGTCCGAGATGAGAGTTTGAGGAACCCCAAATCGAGTAATGATATTCCGTAATAGGAATCTTTTGACGTCAACATCCCTGATGTTAGCCAGAGGCTCAGCTTCAACCCACTTTGTGAAATAATCCGTGCCCACTAGCAGGTATTTCTTATTTCCTACTGCTCTAGGGAAAGGGCCAACGATATCCAAGCCCCACTGAGCGAAAGGCCAGGGACTAGAAAGAGGATTGAGAACTCCTCCAGGCTAATGAATATTTGGCGTGAACCTTTGGCATTGATCACATTTCCTTACATACTCCTACGCTTCCTTTTGCATGCCTGGCCACCAGTATCCTTGGGTAATCGCCCTGTGAGACAAAGACCTTCCTCCAGTATGACTACCACAAATTCCTTCATGTAGCTCTTCTAGAAGATCTTTCGACGCTTCAGGACTTACACAGAGCAGATAAGGCCCAGAGTAAGAGCGTTTGTACAACTTCTTATCCTCGGATAGCCAAAAACGGGGAGCCTTCCTCCGTATCTTTTCTGCCTCCGACTTGTCCTCGGGCAGTGTATCCTTCTCAAGGAATAATATTATAGGATCCATCCAACTACGCAGTGAACTGATTTGGTTAACCTGTAGTGTTTCCGTTGTTCCTTGGGTAGGTGTGCCCAAGTCCTCGATCATGATCATCCGAGGTAAGTTTTGAGCCGAGGAGGTGGCAAGAGTAGCTAGAGAGTCTGCATGGGCATTTCCACTCCTAGGGACATGGGTTATTTTAAAGAATTCAAAATTGGCTTGTATACGCCTAACCTGGCTCAAGTATTCCTGCATTCTTATATCCCGAGCCTCCAGTTCCCCTCTGACCTGGCCCACCACAAGCCCCGAGTCCGAGAAGATTTCCACAGTTTTTTTGCCCAGCTTATTGACCATTGCCATCCCTATTAGTAGGGCTTCATATTCCGCCTCGTTATTAGTAGTTGAGAATCCCAGCCTAAGAGACTTCTCAATGATGACTTCCTCAGGAGATATCAATACAAGTCCCACTCCAGACCCCCGCTGATTTGCTGCCCTATCCACATACACCGTCCAGGATAAGACAGGTTGCGCGGAAATGAGGCCAACCGATTTTTCATCCAGGCCACCCTGGCTTGTCTCTATTTCTTTAGGACCTTCAGCAAACTCGGCCACTAGATCGGCGAGCACCTGACCCTTCACGGAAGTACGGGGCATATACTTGACATCAAAAGCCCCTAAAATTGTGCCCCACTTGGCAACCCTACCAGTATAGTCTGCACTTCAAAGTACTGCTTTGATCAGATATTGAGTCAGGACAACCACTGTGTACGCCTGAAAATAATGGGAAGTTTTCTGGTGGCGTGCACCACTGCTAAAATGGCCTTTTCCAATGGCAAGTAGCGTATTTCGGCCTCGTGAAAAGACTTACTCACATAGTAGACTGGCCGCTGTACTCCATTGTCCACTCGTATCAGAACAAAACTAATCGCATAAGTGGTGATCGCTAGGTAGGAAAAAAGAACCTCGTCTACCTCAGGGCTAGACATGATGGGTGGCCGAGATAGATACTCCTTTAGCTGCTGAAATGCTAAGGCACACTCCTCAATCCATTCGTATCCTTTCTACTTGTGGAGCAGTAAGAAAAAAGGCCTGCACCTATCCGCCGACCTAGATATGAATCTATTTAATGCGGCGGTCATCCCGGTCAGCCTCTGGACCTCCTTGGGATTCCAAGGTGGTTGCAAGTTAGCTATGGCTCTAATCTGATCAGGGTTAACTTCAATTCCCCTATGGGTCACCATGTAACCCAGGAACTTACCTGAACTTACCCCAAATGAGCATTTGGATGCATTCAGCCGCAATTTATGCCTTCTTAAAATCCCAAAAGTGTGGTTAAGGTCTGTCACGTGCTCGGCCACTACCTTACTCTTTACGACCATATCATCAATATAAATCTCAATGTTTCTGCCCAACTACTGCTCAAACATTTTCGTCATCATTCTTTGGTAGGTAGACCCCGCGTTCTTCAAACCAAAGGGCATTACCTTGTAGTGGTAATTTTCAGTGGGAGTGAGAAAAGCGGTCTTCTCCTGGTCATCCAATGCCAGTGGGATCTGATGGTAGCCTTGAAAGGCGTCTAGGAAACTCATCCGAGGATGGCCCACTGTTGCATCCACCAACTGATCTATACGGGGCATAGAAAAAGGGTCCTTTGGGCATGCTCTGTTAAGGTCCGTAAAATCAACACACACACGCCAATTTCCATTTTTCTTTTTCACTACGACTGTATTGGCCAACCACTGAGGGTAAAATACCTCCTTAATAGCCCCAACTTGCTTTAACTTGGTCACCTCATCTTTAATAGCCTCGACGTGTACCCTAGACGGACGCCGAGGTGGTTGTTTCTTTGGAATACACGAGGGATTGACGTTCAGATGATGACAAATGAACTCCGGATCCACTCCGGGGGCTTCATAGGCACTTCATGCAAACACATCAACGTTTCTCCTAAGAACCTCGACCAACTACTCTTTTTCTAATAAAGGCAACTGAACCCCGACCTGAAAGTACTTATCTGGATCATCACCAACGCTCACCCTTTTCAAATCTTCACACCTCATTTCCTCTGTGGACGCGCCGAACTGGGCTCCCTGAATCCTTGATTGCTATAAATCATCCTTGGCTGTAGCCGAAGTACTTGTCTCTGGCCGATGTTGAATGGCCATTATCATACACTGCCTAGCCATGGTCTAATTTCCCAAAATTTCTGAAACCTCGCCTCCCGAGGGATACTTCACTTTCTGATGAAGAATGGAAGAAACAGCCCCCAAAGCATGCAACCAAGGTCTTCCCAAAATAGCCGTATACGGAGAAAAAGCATCAACCACAATAAAATCCACCTCCACCATATCTGAACCAGTCTGCACAGGTAGTCTAACCATTCCCAACGGAGCGACCGATTTGCCCTCGAAGCCCACCAGCGGGGAACTATATGTTGTCAGATCCTCAAGTTTCAAATTCAGCCTCCTGAATAAATCAAGGTACATTACCTCGGCGGCACTTCCATCATCGACCATCACTCTCCTCACGTCATACCCTCCGATCCTAATCGTAATCACCAAAGCATCATCATGCGGTTGTATGGTTCCTCTCTTATCCTCTTCTGAGAAGCCTAACACCAACGAGGTGCCCGATCTGGCCTTCTTCGGCCTCGAACTGGAGCCCCCCTCCGAGCACTGAGACACAGACATTACCCTGGAAGGGCAAGATCCAGTTCTCCTTGGGGCAGCGAATATAACGTTTATCGTGCCCAAAGGAGGTCCCCTCGAAGCATCCCCTTGAAACGCCGAGCCTACGTGGCCTCCTCGGCCGCCGGAGTGATGCAGAAGTTGGGTCAACTTCCCCTCTTGCACCAACTGCTCTAAATGATCCCACAGATTTTTACAATCTTCGTTGATATGCCTATGGTCCTGGTGGTACTGGCAATAAAGGTTCCGATTACGCTTCGCAGGATCTCCCGCCATCTTATTGGGCCACCTAAAGAACAACTGGTCCTTTATCTTCTCCAGGACTCGTTGCACTGGTTCTCAGAACACGGCGCTAACCACCTGGGAGTTGGCAAGCCTTAACTGCCCCCTAAAGTCCCTCCGAGGCCGATTGTTATTATACCAGTCCGGCCTGAAATCCCTCCTCTCCTGAGTTACTGCTTTAGACTTTCCTCTGCCCTGCATCTGATCTTCCTCTACTCTTCTATATTTGTCTATCCGATCTATAAGCTGACGTACACTAGTAACAGGCTTGCTAGTCAGAGACTTCCTCAGACCGTGCTCGGTTGGAAGACCTTCCTTAAAAGTGTTCATAGCCACGTCATCGTGAGCCCCATCTACCTCGTTGAACATTTCCCAGTATCTGTCCGAGTAGGCTTTTAGGGTTTCCCCCTCCCGCATAGACATGGATAGTAGCGACCCTAATGGTTGAACAACCCTTTTACATGTAATAAAACGGGCACCAAAGGCCTGGGTGAGCTTCTCAAAAGAGTCAATAGTATTAGTTCTCAAGCCATTAAACCATCTCATTGCCACTGGGCCCAGGCTAGACATGAAAACCTTGCACATTAAGGCCTCATCCCTGGCATGAATAGCCATTCTCTGGCTGTAATGGCTAACATGTTCTACTGGGTCTGTTCGACCATTATAAATGGTGAACACAGGCTGGTGGAATCGCCAAGGGAGACTAGCGTCCTCAATATGTCGCGTGAAGGGCGACTTAGAGACCTGATTCAAAGCTTTGTTTAAGGCATCATTCCCCTGACCCTGGCGAGTCGGACTCTTATTTCTTCGCCCACGGTGGTACTCCTCCTCACACGAAAAAGATTCGCTGGGTGGAGTTCTCGACCTTCGCCTATAACTGGTGTCATCCGACTCCTCAGAGGAATGCTCAGAGTTATGAGCCTTACGCCTTCGTCGCTCATATCGTAATTCCCTCTTCAACTTGTTAATCTCACGTTACAAATTTCCTCCGCTCTTTACAGGGGAAACATGGCCTTTCCCCCGAGAGCGGCTTCTATCTGTATGGGTTGTCCGGGTACTCCCCTCATGATCCCCCCTGTGTTCGTGGTCTACCAATGGGTTACTGTGCTGAGAGCCCCTAGACTCTGCCTGGTGCTGATTAGCATCCACCTGTTGTGGGCCCGTCAATGGTTGCTACGGTGCTCCTTCTTCCATCGTGAGTATCACACCTGCCTTTCCTTCTCAACAGATCAAGTTCTTCCCACAGACGGCGCCAATTGGAGGGACTCAATTTGGATTGGACCCAAAGTATGAATGGGTTTTCAGCCCAACAAGCCCAAACAATAAATTTTTAGAGCATGGGTTCAAGAACTAGTACCGTTTGACAGGAAAGGTTATCCTCATCAAGTAACAAGGGATATTTTAGGTTGATTGAATGAGAAAAACTCTCCTCGGCTAGGTTTCAGTCCGCCTCTCTTTTTCTTTGCATGGAATCTCCCCCCCCCCTTCTTATATCATCCGTTTCTATGTTATATACTCCGTTCTATCCTCTATTTCCATCGTACACGTGTAGTTCTTATCTTGGGAGCTTCTTTCTGTCCCATCCAGCACCTACCAGAACTTTTGCTCAATGGCCATAAAGCTGCTTAGTCACTGTTCAGGTATCACCTCCACATTAATGCGGCCAGAGGGTTAGCTGGAAAGCATTTAATGTAGAGGTGATGGCCTTGGAAGATATTTGCTACCTTCCCCGACTCCCCCTTAGGTTTATACCTAATTTCCAGTTCAGATATAACTTTGCGGAGTCTCCTGAATAAAATGAAAGTTACATTCACCTCGGACTTTAGTGTCCTCGGACGTACGTTATGCCACCATATACAATATCCACCCCTTTCTCCTATATTATCCCTTTAATAATAATAAAATTTTTTAAGCTATACTTGGATAACTAAGCATCCTCGGATTGGGCCGTTGGGCCCCGAGCCCACTTCTGAGGATTCCTATATCTTTTTAACTAACAGGCCCCACAAACATAATTTACAAGATAATTATACATGAAAGAAAATAATTGTCTTGAATTATATAAAACTGACTAGATAAAATTTTCTTATATCTGAGAAAATAATATATAGAATAAATTTTTTTTTTTGGTCCCTAGAATAAATTATGTTAAAGACATGTTTAAATTATAAACTATGCATATATATGTGTTTTTTTTTTTTTGAAAGAATATATGTATTATTTGTGTATTTGAAAATTATTGATTATTTTAACTATTGGTCTACCATGAAAAAAATTTCTGAACCAAATTCAAGCCAATAATCAACATCCTGCATCATCCGTTGCTAATAAGAAGGCTGTCTGTGCCTGCATCAAGTGAGCAACCAAGATAATAAATCCGAATGCTCAATTATCCAGGGCTCATCGTAATGAAGTTTTGATCCAATACGTTTGCATGCCATTTCGAATGAATGGGTTTTGTTTCAAATTGGTGGATGAGAATAAATAGGCATTATCACTATTGGGATAACATGTACTAAAGGGTTTGTTTGCACTGTTTAATCTATTCAAACTTTCTGTCAAAATTTTTTTGTTATTTCGATTGGACTAAAAACTCTCGAGAAAGACAATAACATCCTTTCACATTGCTGTTCTCTCTCTCTCTCTCTCTCACACACACACACGCCGAAAAATAAAGTGACCTAGAACGAATACCGATGCCAATTCGGATTTGTGCCAAACAAAAGTGTTAAGATTGCACAAACTCCAAGATTTTATGGAGAAGTTATCAAACTTTTATATTTTCTTTTCTGATTTTTTTTCTTCAAAATAACACCAATTTTTAAACAATTTTATCAGTTAGCATCGTTTCTAAACTATTTAGAAAACTAACATCTTGAGTATTTGAGACTCGATTTCACTGTAGTTGCTTAAGTATCACAAACTTGTTTTCTATGAAAATTTACGTGGAACTCGAGTCTCACAGACTCGAGTTCCACAAAAGAAAACCCAAAAATCAAAACTTAAAACACACAAACGTACACAAGCAAACAAGCTAAAAACAAAGATCAAACCATGAAACCCACGAAGACAAAAAAACAGAGAACGATCAAATAGAGAAACCCAAAACACGAAGGCAAAAAACAGAAAAAGATCAAACCCAGAAACCCATAAAGACAAAAAACAAAGAGATTAAACCAAAGAGATCTTTCTAACAAAACCCAAACCACGAAGGCAAAAATAACAAACTAGAGAGATCAAACCCAAGTGGCGGCGGCGGGGATTGAAATCAAGCTCTCAGGGTCTTTGGGTGGGTTTCTTCATTCTTGTTGTTGATTTTCTCTCTGGGTTTTGATCTATCACTCTAGGTCTCTTTGGGTCTTGATCTATCACCAAAGTTCTCCATCTGAGCTTCCCATGTTGTGTTTCAAGTTTTGATTTTTGGGTTTTCTTTTGTGAAACTTGAGTTTGTAAGACTCGATTTCCATGTGAATTTTCATAGAAATCGAGTTTGTGATACTCGAGTTGCTATAGTAAACTCGAGTCTTACAAACTCGAGATGTTAGTTTTCTAAATAGTTTAGAAATGGTCCTAACTAGCAAAATTGTTTGAAAATTGGTATTATTTTGAAAAAAAAAATTCTTTTCTTTTCTTACTCAAGTTTTAGATTTGAGCCACTTAATTTTGAATGTGTAATTACAATTGAATCATGGTAAACACCAATTAAATAATTAAATTCTGTATTAATTTTGAACATGTAATTACATTGAACCTATGACGTTCCCTTAATGATGATTATTTTGTATCATCAGGTCAAGACACCAATTAGTTTTTGGTGTAGGCAGAGTGCAAATCCCAAATTTCTGATTCAAAAAATAAAAAAATAAAAAATAAAAACTTTTTGGTGATTCAGATTCAATACATACCATCCATTCATTTATGTTTCAATTGTCATTTATTTCTTAAGCAAAAGTAAAAAAAAAAGAAGTTGTCGTTTATTTCTCTTGACCTAAGATTAATACCTTTCATTTAGTTTTGTTAGGGATCTTCACAAATTTTTAATCAGCTCACTTACTAAAGTGAAGATGGTCAGATTAGTTAATAACGGAAGAGTGTGAATTACTTAAAAGAGGCACCTACCTTTTGCTATATATCTTTCTTTAAACTAGCCTTATCGTGTGTGCTCCACACGTGCTTTGAGACTTATTTATATATTTGGGGTTTAATGTCATAATTTTTCATTTATCTCCATTTGAGATTTACATATTTGTCTATTAATATTATGTATTTGTGAACTGCTTATATAACTAAGAGTGTCATGAGGCTAGCTCCAAAAAATAATACCAAAAGAGCATTGAAATCATATGTTTGTATGTGGATTTGTTCATTTGTTGAAACTAGTCTCATGACACTCTTAGTTGTATCAGAAATTTGCAAATGCATAAAATTAGTGGACCAATTTGTAAACCTCAAATAGAGATGAATGAAAAATTATGACACTAAACCAAAAAAAAAAAAGTCTCGGCTAGTAACCATTAAGATCGTGTCGTTACTCGCATTTTTATCATCAATAAAAATTAGGATTAATTAATAACAAGCGTGCTAGGAACTGGGAATCTGAGATCCTCTAGAGTTCCTAATCTACTTTACCATATAGAATTCTTTTAATATTAATCTTTCATTTATAATAAAAGGTTAAGATTTTTCCATGTCATTAATCCACTAACAAATCCCATTAATGAGAGCAATGAAGCAGGTATCGGTATTGTGGTTTAGGATTCATCGGGTTTGGTATTGGCAGCAATGGCAGAAAAAATTTGGAAACCTCACAATGTGGAGAGCTTGGAGATGATAGCAGCTAGAAGAGTAGCGATTTTTGCTACGGAACTGGGTCTTCAACAGGGCCATTTTGAAGGTGATTCAGAGACTTGTATCAGAGCTCTTCAAAAGGGTGACTTGTTTTCCTCATCCTGTGGTCACTTAGTTAGGGACACCTTAATAGGGGATTCTAGCATTTTACCCTTATTTTTTTAAAAATTTAGCAATATGTCCATGTTTTGAAACTATTTAGATTCATGCCCTTATTTTGAAACTCGATTTTAATAAAATCGAGTTTCAATCCAAAACTTGATTGGTTTAAAATCAAGTTATGCCAAATGAAACTTAAAAAAAAATATAAAAAAAAAAAAAAAATAATTGCATGGAACTTGAGTTCCATACCTATAGCTGCGTTCAAGTCATCTTATAGCGGCGTTTTAAATGGAACTCGAGTTCCATGCAATTTTTTTTTTAGATTGATCGCCATACCTATAGTTGCATTTAGGTCATCCTATAGCGGCATTTTTAATGGAACTCAAGCTCCATGAACTTGAGTTCTATGCAATTTTTTTATTTTTTTTTAAATTTGATCGTGCCATACCTATAGCTGCGTTCAGGGAGTCCTATAGTGGCGTTTTAAATGGAACTCGAGTTCCATGCAAGTTTTATTTTTATTTATTTTTTATTTTTTAAGTTTGATCGCCCCATACTCGATTTTCTACAAATCGAGTTTTACATTGAAACTTAATTTTGAGAAAATCGAGTTTCAAAACAAGGGCATGGACCTAAATAGTTTCAAAATAGGGACATATTGCTATTTTTTTTTTAAAAAAATAAGAGTAAAATGCTAGAATCCCCCACCTTAATACAAGTAAACTCACTTCAGAATTTTTCTTTCTCTCACACTGTTAGGCAAGACAATGCTGTTGCATATGCTTTGGCCTAGAGAGCTAGACTTTCTTTTCCTTTGTTAGTTTGGATGGAATCAGTTCCATCAAATGTAGATGCTTTTGTTTCAGCAGACTGTTCTATTTCTTAATAATATTTTTGTGCAAATGCCAATTTCTCAACCCAAAAAAAAAAAAAAAAAATCCCCTAAAAATAATGGTTTAAAAAATAACTACTCATAAATTATAATTATTAACTTAAATGCAAAAGAACCGATAGTGGCAATAGCATTGTAGAGTTAAATGCAAAAGAACTTCCTCTAGGAGTGCTGAAGAAATGGAGCGTTAACTTTGCTTATTTAGAAAATTGATTGTTATGCAAATAGGTGAAGCACATATCGTATATAAATGGCAGAGAGGCACCTGGGTTTTCATTCCAATTTTTTTAGTCTTCTATTAATTTTTTGAAATTAATTTCAATTTTTGCAAGGAATTTAAAAAAAAAAAAAAAAAAAAAGCATATACACTTTTTTTTTTTTTTCCAACTACGTAATTGCCAATTTGGCACTTAGGGTCATAAAATATGATTTTGCTACGTCCCATTTCAAAGGATTTGTGGAACAAGTTGAAAAAAATCAGAGGGAAAAAAGATGACTATGGGATGATATCATGTTTTCTTAGAGACCTCGTTTAATTTGGTAAAAGAGGTAAGGTAATAATTATCATTTATGAGTAGTTATTTTTTAAACCATTATTTGTTAGTGGATTAGTGACATGACAAAATCTGGACATAAATAAAATGTTAAGATTAAAAGAATTTTACACAATAGAATATCCTAAGAACTTTAGAGTATCTCAATCCGCGTACTAGTGTGTGATTAATTTAATTATAGGTTCCGTTTGGTTAGGGAGATGGAAAAGCGAGATGATAGAAAATGAGAAAATTGTGGAAAATTGAGATGATAAAAAATATTTTAATTTCCCTCTATGTTTTATTAGGAATGGAAAAGTGAAAGGATTGAAAAAATAAGTTTGTATAAATTTATTCATATGCCCTTGTTAAAAATTATGCCCAATTAAAACAAAAAATTGGCAAACAACCACAAAACCAAAAAAAAAAAAATCACCCAAATTTTTTTATTTTTTTAAATCATGTTCAGAAAAAATAAAGGTTTTTTTTTTTATTTTTTTAAATTACATGTCTAGTTCAACACCCCCCCCCCCCAAAAAAAAAGAATAGAAAAGAAGAAAAGCAAAAAAGCAAAAAATAAAAATAAAAAGCACTATGGCATTCACACCCACGGTGCAAATAAAATAATTAAAATAACCAGCATTTGTCTAAAAAAAAAAAAAATTATTATCCTCAAGGACGGAGTCAAAACTTTAAGTTAGTGGGGCGGCTTTATTTTTGGTTATGTATGGCAGTTTAAACTTCTGACTTTGCTACTACTTAGGCTTAGTTGTTAGGATTTTTTTTTTTTTGGGTAAGAACCAAATTATTTTTGTTTAGAATTTTTTAAAGAGCATAGTTATTTATTTTGGATAAAATTGGTTAGTTAAACTTTATTTTTTTTAGTTTTACTATTGATAATTTTTGTTGTTAAGCTATTTTTTAGTTTTACAAGCTTTTTTTTTATAAATTACTGATATGATAAGTAGTTACTGGTAGATAAAAAAATAATGTGAGTGGTGAGTCTATTATGCAAACCAAGAAGAATTTGCTACAAAACAGTTTATAAAAATGTTGTAAAAAGTTTATGAGTATAACATTACGCTTAAAAGAATCAATGATATTATTTAAGGAAAACAAAATATAATTTTATAGAATAAAATTATTAAATTTTTTTTTTTTGAGAAAGTAACAAAATTATTAAAATTAGTACATATTTTTTTAAAAGATTTGGGGGCCATTGCCCCCCTAGTCCTAAGATACCTCTGCCCCTGAATATCCCCATGTCACCCTAATCAAACGGACCCAAATCTTAATAATAAAAATAAATTAAAAAAAAAAAAAAAAAAACATAATAACTGTCAAATAATTTATCAAGATGACGTATGTGCTAACGCCAGATATTGTCAGTGTGATATTGATGTTGATATTGTTCCACAGCTACCACTAGTCCATTACCACGAACTTGCGCATCATCTTTCTTCGAGCGGAGACTCTACTTTTTTTTACTTTATTAATGTTGAAGATACTTTATTAACTGTCAAATAAGTTTTTGTTGTTGTTGTCTACAGCTGTGGAAGTTTTCTAGTTATGTACTAGTGGAAATATTCCTTCCCCTCGCTCTCTCTCTCTATCTATCTAGCTCAATGGCAAGAGGATTGGCGTTCACTGTAGGACTCACTGTCCTTATTGCTCTTGTATTAGTCCATCCAACTTGCTGTGCTACTAATGCTACTGCTATGGTTAATCATACCTGCTCCGCTTCTTCTTGTGGGAATATCCACAACATAAGCTTTCCTTTTCGATTGAAGACCGACCCAGAAAACTGCGGGGACTCAAGGTATGTACTGTCGTGTGATGAGAACAATCGTACGGTGCTGTACTTATTTGGAGGAAAATACTACGTACAGGAAATCAGTTACAACAACTACACAATCCGGATTGTGGACTCAGGTATACACAAGGACAATTACTTCTCCTTCTCCACCCCGACTTATTCTTTATCTCGATATAATTTCAGTTCGGAATACCCTGTAATTTTGCCTACATATACCACGTGTCTGCCGACTACGCCGTTGTTGAGGGATTACGGCCGACAGCTATCACGAAGTTTGGCTTTGATGAGCTGTGAAAAACCAGTGCA
Organism: Quercus cerris; assembly: GCA_963669245.1. NCBI lineage: Eukaryota > Viridiplantae > Streptophyta > Magnoliopsida > Fagales > Fagaceae > Quercus > Quercus cerris. The sequence continues at coordinate 45,139,980 of OY770014.1, read as the reverse complement.
TTCTCCATTGTATTTGGACACATCTACTTGCAATTATAATGACAACTTTTCTTCTACATCTGACTCCAAGAGGTATAGATATGTTAAAGTCGGTGAAACCTACGCATCCGAAATGAAGGTGTGGTGCCAAGTAGAGAAGATGTTTCTGACATCGTGGCCAACAAATAATGATGATCAAAATATCTCCTGTACAGACGTCCACAATCAATTGGTATATGGTTTTGAGATTTCATGGCTCATAGGTACTTGTACAAGTTATTGCGGAAGATTCAACAATTATTGCTACCTCAATGACACGAACCATCTTCAATGCGACAATTATTGCTACCTCAATGACACGAACCATCTTCCATGCGACAATTATTGCCATCTTCAATGCGACAATTATTGCTACCTCAATGACACGAACCATCTTCAATGCGGCAATTATTGCTACCTCAATGACACGAACCATCTTCAATGCGACAACTTCAATACTTTCTCTGATGATACTGAGGGTAAATAAAGCGAGAAAGGCCATAACACTTTCCATTCTTTAATTTACATGTTGTGCATTATTTTCCCTTGCAAGATTCTCTCTTTTCTGAACTCTTGCATTTTTCCACGCACTGTCACTATTCACTAACCATTCATCTATTTATTCTATTAAACTTCTATAAGACCAAACTTCTTGGTGCATACGCCATCCATAATTCCATACCAATGTAATAGACATACTAGGATATTTTTATTCAAGTCTCAGTATAATGACTAGATTTAATTTTAAGGCTTCCAAACGCTGATGTTTTTCTTTTATTTGTCATTGCAGGATTGCTTATCCGTATCCGAGATACACTCCTAGGTGAGGTTTCTTTCTCAAAAAATGGTAATATAGAATGGACAATAAAATAGAATTGTATGAGTAATATATTGTGCCTGATGTGATGATGATAGAAGTAGAGGAATAACCATGTACTTGGGCAATTGGTTAATCTCAAACTTTTATGTGCACGAGGAAATGAAAAGTAAAAATTATCAATTTTCTTAAGAAGATAGCTTCTTGGTGCGTACGCAATCAATTCTAGTGTAATTGACATGTTAGGGAATATTGATCGTAGTTTCCGTATAATGACTAAATTAGTTTTAAAGTTCTCAACGCTGATGTTGTTCTGTTGTTTGTCAAAAATGCAGGCTGGCTCCCTGGCTTTATATATCAGAGTCAATACTGGTGGAATGCCTTGGTCAAAAATGGAGAATACACAGGTGAGGTTTCTTTCTCAAAAAATTTGTTTGAAGGATAATAATTAATATAGAATCGACAAGGAAATAGAATTGCATGAGTAATTGCGCCTGATGTATTTGGGAAATTGGTTAATCTCAATCTTTTTGGCTTGAGGAAATGGAAAATAAAAATAATCGAATTTCTTAAGAAAATAGCTTCTGAAGAAATCAAACCACTCTCTCTCCAACCTCTCCCACCATTTTCATCCTTCACAGAAAAAGTCAGTCACTAAAAATAACTCCAATCCAAAGGTCCCCAATTGCAAACCACTTTTTTTGGTGTTACATTGTTTCCGTTCTCCCCTGTTCTTCCTCAATTTCAGATCAACCCATTTAGAAATCAAATCCTTATTATTTCTTTCAAACTCAAAACCATGCAGATCAAACACACAAATACAATCAGATCAAACCCATTCAAAAAAAAAAAAAACCCCGTTCAACAGTCATGAGACAGAATACGATCAGAGAGAGAACGCAATCAGAGAAAGAAGGCGATTAGAGTGGGTCATGGTCGTTCAAAATCAACTCAGCTTTCTCGCGAGTTAGCTGAGAAGCCGTTATTGATGGCAGTTACAATTTCGGCATCTGGTTCTTAAGACGCAAAGCCATGGTGTTGAGAATTGAGAGTTGTTAATGCAGTTTTATTAGGCCTTAGACTTTTCTAGTTATTTTGGTCACTTGTTTCACTAATTAGTAATTCATCATTCGTCAATCTCAAAAAAAAAAAAAAAAAGTAATTCGTCTTTCGTCAGAAAAAAGTAATTTTACCTTTATATATGAATTTTTTTGCAGAGTATCGGCTCTTCAGGGTCTATACAGTTCTTTACACTGGTAATAACCTGATCTCTTCCTCAACTTTTTTTAGCATGCGATTCATTACCATTGTGCTTAAAAATAGTTAGTTAGTTACACCTGCAAACAAGACGTAAATAGTAGTTGCATTAACATGAAAACAACATATATTTTGCTTTTCTTCTGTCACGCCCCAAACTTAAAAATGGTCCAAAACATGAGAAAACTAAAACTTAAAGGTATTTGTAAATTTTTTCAATCCAAAGAATTCTCACAAACATCAAGAAATTTTCATAACAATTTCATTAAAGATACTCCCAAAATAAGTTAAAACTTTATAAATAATTACAAATACCATTTGCCACAAAAAAAAAAAAAAAAAAATTGAGGTCTACATAATAATTACATGTCAATAACTTGTCCTAACGGGAATAAAAGTCATCACCACTATTCTATACAAAAGAATAAGTTAAGTCTCCTTTAGGATGTACAACACCTAAGGATCATCACCTCAAAAATCCAGTCTCCATTAGTAGTTGTCTAACTACTACTAGCCACAAAAATAAAATCCATAAGTAGTTGTCTAACTATTACTAGCCATAAAAATCTATCTCAAAATGATCATTGCCTGCTTTACAAAGTTTGGTAAAAGAATGGGATGAGAAACAGAGTCCAATAAGTAACATAATTAATTAAGGTGAGAGAAATACAAATTTCATAATTATGAATAAATTTCAAACATGCTATAATATAGGAATTTCAATTTGATTTATGCAAAATCAATTTCAGTAATAACATAACAAGAATGATTAAATAATCTAGAACAAAGCTCGTTAAAAGAATCGCCATAAAACTACATAATTTATATATATATATATATATATATATATATAATGTGAGCTATCAAAACACCATCGAAAAATCCAACACAAGACCACATGATAATGCCAACACAAATCCGGAACTAGTCCGCCGACACAAAGCCTAAACTAATTTGTCAAAGCGAGAGGATTTGCTGCATACCTATATGCAACAATTACCATATACAAGGTTAGGCAGCAACAAAAAATATGTGACAAGTGTCCAAAGGTCCACCTGGTCATGTGCATTGCGCATGACCCTTGGACACTTGTCTTTTCATTCTACTACCAATTGCTGCATATGGATATGTAACAAATCATCTCCCTTTGTCAAAATAATGTGATAAATCCATGGAGTCCATTATCAATGATCAAATTAAGATGTTTTTCCTTTCCCAACTAACAATACATGCATTTCCCATATGCAATATCAAATATGGTGCACTTTTCATAAATAATCATATATTAAAGTTACAACATGAAACTTCTTAGAAAACTATAGTTTCTACAAACAATTTTCCAAAATATTTTTTACTTAAAAACAACGTTTTGTGCAATATGAATTGTTTTCAAAAATTATATTAAGAAGCCACTTACCTTGCAATCTACAAAAAGGCTAGCGTTTGGATCATCTGCCATTGAAGAAGCACATCAATTTGAAGAGGTTGATTGTGCAGGAATTGAAGTATTTTCTTTGGTGGAAGCCATTCATGAGCTTACCGGAGCTCTGATACCATATTAATAACAAATCTCTAAATAGAATGCAAGCTTTATTACTTCTCAAAGTTAAAAATAAAAAACAGAGAATTTGAATAATAGATTACAAGTATGCTAGCTCTGTTATATACATTTGTGGGCAGAAATGAGAGAGAAGAAACAATGAAATATGTATATGTGTAACTAAAAGAATCTCTAAGTATAACTCATAGAGGAGGTGCATGCTTAATGGACTGGCATTAGAGTCACTTGCGTTCCACTCCTTTCATTTAATAGATACGGTGTCGTTCCTTCATAACTGCATTTTTCATTTAAACAATATGGCACCGTCTTAAGAAAAGTTCTAACTTCTTTATTTAAAAACGACACTATTTTCTCTGGTTTGTTATCTTCTTTCTTAATAGAAATCGAAAGATTCAAATATTTAAAGGAGAGTGAGTTTGTTATGTGTTAGAAAGTGAGGAAAAAAAGGTATGTTTATATATTAAGAAAAATGAATTTTAATAGTTTTTTACTTATGCCCCGAGGAAGATGTTTGTAATTATAAAGGGAATAATAGTGTACGTAGGTGTAGAAATAGCTTGAGAATGGAATGGAAATAATGGCCACTTAAATCAAAACTACTAGCACACTTAAATCACCATTGTCTTTAGCTAAAAATGGCTTGTGAATGGAATGGAAATAATAAACTAAACAGAACACATACAAACACGCAATGATATATGTGAAACCACGGTGACCCTTGCTCCTGAGAATACTTTTACCAAGAAAACAAAGAACTTATACAGGTTATTTCCTTACAATATTCTCTGCTGTGTCTTTCTATTCTACTGCTATATATGGCAATTGTACACGTTTAGGGCTAGGATGGTTCGAGTACGTTGGCCTTTTAAAAAACAACAATACCCTTCTCTAACCCAAGCTTGCGACGGTACAAGTAGTTAATTACTACAATTAACCACACCTCCTTTAATTTGTGGGGTAGTTATGAAATGAAAATTACTATCATCCTTGCCTACAAATAGATGATGCATTTTAATAGATAAGGGACTACAAAGACAACACAAACAACACAATATGTCCGAATTCTCTCTGGAGATGTAGGTAAGTCAAGTATTCCTTAGGTTTGTAGTAGATTTTAGGCTTGTAAGTATATTTTATTTCCCTTGTGTTTTCTTATTTAATCAAGTAGGTTTTAATGTTTTACATTTCTTGCTTGGTAAGGTAGGCTTTATAATCTAGGTATTTTCTCATCTTCTTTGTTAACTTGTGCACTTCTCAAAAGGTCCTATTAAGTTAGGCATTTCCAAATCCCAAATTCTAATCCTTGAAGACAAATATTAACTTTGAACTATTTCGAATCACTTCAAGTAACATAAAAACTGGATTCTACTCAAACAATGCCACTGGGATTTTTTATTTTTTTTTTATTTTTTATTTCATTTTGTTCATTTTGCCTTTTTTTAAATTGAGGAATTATAACGTTTATTTTTTTGTTTTTTTATGTGGATTTAGGCTATTTTTTTTAATACCAATTAGTTTATTATTATTATTTTATTAATCATGTCATTTTTTAAGTAAGATAGCTGTTGACGCATTTGAGCACGCAAGTAGTTTCCATCACTGAGATTAAGGACCAAATTAAACAAATTCAAAAGATAAGGATTAAAATGAAAGCAACCCAAAATCTAAAGATAAAACATGTATTTTTGTGAAAATTTAAAAAGCTGACAGCAATGCTACAAAAAAATTGTTTTCTCATTGTTATTTTTGTGATGTTCCTGTACAGTATTGTTACACCTTGCAACAAAAATTGTCTTGGGGATTCCTTGTGTTGTGGCCTTTTTGATATATAAGTGGCGTAGGAGGCATTTATCAATGTATGATGCTGTTGAAGAATTTTTGCAAAGCCAAATTAACCTCATGCCAATTAGGTATTCTTACTCAGAAATTAGGACGATGTCCAAAGGTTTTAAGGATAAATTAGGTGAAGGAGGTTATGGCACTGTATATAAAGGAAAGCTTGAAAGTGGTCCTTTTGTTGCTATAAAGATGTTGGGTAGCTCCAAAGCTAATGGTCAAGAATTTATCAATGAAGTTGCAACAATTGGAAGGATTCACCACATGAATGTGGTGCAACTCATTGGCTTCTGTGCTGAGGGGCCAAAGCGTGCTCTTATATATGAATTCATGCCTAATGGTTCTCTTGAAAAATACATTTTTTCTCGGGAAGAGAGTATCCCCTTAAGTATTGAGAAAACATATGAGATTTCTCTTGGAGTGGCTCGTGGGATTGGATATCTACATCGAGGATGTGACGTGCAAATTCTGCATTTTGATATCAAGCCTCATAACATTCTTCTCGATGAGAACTTCATTCCTAAAGTTTCTGATTTTGGGCTTGCAAAACTTTATCCAACGAATGATAGCATAGTGTCTTTGACTGCTGCAAGGGGAACACTAGGATATATAGCTCCAGAATTGTTTTATAAAAACATTGGAGGGGTCTCCTATAAAGCTGATGTTTATAGTTTTGGTATGTTATTATTGGAAATGGCAAATAGAAGAAAGAACGTGAATGCATTTGCCAACCATTCAAGCCAAATTTACTTCCCAACTTGGGTCTATGGCCAATTTAGTGAAGGAAATGACATAGAAATGGAAGATGCCACAGAGGAGGAGAAAAAAATTGCTAAGAAGATGATCATGGTCGCATTATGGTGCATACAGATGAAGCCTAGTGACCGTCCTTCAATGAATAAAGTTGTAGAAATGCTTGAAGGAGAAGTTGAATACTTACAAATGCCTTCCAAGCCTTTCCTATCATCATCACCAGGGAGACTGATGGGGGATGTAGAAGACAACTTAAATTCAACTAGTTCATCATTTCAATCAGGTGAATCAAGTCAGTTGGCTAAACTTTAAATGCAAAGGAAAGCTAACACCACCGCGGAACTAGGGCTATTATTCTTCACATATTTGATAGCATAAAGATACTTCATATTTTTGTGTGACAAATAATCGGTCCCTTGATTTATGATACCTACAACAAATTTTTTTTTTTTACTTAGTATGTGGTATATTTACTTGTTAAAGTCTTTTTAAGAGGGAAAAATTATAACTTTATAATTGCGAATATGTATTTGATTTAAGTTACAAAATAATGCTGAAAAACCAGGCAATAGCTTAGTCGTACAAATTGCTTTTCTCCTCTTTATTTATTCAGTATTCATATGCATGGTTAAGAGCATTCGCATCAGCTCTGGTATATATGTGTAAAATACACATTTTGATCACTTTTACACATTTTGAACCAAAAAACACTCCACATCAATCCTTTTAAATTCATGTAAAATTGTGGAAATTTATCACCGAGTTACAGTACCCGTGTATATTTACACGGGCACTGTAGCTCGTGTATTTAATTTTTTAATAATTTTTTCTCCCTCCTCAACTGACGCTCATCTCCCACCTCTCTTCCCCAACTTCCAACGCGCTAGAATCAACTGAAAATGATCCCAATCAAATCCACACACAAACACACATACAAACCCAAACAGCCAGAATCAACTAAAAATTAACCCAAACAAACCCACACACAAACACACCCACACACAAACAAACCCAAACGGACAGAGATATCGGTGCTTATCGGAGTGATCTGGGTTGCCGAAGCTCGTGGGTCGGCCAGTGAAGCGTGGAGCGGCCGATGAAGAGAGGATCTAGATCGCCAGAGCTCGTGGGTCTTGCTTGAGCTCGTGGATCGCCGATGAAGAGAGGATCTGGATCGCCGGTGAAGCGCGAGGGAGACCGAGAGGGAGATCGGATAGAGCTTGTGATCTAGATCGATCTGGATCGCCGGAGCTCATGGGTCTTGCTTGAGCTCGTGGATCGCCGGTGAAGCATGAGGGAGACCGAGAGGGAGATCGGATAGAGCTTGTGATCTGGATCGATCTGGATCGCCGGAGCTCATGGGTCTTGCTTGAGCTCGTGGATCGCCGGTGAAGCGTGAGGGAGACCGAGAGGGAGACCGGATAGAGCTTGTGATCTGGATCGCCGGATCGGAGATGGCTATAGAGAGGGAGACCGTGAGAGATATGAGAGGGAGACATAGAGAGAAATAGAATCAGAAAAAATGGAAAGAGAGAAAGAGAGAGAGAGAGAGACAGAGCGCGTATAAAAAAGGTAAGTGGAAAATATAATAAAATAATTGAAAAAATTGATTATTTAAATAGAAGAGGGGATAGAATAGATGAACTGATGTGGGTGTATTGTAAAAGTGTATGTGTAAAATAGACACAAATTTTACATGAGCTGATGCGAATGCTCTAAGCAATCAATTCATGTTAATATAAAAAATAAAAATAAAAAAAAAATAAAAAAGAAGCAATCAATTCATGTGGCCTACAATAATTGTGCTAATCAGCCGCTGTCCTGCCTCCTACTTAGAAGGAATCCTTCCAAATATCGTTGTGAAGAAACGTTCGACCTCTGGAATAAATCAAGCAGCTAAGTGGCTATTTGGTATAAGTGTTTAAATACAAAAAACTAGTTATAGGAGCTTTTTTTTTTTAGCTGCGTCTTTGGAATAAATTAGGCAGCTAAGTGGTTGTTTGGTACATGTGTTTAACAAAAAACTAGCTATAGGGGCTTTTTTTTAGCTGCATTTACAAAAAAAAACGGCTATAAATACCCTATAGTTGACATTAAGGTAGAAATATGTGTGGAAATGACAAAGTTGCATATGGTGAGGAAATGACATTAAGGTAGAAATATACTAGCATGATTGATGGAAAGAGAAATGTAGAAGTGATCCATCCACATTAATTAATTACTTTTTCTTTATTTATTTTTACGTATTCGTCTTGTATTAATTTAAGTGAACAAGATAATAGGGCACGGCTTTATTTATTTGTGTGTGGGAATTAAAATTGTCTATGGGTATACATCCTCTGCTTAATGAATCACTCCTAACTTTCTTTTTTTTTGAGAAACAATCACTCCTAACTTGGACTCTGCATATCATATTGAAATCAAAATGTCCCAATCTCTTACTTGCACTAGATGACTAAATATTAAAATATAACCAAATGAACGAATGAAATTGGTCGAAATATATTTCCTATGTATCTGACTCGAACTGACAAGTTTATTAAACAATTTTTTTTTTTTTTTTTTTTTTTATAGAGAATGGGTTAATTTACCCACTTCGTGTCGTGTTCACGGGTCACGTCTAATATTATCTCCTAAATATACTAGCTGGTAAAAATGCGTAACATACTTGTACAGTACACGTACGTACATAACAATTAAAAAAACTCATGTCTATTGTCTAATTCTCAAATGTACAGTAAAAAATGCGAAATTTTGGAATGAAAAGTTTCATTATCGACTGTTAGAGCATTAGCATTGGAGAATGCTAATGCTATATCTAAGGTGTTTTTAGCATTTCAACCCTTAAAAACTGCTGCATCAGGAAATGCTAAAGGCACGAATTGCAAATTTTTTGCAATTCTTGCTACAGTGCAATTCTACCTTTAGAATTGCATTGTAGCACAATTCTAAACCGAATAAGTAATTTTTTATTCCATCTCTCCTTCAATCCTCTCTCCCTCTCACTCCCACTCTGTCTCTCCGTCTCTCTTTCTCTCATCTCACATCTCTCTTTCTCGTTCAAGGCTTGCACCGGAGATGGTGGGTTTGGATCGGCGTGGTGGTGGGTTGGGTGTGTTGGAGATGGCTCGTGATGGTGGTGGGTTCGTGGTTTGATCTGGGCATGGTGGTGGGTTGGGATCGGTTGATGGTGGGTTTGGATCGGCGTGGATCGGCGGGCTGGGTGTGCTGGAGATGGCTTCGATGGGTTTGACGGAGGTTTGAATCGGAGAGGGTGGGTTGTTGTGTTTGACCGTGGGTTGCTATGTCGTGCTTGGTCGGCGAGGTCTGGTTTCTACGTTTTGGTCGGCGTGGGTCATGGAGTGAGATTTTTTTTTTTTTTTTTAATTTTTTTATGTGGGTTTTTGTTCCGGTGAGATTTTGGTGGGCAATGGGCAGTGGTGGCGTGGTGGGCATGGTGGAGGTGCGGTGGTGGTGACTAGGCAGTGGAGGAGCGGTGTAGAGGTTGAGGGAAGGTGGAGAAATTCTCTGATGCTAGTGGGTTTGCTCCGGTAGGTTTCAAATCGACTGGGTTTCAAATCGGCGATTGTTGTTGATGGGTTTGCTCTGGTGGTTGTTGATGGGTTGAGGTGTTGATGAGTTGAGGTGTCGTGGTTGTGGTTGTTGATGGCTTGTGTGTTGCTAAAGGTTGAGGGAGAAGGAAAGGAAACAAAAAAATTGTTGGAAAGCGCAGGAAACATGAGTCTGAAAAAAAAAAATAACAGTTATAAAGAAACGGTAAAAAAAGATTAAAAAATAATATTTTAATAAAAATCGAGTTTTAGGATGTAGGAGGCATTGTAAAATTGAATGGTATAATGATAAAGTGAGATTTTGGAATGGTAAAATAGAATAGCATTAGCATTTTCCAATGCTAATGCTCTTAGAGCATCTCCAACAGTCACTCTATCTCTATTTTTCTCTAAAAAAGTCACTGTTCACACAAAAAAAAACCCCTCCAACAGCCTCTCCATCTGCCTCTCCATCTCTAAATTTTTTTTAGAGTTGCTACAGTAGCTCTCCAGGCCTGAAGAGCACTGTAGCAATCACTGTAGCTAATGCAAATAATATTTCCCCCTTAAAATAATACCGGATGAATTAAAAAAATAATTTTTTCTCTCTCCTCTCACGGCTACAAACACAACCATCTTCCTCTCAAACATGCATAATCAAAATACAAACACAAAAACATCTACATTTAATTAATCAAACCATGACAAAAAAAGCAAAATCCAATTCTTAAAATAAAGTTGAATCAGAACAAGCAAATATGAAAAAGAAAAAAGAAAAAAAAAAAAAAAAAAGAAGAAGCTGATCTGACCCAGCCTGGTGGTGGGGAGGAGGTCGAGCGGCGGTGGGGTGCGGACGTGGTAGTGCTGCATGTGAACGCCGATCTCCACCGGCTTTGTCCTTTCGGCGACCTCAATCTCCACCGGCGGTGGGGCGGCAAACGATCTGACCCAGTCTTTCTCCCCTCTCTCTCTCTCTCTCTCTTTTCTCTGATGTGAACATTGTGAAGCTGAAAAACTCAACAATTGAAAAGAAAGAGAGGTCGATCTCTCTTTTCTCTGATCGGGACGATCTGACCCAGTCTTTCTCTGATAAAAGAAGGTGGGCTGAAAAACAAGAAAAAGAAAAGAAAGAGAGAGCTTCTTGAATGCCGTAGAGTAGACGAAGAGAAGAAAAGAAAAAAAGAAAAGCTCTCCCAGAGCTCCAAAAGCTCTCCCAGAGCTCCAGCCAAAAAGAAGAAAAGAAAAAAGAAAAAGAAAAAAGGGCTCCAGAAAGTGCTAGAAAGAAGAAAAGAAAAGAAAAGATAGAGATAAAGGGAAAGGTGTGGAGGAGAAAAAGAGGAAAAAAGAAAAGAAAACAAACGTGTGGATGAAAAAAATAAAAAAAGATAAGGGAAAAATAAAAAATCCTAATTGAAAAATACTATCACAATATTTTTACAATAAATTTTAAGTAACAAATTGTTATTAGTTAATATTGGCAAGTAAAAAATAATTTCAGTGGTGGGTTCAAATTAGAACTAGTAATAACTTTTCACATAAATTTTGTTGTGAAAGTATAACGTAAAATGTTGTGAACATAGTACTTTTCATTGAAAAATATAGTTGTTAAAAAAAGAATAAATGATGAATAAAGAAATAATATTTAAATGAGATAGAGAAAGAATAGAGAGTCTGTTAGAAAGTATATTTGAAAAAATGAGTAAATAAAAGCTAAATATTACTATTTATTATTCAAATAAGTAAAAATTTGAAGAAAATTTAGAGAGGCTGCTAGAGATTGCTCATAAGTGTTAAATCCATACGTAAATACTGCAGTTTAAAAATGATAAAAGTAAAACTCTAAACGCCACATAAAGTCTAAAGATTTCAATGAGCGCCAGAGGTTATCAACTATTCAACTACTGTAAAAGATTAAAATAATCCTAAAAGATAGACTTTAAATCAGACAACACATATCACTTAAACATTGTAAAACTCAAAATATAGGCAGCACCGTCAAAAAGTAAAATTCATCTCCACCAGTACGCCCTATTTGCATCTGCCATCTGCAAGCCTACTTTTTTTTTTTTTTTATCTTTTTTTTTTTTAATCAAGTTTTCATTGTTCCTATCTCACGGTTTTCAACATCACAAAGTTCACTCTTTGTTACTTTTTTTTTTTTTTTTAAATCCTTTATCCGTTGACCTATTCTATTAGTATTATATAATATTATTTGCTTGTACAATTTGAATAACTATTGATTCTATTTTAACGTAATTGTCGATTTAATATTAAGTGGATTATTTCAGATTAAATTGCTGAGAAATTTTTATATAATTGTAATTTGTTGAATCATTGTACATTTATCTCTAAAAAGCATATGGTAAATATATCTGTATTTTTATGGCTAAATTTTAAAATATAAATGTATTATATACATACCATACATGTTGCGTTATTTTTACCATTTCGTATTTTTCTGCCGGTTTTTTGAAACATACTTTTGTTAAATATGCCGAATTATCTTCATCCATACCCTTAGTGTGTGTTTGGCAAAAATTAAAAAATTAGTTTATTTTACTATTTAACTTATTTTTATTATTAGTCATAAATCTCTTTGCACTTTTTGGTACTATTCATGAGTCTCATTGTACTATTTCAGCTAATTTTTATTTTTATCTACAGTATTTTCAGTAAAAAAAATTTCAGTTTCAACAAAATAAACGGATTTCAAACAAACTCTTAATGTATTTTGCACATACCATATTTTTCTATCTTTTTTTTTATAGACCATATTTCTATTTCTATTAACTATATAAAAAGTAGCTGTGCTTTTTATAACATGTTACTGTGCATATAACATGTTTCACTATTCATCCACAGTGCAAAGTTTCGTGAGTCCCTCTATTTTGTCAGTTTCTGGATTGCCAAACGCTGCGTTTTGTGAGTCTCTTCTCTATGTTTTCTCTCTATTATTTTAGGATGAGAGGACCATATCGGTTCAGGAATTTTTGGTTTTGTCGACCACTGGCCAAAATCAAACACAACGTAGTTAACAATTCAAACCCCATCATAATCATTCAAAAAGCCAAATATACCATAAAAAGGAAAAAGTAACAAAAGAAAACACAAAAACACAAACACAAACAAATTCACGATCTTTCTCTCAAAAATATCTTATTTCAAATCATAAAAAAACCCATTTAAAAAAAAAAAAAAAAAAAAAAAAAACAAAACAAAACAAAAACTAAACTGAATCCACAAAAAACCCATTTAAAAAAAAAAAAAAAAAACTAAATTGAATCCATATCTATTAACAATAAAAAAAATCTGGTTTCGACAATCACTGCCCAAAATCAAACACAACGTAGTTAACACCTCAATCCCCATCATAATCATTCAAAAAGCCAAATATATACCATAAAAAGAAAAAAGAAACAAAAGAAAACACACAAACACAAACAAATTCACAATCTTTCTCTCAAAAATATCTTATTTCAAATCATAAAAAACCCATTTAAAAAAAAAAAAAAAAAAAAAAAAAACCAAGCTGAATCCATAAAAGATCATTCAAAACCATTGAAAATAAAATACATAAACAAACCTCAAAGAAGGCATTGTAAGGAGGAGCATCAAAATTCGAAATCTTCTATAAAACTGCCTGAGAATAGCAAAAACAACATAGGAAAGAATGATACTCCAGGAATTGCGATATTAAGGGGCAGAATATGGTGGTAGCAAGCAGTGGAGGTGGAGGCAGAGAAGTGAGGAGAGAGAAAGAGAGAGGAGGTAGACATTTATGGGAGAGGGAGAGTTTGGGGCTTGGGCGGCTGATGAGAGATTGAGGAGGTGAGTATTAATTTCTAATATTAGTACCCGTTTGGTTCAGCTTTTAAAGCCCAAAAGTTGGTTTTTCAAAAACGCCAGCTCAAAACACATGTTTGGTGAGTATAAAATCCAACTTTTTGAAAAAAGTTGGCTTTTATATTTTTGAAGAAATGCACGTTTCTATTTTGGGTCAACTGAGGTGCATAAATGAAAAGTTGGGTCTGGGCGTTTTGATATATATCTGTTGGGAGAGTGAAATTACGAAATTGCCCTTGACTAAAGGGCAAGGGGTCTTTAGAATCATGCACGGTGCCCTCATTCCTCTTATCTCATCTCATCTCTCTGCTCTGCACTGCTCTGCTCTGCGTAGCTCCCTCACGCAATAAAATTAATCAAACCACAACAATAAAAGCAAAAAAATTCTTGCTCTCATAAAACTAATATAATTTAAACAACAAATCTAAAATCAAAACAACAACAATAGCAGATCAAGAACAGAAAAAAAAAAAATTAGAACAATAAATGATCAAGAAAAAAGAAATAGAAGCCGATCTGATCCCTGGTTGCATGCACTCCGCAGTGAGGAGGAGGAGCAGCGGTGGCAGTGTGGTGGAGCAAAGACAATTTCTCCTTTCTCTCCATGCGTGTCTGTGTGTGTTTAAAAATAATGACACCAAAAGGCAAGCAAGATTATGGAATCAAGTATCACAGAGAGAGCTAGAGAATTTATGGAATCAAGTAAAAAAAAAAAAAAAAGAGAGAGCAGAGAATGAGAGAGCCGAGAAAGGAAGGCTCTGGAATCAAGTGAGGAAATGGAGAGAAAGAAGGCTCTGGAATATAAAGGAAAAAAAGAGATGAAGGAATCCTATGGGTGGTATACGTGTGTGGTGGACAAAATCCAAGAGAAAAAGAAAAGAAAAGAGTAAACGTATGGATGAAAGAAAGTCAAAGAATTAGAAATCACAATTTAAAAATACTACCCCAATATTTTCACAATAAATTTTAAGTAATTAGCTAATATTGATAAGTAAAAATATAATTTCAGTGGTGAATTCAAATTAGAACTAGTAACAACTTTCCATATAAAATTTTGTTATGATTCTTGTGAAAGTATTGCAAAAAATATTGTAGATGTAACACTTTTTGTTGAAAAATATAATTGTTGAGAATGAATAGAAAAAGAAAAAATAAATATTAAAAAAGAATAAGTTTGATTAAAAAATAAAGATTAAAAAAGTGGATAATTAAAAGGTAAATGTCACTGTTGATTATCCAAAAAATACAAAAATTTGTCTAACCTGCTGAAGATGCTCTTATATATACATTGTCATTTTTGGTAATTTATTCCTCAAACTGTCACTTTTATAAATACTAGCCAAACACTCAGCTTTTTTAAAAAGCACTTTTAACAATTTTTACCAAACACTCAACTTTTTGAAACTCTACTTTTTTATTATGCATTTTTTTGAAAATTCAACATTTTCATTATGCACTTTTACAAAAAGTTGAACCAAACTCACCCTTAAACTTAATGTTAGCTCCAAAACACGTCGTTTTGGTATCAAAGTATATATATATATATATATATATAAAATAATATATAAAATCTATAAAATACCCTAATGCTCTTAAGGTTTCTCTACAGCCGTATATCTCTTTCTTCCTTGCCTCTCTCAAACCCACTCTCTTGCCGGTCGGATCCTGAACAGCCTTGCCCTCTTTTGCTTTGTCTTTATCTTGTTATTGTCTTATTTGGGCTTATCATTGTTTTAATTGGGCTTACATGGGCTTAATTAAATGAAAATCACATAACCCACTTCTACATCTCTTTTCTATGGACACCCTTTCTAAATAACTGTAATACGGTAACTATTTTGTTAGTTGGCCGGTTACGAAAGAATATGTAATATTAGCATCTCGAGTTTAGAAAACTCGAGATTTGAATATAGATCTCGAGTTTTTAAAACTCGTTTTTGTTGTTTTTTAATTACTGACTGGACAAATTTTTCCACGTGGATAGCGAGTTTCAAAAACTCGCTTTATAACTCTCGAGTTTTTAAAACTCGCTTTCTGTTTAAAATTTACAAACTTTTTTAACTTCTTAAAACGGTACTCTCACTCTCTCAGACTCCACTCTCCAGTCTCTCACTCTAAAATTTCAAACTCTCTCAGACTCCTCTCTCTCACTCTAAAATTTCAAACTCACTCACTCGTAGTCCCAAATCACCCTGTGCTCTCAGCCTCCGCGGGCTCTTTTCTGCGTTGTTTGTTGTCTTCGTTCATCTCGCTTTCTTCGTTCTTCCTTTGTTCGTTCTTCAGCTCGCTTGCTAGGTAAAAGTTCTTCGTTCCTCTTTTGCGGAATTTATTTTATAGATTTGGGCTTTTTGCATGGTGGGTTACACATTGTTGCTGCTGTTGTTTTTGTTTCTAGGTTGTGGATTTACTTGGGTTTTCAGTTGCTTTTGATACATGCCCATTTGGGTTTTGTTTGAAATTGCTTTATATTTGTAGACATAGATGTCATTGAAATCAGAATTTCGTTTTGGTGGGATTGAGAATAAATGGATTAAGGAGTTTTCTTTATTTTGTTTGTCATTCAATAATCAAGATTCTGTTTTTGGACTTTTAATAAAAATTTAAATTTAAATTTTCTGTAGTGATAAAAAGCTGAATGGGTATTCCTTGCTATGTGTGTTGTTGGATGGCCATATAGGAATAAGAAAAAGGTGAAATAAGAGGATATTTTGTGTGCAGTTCGTATAATGTCTTGAATTCCTTAGCAAGACAAAGAATTTGAGTAATGTTGATAATACCAAGTCCTGAATTAGGAAGTATAATTGTAACTAAGGCCATAGAAATAAAAGTTCCATCATGCTCAGAAAACTCTGCATAACTTATTAACAAAGAGTCAAATTTTTTTTATAAGGACCATTACATATTGCTATTATGAATATTCGTTTACATTTCACAAAAACAATCACATATCTTCAAGTAGTCTTGGAGTAACAAAGAGATTGCTTTGCAGTTGGCGATTGATTTGCGACATTGGTTCTCTGTGGGGGGCTTGGGCTCATAATATACAAGTTCAATTACATATATTGGAGGTTTTGTAAGTTGTATTATATTGCAACTATCTTCATAATAGATGGGTGAATTAAGCTAGGCTCTAGAGCGATTTTATTATTTGGGTTTTCACTTTGTGAACAATTCATCTTGTATGTGTGCGTGATTTGTGGTGAAATGGCTGGTTTATAGTTTTATTCATATTATGCATTGGAACAATTAATTAACCACTTGTATCATTAATTATAAATTAATTGTACGCCATGTTTAAGAGTCTAAACACCTAACTTAAAAAAAAGTAGTAGTCTTTACATTTGATACAATCTTATATATAAGTTAAGTTTAAGTTACACATAATATAACTATGTATTACTAATAGTCTTGTACTGAATTGGTTAGCACCTTGTTTTCACATTTTCAAAGGAAATATTCAGAGTTCAAATTCTCATTTTCTATTATAACAATTGAATTAAAATAAAAACTATTTATTAATAGGCAATACTCTCTTTTTTGTATTTAGCATTTTTGTAAAATTTCAAATTACACGCATGAAGCATAGAAAGAACAATATAACCGAATGGTAGGATTATCATAGTACTTTTTCCAACAAAATAATATCAAGAAATATAATACTAAAAACAAAAAGTTACATCATGATTAATTTGAACATAATCTCCTTCCAATATCCAAACAATAAATATCATGTTTTTTCTTTCGTGACATATGGTATGACACACTTCATATATATATTTTTTCGTTGAGATTTGACACGCTTCATTAATTTTTCATTATTTTTAGTAAAGCATTAATTTTTCATTGTTGACCTCTGTATTTTTCATGCCATATCAGATGTCAACAATTTCATGCCGTATCAGATGTCAACAATGAAAAACATGACATGTCATTTTTGCACTGATTTTCAATGGTCTATTATGAAATCATTTCCTGCTCTTTTACAAATAATCACTTATGCTTTAATTAAATTTTAAGCACAACCAATTTACTTACTTTGCCATAAACTAATTGACACTTTCCATTAAAAAAGTTAGCTAGATAAAACAAATTTCGATAATTTTGTATAAGAATGAAAAGTAGCAATTTGAGAACTTTTAACTAGCATATCCAACAGAGATAAAACATATATCATTGATAAATTAAAATTCCCCGATTGTAATCATATAACAATACATTGTTTTTGTTTTTAATTTTAAATAAAGGCTATACCGAGTATCTTTTTAGTCGAACAATTAGTGTGGGCTTTAATTTTTAGACTTCAGGTATTAGTGAGGATGTGGTTGTTTGTACTAGCCCATATTTGTTTAGGGGGGAGGGGGTGGTTTACACAATATCCTTATTAAAATTAAATTCGTATTTTTTTATATGTTGGAAAAATGTTGGTTCTCACTCATAGTCAGCCAAGAGGCTTGGATATTAGAAAAACTAGTCTTATAATTTCAGCACATTTATTATGATTCCATCTCACAGTTACTAGAACAATTGCACTAATTAATTGTTTGGAAGATAAGATGTTCTCCGGCTAGAAGTTTAAGCTTGTCAAGTTGGTTTAAATCATTGAAGAACTTAATCTCTCTTTGTGGATCTTTGTCATGCTCAATTGAATAAGCTAGTGACCCTATTGAATCTATACATGCGTCAATTTTAGATGAATTATATCTATTATTTTCTTTGCCCCTTCCTTTGCCCTCACACTATTAATGATCTCACAGTAGCACTCTTTGCAGTATGGAGCCTCGGATTGATGACGGGTCACGGATCTTGCAGCCTGGTCCTAGTGATGCGTCATTGTTGACGCGACAACATCATCGATCACATGCCATTTGGAATGGCGAGGTGAAATATCTAGTTTTAACAACTACTTTAATTTTTACGTTATTTTTGACTTTTAGTTAGCAAGTTCTTTCAAAATTGTATTTGTAGTTCTAATAACTGCTATAATTTTTATTGATTTTGCAGGACTCGGGCCCACTGACGTGCCGTGGTCGCACTAAGGAGATGGCAAACATTCAAATGTGAGATAATCGGGTGATTGACATTATCAAGTTGCTGAGGCTTGAAGGATTGTTTAGGGCCCCTTCCAGAGAGATAGATAACTGTCTTATAACGGCCCTAGTTGAGCGATGGCGGCCAGAGACACATACGTTCCATCTTCCACATGGTGAGATGTTGATCACCCTACAAGATGTGGAGGTCATTTTCGGACTTCCTATAGACGGTGAGGTCTTGGTTGGGCCGACTAATGTGTTAGATGGAACTTGGAGGACTCTTTGCATGGAGTTGCTTGGTTTTACTCCGGCGGATAACAACAAAACTTTGGTGGGGCAAAGACTTCTTATCAGCCACCTTTTTGAGGCCATTGCAGCGCCATTGCCTCATGACGCAATGGAGATTCAGATACACAAGTATGCCCGGTGTTATATTTTAGCGCTACTAGGGGATAAGCTTTTTATGGACAAGTCAGGAGATAGGGTGCATCTGATGTTTTTGGAGCAACTGCGGAACTTGCGTGATCCGCCACAGTATAGTTGGGGCAGTGGTTGCTTGGCCTGGTTGTATCGAGAGTTGTGTCGGGCAAGTGAGAAAGGGGCATCGCAGATTGGTGGGGCGTGCACCTTGATCCAGTATTGGGCATGGGCAAGGTTGCCATTCTTGTGCCCGAGGATAGAGCCTGCTCCTGGATGTGATTATGGCCCGTGGCCGTATGCTCCACTTGCCGTTAAGTAAGTATTTTTTTGATATTTAGTGTGTTATGCAATGTACTCTTCTTAGTAACTAAGTAGCTACTTATCTTATGTTATTCGCTCGTAACTGTAGGTGGGTGCGGGTGCCAGGCTCGAAGAGTAGGCCATCCGGGATGGCCTTGGTCGTCTATCGTGAGCAATTAGTTACAATGCAGCTGAACCAGGTAATAATATTCAAAAATTTTGTTTGGTTATGTTAATTTTCCTTAAGAATACGATTGCTTCATACTTTAACATATTTTCCGTTTTAATTTTTGTTTTTCCTTGTATCTATATATTCTCCCTTGTATCACATTTGAAGATGCTATGATAATTGCTTTTTGTTTCTATTGTAGATTATGTGGCAGCCATACGAGGCATACTTCGCCCACCTTCCTGACTTCTGCGTTGCAGGGAGGGGTACGTGGACAGCAAGGGTGCCGCTTGTGTGTTATTGCATAGTGGAGATGCACCACCCGGATCGTGTCCTTTGACAGTTTGGGTTGGCGCAAGAGCGGCCTGACGGTGTTGTGTACGATGAAAGGCTGCACAGAATAGACTTGCGTGGGAAGGTGGAAAAGAATTGGAGGCAAGAGCATGAACCGTATATCATTTCATGGAATAGTCGAGAACAACGACTTTGCAATGCACCTCCTCAGACTGGTGAGATGGCCCGCAATCATGCCTATTACCAATGGTACGATCTGGTCACTCTAAAGTATGTCGACCGCAACAGCGCTGAATTACATCAGCTGGTAATGTGTTCTAATTATATTTCCTAGCTTGCTTTGTTTTTTCTTTAGTACATGTACGAACGTAGGATCAATTGATTTCTTCTTTGAACAAATTTGGTTTGATCTGACTGACATCCAATTAAAAAGAGTTTCTGTTGCATATAGTATCATAATAAAACTTTCAGTTCTTAGTTTAGATGAGTATTTAAGTAGATTAATACATTCTATATTATGCATTTTGTAATTGTTACATAAATGTGGAAAATTTTGATTGTACTGGTTCTTTCTCTGTTTCAGATTGAAAGTCATTTAGCGTTGTTGAATTGGGTTCCGGTAGGCAGCCGAGAACACAACCATATCCAGCGCATCCTATATACTGTGGTTGGGCTTGGTGGTGATCCTGCAGCCATTGGGCAGGCAAACAATCGTACTGAGACTGAGCCAGCAACTACTGCAGCCCCAAGCACAAGTGCAGCACCCGTAACTACACGGACTCGTGCTCGGCGTGATATTGCAAGCCCAAGCACAAGCGTAGCTAGGGGCCGTGGTCGGCTTGCTACAGCAAGCCCAAGCACAAGCACAACAAGGGGCCGTGGTCGGCCTGCTCCAGCAAGCCCAAGCCCAATTGCAGCTAGAGGCCGTGGTCGGCCTGCTATAGCAAGCCCAAGCACAAGTTCAGCTACGGGCCGTGGTCGGCGTGCAACAACCCCTCGGGTTGTAAGTAGTCATGAGATACCTACACCCATCCTGCACGCATCTCCCCACCCTGAGGTCCCTCCACACATCCCAGATGTATCTCCTCAATCCGAGGTCCCTCCACCCATTGTAGATGTATCTCCCCAGACCGAGGTCCTTCCACCCATCCCAAATGCATCTCCTCAGTCCGAGGTCCCTCCACCCATGGTAGATGCATCTCCTCAGCCCGAGGTCCCTTCACCCACCCCACCTTCACAGCCCAGTTTCGATCTCGATATCCATTCTCAGTTGACCCCTCCATTGCACCTTGAGACACCCTCATACCCACCCACCAGCTCTAGTACACCCACTTTGCCCATAGACCCACCCCATACTGAACCCATGACAATGATCCCCACTTCTGGCCTCTACACAGAGCATCATTACCCACCTACCTCATCCTCATCCGACCCTGTAGGACCTCCGGTTGGGACTGGCACTCCACAGCCAGATACTGATGTACCGGACAAGAATCCCCCTCCTCAGCCTTCACCCCCACGAGGTAGACCGCAACATGCTAGAAGAGCTCCCACTTGTGGGACAGGTGGACATAAAATAGGACACAAACACAGCTCTATGGTATGATAACATTAATTATCCTGTATATGCCTATTTTGCAATTCACTTTATTATTTACAATTACACCGAATATTGATTGTATGCATCTAATGTCTTTGTAGCATGACGATGAGCCTAAGGATGATGCCCCGCAGCCTCCTCCCCCGCCCAAACATAACACGAGGGTTAAAAAACGCAAAATTGGTGAACCTTGAAAAAGAGGTTTGTTAAAAATGCATGCATCAAATTACTTTGTCTTATGGATGGTGCATGTGAGATATATGTCATAGAAAATTCTCAAATGTCAAAGTTTTTGTATGTTGAATTCAATTGCTTTGTTTTTGAATTTGCTTTTATTTACTGCTTCATGACATCATGTAATATCACCTTGGCTCACAGGTATGCAATGGATGCTGTAGTGGATGTACCACTGTTAAAGCTGCTTGTTGCCGGAAAACTGTTTGTGAGGCAGAAACTTCGGGTAAGATGTTCATTTGTATGTTTTTTTTCCTGCCGTTGTGTCCCATAGGCTTCTTCCTTGATTGTTTACCAAACTAGTAATTTGGGTTCTTGTTAATACGTAATAATTTGTGGTTAATTTTATTATATTAAGTCAACTCTTAGTTCTAGTATTTTTTTTCCATTATCTTTTGTGTGTGCACCTTGCTTACATGTAGTTGACAAACTCCAGATTTTGGATTGACTGATTAAATTCTGACTGAAAGTTGCTGCATTTGTGTAACGTTTAAAGCTTAGTGTACCATAACAAAATGTGCAAAGCCTTGTGTGCTAAAATCACGTATATAATGCCATGTGTAACTACAAGACATTTAAGTGAAATTTGCTTCACTTTGTTTACTTCATGACAGGTAGGAAGGATGGCAGGCCAATTTGCAAAACCTAGGTCAGATGCTTTTGAGATTAAAGATGGTGTGAAGTTCCCTAGTTATCGGGAGCTTAGAAGCAAATAGGGTCATTGAAGGTTTGCAAAGAAAAATGTCAAAGATGCAATTTTCTCTTTTCCAAGAATCATGAGGTCCCCTAACAGGAAATCTTTGAATCTCCCTTCTTTTTAATATTGTTCCCTAGGTCATCAACATGGGGTCAAATAGAAGAAAGGGTTTTTGATTTTGTAACACTGGCATTATAAACTTTAGGATATATCTTTTCATGTTACAGTTGGAAAGACAATGATTGTTTAAATCATCCTAAGAAGATGGCTAGCTTCTTAAGTTGAGTGGAGCACGGACCTATGATATATAGTAATTTAATTCTCTCAAGGAGTTGAGCTGTTACTTTGAACTCGAACAAATTTTCCCAAAATAATTCAGCTCCAAGCCTTCCAGATGATAGCAATTGATTGGTTAGTTTAGCAAAGATATTTCAGGCCACCGATTTTATTACTTATAAGCCTTAATTATTGAAAAGAAGTTTGGCCACAGTACCATATCAAAGGATAAGACTCGCCCTCTGCTATTAGCTACTGTCATGAAAGTTATGCAGATATTTATCTGTTCTATATTAATGTGTCAATGGTTGATTTTTCCAGGTTGAAAAGAGAGGAAGCCAAAATCAATGCATGGGAGAACCTGCAGAAGGCAAAAGCTGAGGCAGCTATACGCAAATTAGAGGTCATTTTTAATAAAGTGTTTCATCATGTATCATTTTATATCAGTTGAAACATTTACCAATGATCAGTCCTTGGTACTGTATTTTTCTTATTTCCCCGAATGTCATTTGAATATATCTTTTCAATGTATCACTTTGGTCTAGCCTAGCATGATTTTATTTCTAGTCTATATATCACCAAAGATGAATTCTGGGTTAATCAAATTGCCTTTAGTTTAGGTTTACTGATGAGGAACACGACACACTTCACTCCTAAACATGCTACAAAGTGACTTTTCTTGAATAAGTCAGTTGCAATGTGAAATTTTGCAAGAATGTTTTTCCTTTTACTTAATAGCAGGACATTGGAGGATTATGGGAAGGCCATTCAGCCCAACCTTTGAACTGAAATTTGCAGGAAATAGGATTATAGAAGAATTTTCACTAAAACCAGTTAGTTATCTATTCATTTCAAGCCTTCATCTCTGGTGGATGTGCAGGCCAAAGAAAGAAATGATAAAAGTCGTAAAGAAATCACTCTCTCTCTCTCTCTCTCTCTCTCTCTCTCTCTCTCTCTCGCATGTGTGTGAGTTGCATATAGTATATAAAAAAGAAGAAGAATTAGTTTTTTTGGGATTGCTAAATTCACAATTAAGAAATAAGAAGTCTCTATGGAAAAAGTTCCACATCTCAGATTGTGCCTGCTTGATCATGGATTTCTCTCTTTCTGTCTCTCTCATGGTTTATGGCAACCTTGTCAAACATGCATTATGTGTTCATATTCTGAAAAGGGAAGGCATAAGCATTTGGTACTATGGCCCTTACTTGACATTTATTTCAGATGAAGCTCGAAAAGAAAAGGTCATCATCTATGGACAAGATTATGAACAAGCTCAGATCGGCTCAGAAGAGAGCTCAAGAAATGAGGAGTTCAATGCTGGCCAATCAGGCCCATCAAGTTACTGGGGCTTCCCATAAGGTGATATCATTCCGCAGAACCAGTCAGATGGGCTCTTTGAGTGGTTGTTTCACCTGCCATGCCTTCTAATGCCTCATTGAGTAATATGCACTTGCCCACAATAGCAGGTAGCTTCTTTTTTGTAAAATACTCTCTGTTTCAGCATTTGATCTGCTTAAAATTTTCTCATTTACATGCATGTCCTTTCCACTGGAGTCTCTTCCAGTGAATACTTTCCAGACATATCTATGATACCAATTGATAGTGCTGAAAGTTATAAGTTAATTACTTAACTTTTCTCCATGCCTAATTTCCTATGTACAATTAATAGGGGAGAGTGCTTAGTATACACTCATGTTACTGTTATGTAGTACTGTTAGTTGAACTACATCTGGACATTGCAATTGGGAGTGTTTGAAGGCAGAAATCTGTCCTCCTAAAGGTGCAAAAAAATGATTGAGGTATTATGAAATGTGTTGGGGAGACAAAACCTAGGGGACTTTGATTGAGTAGTTAATATAACATATAGGGATGCTTGTTAATCCAAAAGCTTAAGTCTATAAGTTTGAGCCCAACTATGTTATATCAACCACTCACTTGTGGTTATTATACAGTGTGAGACTTCACTCACATGTGTCTACCCAACAAGATGTTCCTTGTGTTGTATCTTCTTAGAATGATCTTGCAGAAATTAGAAACTCAACTGCTATTATATGTTGCACTACTTATATGATCCTAACACTGTACACTCCCTTATTTACTCATGCTTTGTTCTGATTCTGTCTAGGTTACAGTAGAATGGAAAATGGAGTGCAAGAACATGAATGAATGGTGTATAGCAGAGGAAAAATATTATTTTGACACTAATTCAGTGTCGATGCAGTTTTTGTGGTGGTCTGAAGCACTGGTTCCCCTATCAAGGTTCCCAATAGGATATGAGACCCCAGTAAACACAATCTTGGGGATTCAATGGTTAATAATGCATGTATGTATGTAAATCAATCTTTAGATTTTTCTTTTTCTTTTTGGGAATGTTTTTTTTCACCGTGACATTTTGTCGTACACGTGGAGATACCACTCATCTAATTAAGCTCTAGTTTTTATCAAAGCTTGAAAGTGACTAGGTTATGTGCACTCTGTGCATTATTATATGTCCTTAGCTTCATGCATAACCTGTTTCCATATTTGGAGAGGATTTCAGTAGAGAGATCATCTGAGACGTTTTAGCCACATTTGTCTGGTTTATGGTGTAGAAGCATGTATTAAACGATAGATACCATGGCTCTCAAGGGTCATAAGAATGTTACAAGATTTTACAGCTGTTACATATGACAAAAATCTGAGTCCTTGATGGTCAGATCATTGAAACTTAATCTGTACACTGGTTCATTCACTGTGGTGAGTCCTTGATGGTCATCATTGAAACTTAATCTGTCCACCCAAGATAATGAATTTTCTTGGTTTAGTTTTATGGTTGTGGTTGATTATTATTATTATAATTATTTTTTAAATAATTTTGCAGGAGTCTATAACGGCTATCAGCTTCAGCAATAAGGTAACCAGATACATATGTTCTGGTGGAAGTGGTCAAGTTGTAAGAATATGGGATTTGCAGAGGAAACGATGTATTAAATGGCTGAGAGGTCATACCAATACAATAACGGGTGCAATATACAACTGCAAGGATGAACACTTGGCTTCTATAAGTCTTAGTGGGGATCTCATACTTCACAACCTTGCATCAGGTGCCAAGGCTGCTGAACTCAAGGATCCCAATGAACAAGTTCTTTGATTTGTTGCATCTTGGTGCTGTTGTTCAGGTGTTTATGGTTTTGAGTTCTGGTTTTCAAGCTAATTGTTTGTGTTTGGGATTGTAAGATCAGGTATTGAGAGTGCTTGATTATTCTCGGATTAGCCGACACCTTTTGGTTACTGCTGGTGATGATGGGACCGTACATTTATGGGATACGACAGGTCGCAATCCAAAGGTTTGCAGTATGTTACTGATTCATGTTTAAAACAACAAAAACTCAGTATCACTGAGCAAGTTGTATGCTTCTTTAAAATTTTGTATTCAATAAACTGAATAAAGTCATAGTTATGCTGCTGCTTTGATTCCCAAAAATCCCTGTTTTAACTGTTATTGCACTGCATTTTCTGTGCCTTTTTTAGATGAATGGCATTATGGTTTACTGCCACATATTTGCAGAGCAACATCTAGATATATAAAGAAATTACTAGCTTCCTTGGCAGATAATATTTTATCACTTTTTTCTTCTTTCCATTAGTTTTGCGATTAAATTAGGTTTGCAAATGATTTGCAATTTGTGTGATAGGGAGTAATCTCACAACCCCAAAAGGTCCAGCAACCAGATGCACAACAGGGATCCTCCTTTACACTTCAGCTTTTTCAACGCACTCTTGATGAAACTCTTGATTCCTTTCAGAAATCCATACACGAAGATATGAGGAAGCTTCATATTGAAATTCTAAGACAATTTCATATGCAGGAGGTAAACATGGTATTAACTTCTTTGTTTCCTTGGTTTTTTGTTCTTCCCTCAAATTAATTTCTGCAATTATTGGGCAGATGGAAATGTCAAGTGTAATGAGCTCAATTTTGGAAAACCAAGTGGAATTAATGAAAGAAGTTAAATCACTCCGGAAAGAAAACCAGCAGCTCCGGCAATTGCTGTAAGCATGGGCGAAGATTGCATTATTTGTGGTTTTTATTTTCCCTTAATTCTTTTGGAAGTAGTTGGGGTCTGTCTGTTGTTTCATCTCCATAATTCACCCCCCAGTTGTGGCCTTTTGTTTTAGTGGTTTACTAGGATTGCTATTCTCAGCAATAGTAGTGAAGTGGAATTGTGGCGCCAGTAAAAAAGGAAAAGGAAGTGGAAAAAAAAAAATCAAAAGAAAATAGGGAAAATTGGCTTGCATTTTTGAGCTACGGTTTCTGAAGATGTACACAGATGTATATTTCAGCTAACGAATAGAAGCACTTGAATGGCTTCTATCAAGATTATGTGATATTAGTTTTAGTTGGTATGAAGATTTTTATTATTTTTTAGTGGAAGATATGAAGGCTTTGAATAGAAATAGTGAGCTCTCATTTGGTTCTGTCAAATTTGATTGTTGAATTATAAATCAAACTCTTAATACGATCGAGCCTCTTAATTAAATCACATTTTGATTGGCGTTTGAACATTAAGTAGATGGTGTTGGCTGTTGTAAGTTAAGAAAAAGAAATGAAGCTACTCATTTGCTTATTGTTTCTGCACTGCCTAACACGTTTTAGCTCAAAAGGAAATATGATTCTCCTTGAGAAAGTGGGGTGATATCAGGAAAAGAAATTGGTAGTTGCTTTAGAAGGTAAGACTTTGTTTCCAGTTTCCACAAGTAGCTTATACACAAAAAAATGATCATTCAGAAATTTTTATTTCTTCATTAAATGTTGGCTGATATTACAAAGTGGCAAGTTGGCAACTAGTGCCCTTATTTTGAAAATCGAGGCATTGAAGGTATGTGCCTCACTTTATAATAATCCTTCCCTTCAATTCTGTCTATGATTGAAGCCTGTTTCTGAATGTCCTACTGACCCTAATTTTGATAAAGCTCCTTGGGCTAATCTTTGGACACGTGTTGGTGCATGATTCTGAGGGTATATTCCATGAAAGCTGATTTTTTTTTTTTTTTTTGTTTAATGAATCATATATGCCCTGCCACTAATGGACCCCTCAACCCTCAAGAGTGCGAATAAAGATATACGATGGTAATCTTTTAGAGTAGTGTTATTGTCCCACACGTAAAACCATAACCACCACTCAAGGCTTCCGTGTCGTTTCCCACTCAAGGCTTTTGGGAAGAGAGACCATAAGGGTTTTTATTTGGGATGTATTTTTTGGATTGTAAATAAGAATGGGAAACAACTATTTAGCTCTTCAATATACTCCCAAAATCGATTTTTCTTTCAAACCATATTTCTTTTGCCTTACAATAAATGGAGAAACAATATAATATTAGAATATGAAACTTGATAGTAAAATTGGATCAATAGAAGAATAACAAATAATTTAAAATAAATGGATCTATAGAATTATAAAAATAAGGTTTAACACTTGGATTTTAAGAATAAGCCTTTTCTAATTTTTAAAAAATATTATATAATTATGTTATGTCTTTTTCTCTCTATACTCTATAGCACATACATAAACTATAATTATAATTTAATATGGGAAATCAGATTAACTTTTTGTACGTGCCTAAATTTGAAAGGCTAGATAAGCTTCTTATTTTCTTCTCTTTCCTTTTCTTTTATGTTTATTTATTCATTTATTCTTTTTTTTTTTTTAGTGAAAAAAATAAGATTCTTCTTGAACAATTTTTTTACAAATAACAAGATAAATAACTTCAGCCAGATGTGCCTTCATGTTCACAATACTTACCAACAAATAATCGCATTTGTACAAAACGAAAAAAAAATGTGAGGTTTTGAAATCAAAAAAGTGCAAAAAATAATGCTAAAAGAAGGCGAGTTTTTGAAACTCGAGATGAAGAACTCGAGTTTCATAAACTCGAGTTCTACTGGGAAATTTTTTTTGGCAAATCCCCTGTTCAGGTCGAGAGGGTTCCCCTGTTTTGCCCTGTTTTTCCCAGTGAAACTCGAGTTTCATAAACTCGAGTTCCACTGGGAAATTTTTTTTGGCAAATCCCCTGTTCAGGCCGAGAGGGTTCCCCTGTTTTGCCCTGTTTTTCCCAATGAAACTCGAGTTTCATAAACTCGAGTTCCACTGGGAAATTTTTTTTGGCAAATCCCCTGTTCAGGCCGAGAGGGTTCCCCTGTTTTGCTCTGTTTTGCCCAGTGGAATAAACTCGAGTTTTTATGGGAAATTTTTTTTTTTTAACACTTTGGCTAATCCCCTGTTCAGGCAGATTACTCTGTTTTTCCCAATGGAGCCTCGAGTTTTATAAACTGAAATGTGTACATGCACCTACTAAGAAACGTAGATAAAGAAGCTGAGAATGTAATCTAACACTCATTGAGAGGCAGAGAAGTTAAGAGTGTAAATGCACAAAAATTACATCAAAATGCGTTATCGCTAGGCACCAAGTTATAGAAACTGTTACGCTCTATTCATAAATATAGTTTTACAATGCAAATGCATTTGCATCACAACAAAAGGCATTCTCAATGTATCAACATTCTAAACATGCGCAACCATGCTTAATTTGCAATTCTAACCGTACTACTCAAATCACAATCTTCATAGAGGTACATTGGATAAAGAATTACAAGTACATTCAACAAAAAGTCCAAAAAGTTCACATAGAGCCAATACAACGTAGTCACTTTTCCTAAGATCAAAGGTCCACATGACAAAAACGTCATCCATGGAAGCATGCCTGAAAAACGTAGAGTAATCACATTAGGAGACAAGATAGTAAACATTAGGTAAACATCGAATGAACAACAATTATTTAACCAATGTATAACTTTTTGGCATCTACCTACCTACTATGGAACATGACCGCTTGTGGAAGCGCCATGGGACTGCGGACATTTTCTACGGTTATGCCCGGGAGCATGACACAGTCCACATGTCTGCTTAGGTTGACTCTCTATCAAATCTGTGTCCTCCCTTCGCCATCGCCGTTCTCGATCCTTATTCCTCACTCCATCCATCTCATTCCTTATTCTTGACATCACTGGTCTCCCTTTGGCCCATAACAATGCTGGATTAGGCAACCACTTTGGCCCAATTGGATCCCCCCACAATGATTGTGACTTAGGAACCACAAATGCATGCTCATAAGTGTTAATGGCATTGTTCAAACCATAACATGGGTGAATATATGTGGTCGAATCAATATGCAAATAGTCACATACTCTAATTGTATGTGAACACAGGATCCCTATGTTTTGCCATTTCCCACAACTGCATGTTCTGTCCTGTAACCGAACTTCATAACTGTGGTTTCCTCCTCCTGCACTACACGTGTTGAGTTGGGTAACTGTTAGGTTCTAAGGTCTTAGGAGTTTTTGTATTTAGAACTCTAATTTGTAATGTTGGCAAACCATGATCAAAACAGTGTATTTAGTCTTGTTTAGAATTGTTCAAAGTTGGTTTAATATTGTAAAGTTGGAATCGAGTGGCTGCAGAAGTACTTGGAACTTTCGGCCTGGCTCGATCGATCGAAGAATAGACTCGATCGATCGAAAATCGCACAGGTTGAATTTTCTGCAGATTTTCCAACTCAGCCCTACTTCATTAAACGTTTAGGGTTTTGTGTTTTTACCCTAGGTATATAAACTAAACCCTAGCCACGTTTTTGAGGGTGGTCCATATTGCTTTGTTGCTCATACATTGCTGTTTTGTGTGAGTCTCGTGTGAGATCTTTGAGGAGACTTCCTTTACACAAAACTTAGGGTTTTCAAGGTAGAGATGATTTCAACATCTTGAAGATCATTATAGTTGCAACCATTGGAACTTAAAAAGAAAAGCAAGCGGGGAGCTTGTAGCTGATTGAAGAATTTAAGAAAGAAGTAGTCCGTGGATTCGGAGCCTGTGCGTGGTCGTGTCAGGAAGTTTTACTGGTGGGTAGCATTAGGAAGTCGAGCGGGGAGCTTGTAGTCCTTCTGTAAGAACTTCAATTCTTTCATAGTGAATTCTGTTATGCCTTGAGGATCGGTGGGTCAAATCCTCCCCAGGTTTTTACCGAGTGGTTTCCTAGGTGATCATATCTTGTGTTATTTATTATTCCGCTGCTTTATATCTTGATATGATTATTTGATTGCTTTAACCTAGAATTGCATAATTTGACTAAGTAACAACTTGGCTAATTAATCTAGGCTACGCATTCTGTGTGTTTAAGGGGTCTAAATTTCCAACAGTAACTACTTGAAATATCAGCTCTTCATTGCTAAATGGCTTGAGATAGTGTTTCTCAGATTTACGCTTATTTCCTTCCCACGTGGATAAGGCATGTGCACTCCATTTCTTACCCTCTGAGAACTCAAAATGGTATTCTTTACGCCGGTCATGGAAATATTGAACAAGTTTGTTCCAAGTGAACTCAACCAACGCGGCAATAGGAAGGCCCCGTGCACCTTTCAATACACCATTAAAGCACTCTGATATATTGGTTGTCATTGCCCCAAAACGTCTCCCACCATCATGTGACTGGGTCCACATATCCACAGACTCGCGCATTAGGTATGTGTATGGAAGATAATCTTGATTCTTTTCCTTGCCATCCTTCCCCGTCACCTTCTTCTTATTCCTAATGGCCTCAATTTTCGCCTGCTTAATGGACTCCATTATGGTATCAAATTTAACTGCCTGACTAGCATATCCCGCTTTCAACGCCGCTGACTTTAGAGTTGAGTTCTGAAAATGGGTGTTAAAGTTGCTAGCAACATGTCGAAGGCAATATCTATGAAATACCCGTGGTCTTCCATCATCCCTTCTAGGCCGGTTTGCAATGGCGTTTTTTATACCAAGATGTCGGTTAGAAATTATGCAAATGCCTTCGTCAGGTATCACGTGGCCAATCGCTTCTCTAAGGCATTGTAAAAACCACCTCCAACTGGACCCTGACTCACAATCCACAACAGCAAAGGCGAGAGGGAATACCTTGTTGTTAGCGTCGGTTGCCATTGCGACCAACAACTTTCCCTGATATTTACCATACAGATGGGTCCCATCAATACTGATAACCGGCTTGCAATATTTAAATCCTGATATGCATGGACCGAAAGACCAAAACACATAATGCAACAATACAGTGTCATCTTCATCAGTGGGTGTAATACGATAGAATACTTGGGTAGTCGGGTCCTGATCAATATATGCCATTAGCAACTTTTGCAATCTTTGGTAAGACTCTTCCCAATTCCCAAACATCTTCGCAATCGCCTTTTGTTTCGCATCCCATACTTTGTAGTAAGAAGGCTTATGGCCATTATATTTCGTTTCTATCATAGATCTGAGATGCTTAACTGAGGTAGTGTGATCCTCACATAACTTCTGATGGATGTCTAATGCAATAAAATTACAACTCATCATTCTACCATCATTTCACACCCCAATCTCTACACACGTGTGAGGACCCACATACACGGTGATCATCCATAGTCGGTGGAGATTGGGCTTCATAACTGCGCAAACATACCACTTGCATGACTCATGCACGCATTTCGCACAAAGTTTTTTCGTCGTCGACCTAGTGTAAGTAAAATGTTTGTTTTCCTTGAGGGCACAATTTGTTAATACGTGCTTCACCTTCTCTTTATTGGCAAACGTCAACCCTTTGCACAAATTCATCTCCTCTCTCCAAGTAGACACAAATGACATCTCAATATGTGAAGGATCGACCATATTTTTCCAAGTATTTGTAGAGAATGACAATGCAGGAGGTTCGTAGGCAGGGATTGTGTTTGCAATGTTTTGGACGCTAATGACATTGTCTGCATAAGGTTCACTACCATCCAATGTCTCGTCTTCATCAATGTCCCTCTCAAAGTCCCCAAAGTCCCCTCTGTCAATCATGTCTTCATACTCATCTATTTCGGCAAAATCTTCATCGTTCATGGCAATAATTCTCATTAACATAGTCGTCGTCATCATCGTCATCATCATTGTTAATGGCAGTAGTCTCATTAACATAGTCGTCGTCGTCATCATCATCATCATCATCATCACCATCGGCATGAACATCATCATCCTCTACATGTGTAGAATACTCATATTGAGCATCCGGAACCGTAACTTGTAAGCTTGTGGTTGTTTGTTGGATATCCTCTTGCTAGACTGCACGCGGCTCCAACTGTATGTACAACTCAATGTTAGTTACTTCAGCTATTCTCTCCAACTTGTTAAACATGATCTTTACATGTTTGTCTGTTTCTATCGCCATATACTTGTAATTAATCCGATGCTTCAAGATTTCATTTGGCATACGATAAGTAATTTGTATGTTGTGCACAGCAGGATTCTCACACAACTCTTCCATGACAACCTTCTTCAATTCATCAAGGGTCTTCAACCTACGATCAATTTGAGTATAATAGGTCTTTATACCCGGCCCTTCAAATGGCAATCCCTTATTCGCATTGGCATTCTTAAGCGGACCACCGTGGTATAGGATTATATCAATTTCAGGCATTGTGAACCTGTTCAAGTCAAGTTACTGTGTTAGTTAAATCACATAATTTGAACCATGATTGCATAAAAAACAACTATAAACTCAGCCTTATTGACTTATAAACCTAAATTTTGTCATGCTTTTTGATTCTGATTTGATGCTATGTTATCATACTTTGTTCAATTTAAAAGTGAACATAGTATGTGATTGCTTAATTCAAGAAATTTGAGGACTGTGTCATATACCAATTTCTGCTATTTGCATTGTTAGTATATTCTGCACTTATCTGTGTTGGTCTCCTAGACCATTATAGGAGCAGTTGGTGATTAGTTCTTCGGTATAAGGGTAATGTTAAGTTCTTGGTAGTTCAGAAATTTGACAAGGAAGGAATGAGGATTGAGGAAGAAAATCACAATTACTAAATTGGTACTATTTGGCTTAGTGAAATCAACTATGGAAACAAGCATTTTCACAAACACCTTAAAGGCAATCTTTCAATAGGAAGCTCGTATGGACTAAGCCCCATAAATTTAAACTTTGATTTACAAATTTACACAAATTCAACAAATTATATACAAACATCAAATATGAGACCCAATTTGTACTTATCAGTTATCACACACCCAGTTTTTTTACCATTTCTTTTTATGGGCAAATAAATACTCAAATAATGAAGACTACCAACACAAAGTTCTATACATGTTGCATAATGGAAAATTAACTAAGTTATGTCAACTATCTACAAAATAAATACTCAAACTCTTTAACCCACACCCATAGACTATTACCCAACTACAATGACAATCAAATTATGGAAATCCTTACTTGAGATATGAATTTGATGAGAAGGAAGAGCAGTGAGAGAGGCAGTGTGGTGAGTGAGAGTGAGAGGCAATGTGGTGTGAGAGTTATGGGTGAGTTAGAGTTAGTGAGGGTGAGATTTAGTGAGGCTGAGAGACCCAGTGAGGATGCTCTGTTTTGGGTGAGATGGATCTGTGTTTCTGTTATACGGGCGTGTTAAGGGAGTGATATTTTTAATAGTATGCACAGTGGAACTCGAGTCTATAAGACTCGAGTTCTTCGAAATCTTTCATTAAATACGGTCTTAAGGTGGAACATGTAATTTCCAACAAAACTCGAGTTTTAAATACTCGATATTTGAAAAACGAGTTTTAAAAACTCGAGATCTAGGTGTCTCTCATTTTTTCCAGGTCAACGGTAAAAAACAGAAAGCGAGTTTTTAAAACTCGAGTTTTTATTACAAATCTCGAGTTTTAGAAACTCGAGATGCTAGTTTCCTTTTTACTTCCGCGCGTTGCCTAACTTACTATATACTTATCTCTTGCAGTGTTACTTTGCCCATTCCCCCCTTTTCTATCTCTTATAGTCGATAAAAAGATTTTGCCTGAGAAAGAAAAGCAAGTCTGACGGGCAAAAGTGGAAAAAAATATGTTTTTCTTCTGGCAAACTCTGACAGAGAGATAAGCTTAGCTGAGTACGTGTGTGGTTTTGTTGCAATCCGTACATATTTGGGGAGATAAGGCTTAAAGGATGGCCGTGGGATATGTAGTTTTCATGAAAGTTGAAATTGTTGGTGGAGATTGTCGATGTGTATGGGTTTCTTGGAAGTTTAGAGAGAGGAGTGGAAGAACAAATAGAACCTTTTACGAATTTTTTTTCTAAATAACAATAAATATTAAAAAATTTAGTTAGTTGTCACGTTGCAAAAGAATTTTGAGAACTAGCATCTCGAGTGTCTAAAACTCGAGTTCTAAGATAAAAATCAAGTTTTTGAGGTTTGATTTGTAAAAAAAAATCCAAGTGAAAATCGAGTTTTAAAAACTCGAGTTCAGAAAACGCCCCTATAGGGCTTAAAAACGCCACTATAGGGCTTTAAAACGTCAGTATAGGGCATAAAAACGCCACTATAGGGCTCACTGAACCTGGTATTGAGCACTTACGAAAAAATTTTACAGAAAAACGCCGCTATAGGGTTTTAAAACGTCACTATAAGACTTAAAAACGCCACTATAGGGGCAATAAAACTATAATTTTTTTTGCATGGAGTTCAAGTTTCTAAAACTCGAGATGCCTAGTTTCCTTTATAATTTCACGCGTTGTCTAACTAACCAAATACTCCTCTTACCCATGATTATTCTGCCCATTCCCCCAACCTTTTACTGTTCTGTGGTTCAGCATTCTCAACTAATCACAATACAGGTATCTCTCTCTAAGGTTCTCATCTTAAAATTTTAACAACTGAATTTTCAGATGAAGAAGATGTCGCGGTTGTTGTTTTTTGTTTTTAGTGTATTGTATTGGAGGCATGATTTCTGAATAAAAAGTATTGTATCAACATAGGAAGATCTGACTGCAAATGATGAGACCCATAAATGTTTTTGTTTCTGGTTTTGTTTTTTTCCTATTGTTATTGTGAATTTCTAGGAGTTTTTAAATTGTTCAATTCTAATTTGGATTTTCAAGATCTTTTTTTTTTCAGAAATACAATTTTGCCAAGTGATAATAGACCTTCGCATCCACCGTTCACAAAATTGCCTCTTATATATATATATATATATATATATTTTTTTTTTTTTTATATTTAATTAATTGTTCTCTTGAATGATATCGTTGATTTAGTTGTATCCGAAGAAAGGCCAACACACAGGGCTGTCTGTCTGGTACATTCCACGCCCATGCTTTGCTTTCGAATATAAGCAAGTAACAACAACCTCGATTGAATTTCCAAACACATTCAATTCTACTTCTGGTACGCTCTCATTTCATTTCTTTGCATCTTTATATCAATAATAGCTCAATTGCTAGAGATCCATTGACCAGACCTTAATCTCTTCCTAATTTTGTTAATACTTCTTCTTTTTTCTGTTTCTATGTTTATGTTACAATCCGAAGATTGTAACTCTTTTATAGTTTAATATAATTGCCATTGTAGTTCAGACTACACTACTGTTTGTGTTGGATTATTAGCAGAGAATAAAGGATCATTTTTCACTATAATTTTCCCCTGTTTGCGTAATAATATATTGTGATTTACAATAAAAATTTTGTTGGTAACTTATATGATATTATATGATACATGGTGTTGTCTAATAAAAATGCGTTTTTTATTAGGTGGGTTTTTGAGTATAGTCTTAGATTTTTACGTTTTCTGAAGTTTGACCATGAAAGATGTGGTTGGATTACTTGATAGGTGATTAATGTGTGGTTAAAAAAAAAAAAATTGTAATTTCATTCCATAGACAATTTACTCTTACTAGAGATGATTTTTGAGTCTTTCACTTTGTAGGTGTGTGAAAATTTGTGTTGCTAATTTCAGAGTTATTGATTGGGTAATGCAAATTGTGTTGCTCCTATTGGAGGAGATTACTGTTTAACCTTAAACAGAGTCCTTTGCTCCATCTGGGGATTACCTTTCTCTGTTCTTCAATCCAAAAGCAATCTATAACCCCATGGTAGTTGGAGAAGTTAGTGGATACTGTGAAAAAAAAAAGTGTAGTCTCAGCTCTTAGAACTGAAAAATGAGTCGTGAGTTAGATATTGTTTTCTTCTGTTGCATATTTGTTAGTTGAGTTGATTGTGTTGGAATTGTCTGTTGAGCCATGTCTTGAACTGTAGTGTAACTGTTTGTTTTGAGTGTTTTTTTTTTTTTTTTTTTTTTATCGAAATCTTACTGATTTATCAAAAAAGAAAAGTTTTTTTTTTTCCTTTGAAATGGAGTTTTTTTACAATCCAAAAGCAATCTATAACCCCATGGTAGTTGGTGAAGTTAGTGTATACTGTGAAAAAAAAGTGTAGTCTCAGCTCTTAGAACTGAAAAATGAGTCGTGAGTTAGATATTGTTTTCTTCTGTTGCATATTTGTTAGTTGAGTTGATTGTGTTGGAATTGCCTGTTGAGCCATGTCTTGAACTCTAGTGGAACTGTTTGTTTTGAGTGTTTTTTTTTTTTTTAATGAAATCTTACTGATTTATCAAAAAAGAAAAGTTTTCTGTTTTCCTTTGGAATGGAGTTTTTTTCATGTTGTTTAAGAGATGGGCATTGGCATTGGATGCATATGCCAGATGTTGATAGAGTTTGGAAGGGTAACCTTCTTTTGGGTCTGATTACCTTCCCTATACCCTTGGGTGGAAGCAATTAGAAGAGAAGTGATTAGGCATAATATAGTTTTGACAATAGGTCAACAAATGAAGGGAATTCAGTAGCACAGGCAGAAATGCATAACATGAGGTGATGACTTCCATGATATGGCACTTTATTTTGGATAGAGGGGGGAGGGAGGGAAAGTACTCTAATTCTTGATGTGTATAACATACTCAAGTGCCAAGCACTGAACAGTGTTTTTTTCTTTGTTTTTGAGGCCTTAGTAGAATTCTAATGGTATTTGGAACTTTGAATGCAGTTAGAAAAACATTCATAGATGCAGACGGATTTCCTCCTTTAGTTTTATTTACTAAATCTTACAATACATTAATTTAAAAAAAAAATTTAATATTTAACAAATTTACGAATTTTAGTATTTTATATCTCTAAATTTTTCTTTGGTTTATTCAATTAGCAAATCACTGGTGAGTCTTTTACTTAAAAAAAATACTTTGTATTTTGTTTTTTTAACTAGAAAGCCTCTAATTGTTTCAGGACCTACACTGTGCTTTATACTTTTTTTTTTGTGCTGATTTTGCTATTTTGCAGTTGCCTTAGTGTTTTCTCTTGTGCTTTTAGCTTGGGATTTGTGATATGTTTCGTTCTACTGTCTCGTAGGAATGTTAATTTGTATATTTCTTTGTTTTGTTCAGTGAAAATTTACTGATTTATCAAAAAGCAATCACCTACATTTTTATTTATTTTAATTTTAGAGGATGCTATCATTTGTGCTCTAACATTGGATGTGTGAATAAATTATTTTTTTATACATAATATGTAGCATATTAAGTGACGGGAACATATTAGATTAGTTACCTAAATCTATAATTCCCTTATCCTAATCAATTTTATTCGTTTTACCCCTAAAACACTATCATATAATTGGATGACTGAAGCTTATTTGCATGGGGAATTTTTAGAATACACCTTGAACAATTTAAAACAGAGTTTGAAATGTTAATGAAATTGGTAGTTCTTGTATGTACCGATACTTATAGATTAGTGATTGCATTTTTCTTTAATACCCTCCTTAAATTTTGTACTGCTTTTGTTCTTTTCTTTGATATGACAGCCAGCTAAAGGACCTCAGCCTAATGGGAGTTTAGCCTGCTGAATTTAAAATCTTTCTCATTTATGAGAACTATAAGAAAAACATGCATGTTTTCTAGCATTATAGAAGTCAATTAACCTAATCACGTCATCATTTTTTTGCTGAATTTTTCTTAGAGATTATTGATTTTGGAGAGTTGTTAATGAGTAGTCCATGCAAAGTCTGTCGCTTGAGTCTAGGGAAATTGTTTGATATATGACTTGTGTGTGATAGTTTTCCGCTGTTTATGTAGGCCCTATAAATAGCTTTTAGGAACTATTATTGTGTACGGTTAGTGTTAACTGTATAGCTGTTCCAAGTAGCTTGATGTTGGTTTTGTTGACTTGAGTTGGATTGTGGCTTAATTTGTTGATTTGATTTTTGAAAAATGAAAAATTCTATTTAAATAACCAAACTAGCTGTAGTGCTGTGTTTTTGTACTTGGGTCTTCCATATAATGTTTATTTATTTTTTCTTGACCAAAGGTTTTCTTGTGGATTATTGATATGTGAATTGTAATAGTTTTAGGATGCATTAAAAAAGAGTTTGATGGAATTGTTAACTAAGAGGGGTAAAAAGAACAACCCTTATTTGAATTCATGTTTTAGTGTTTTAAAAGATTGATTATCATTTTATTTTAGTTCCATTAAACATTTGATGAAGAAATATGGAGTGGTTGTTGAATATTTATTTTTATACGTGCATGTTATTAAAGTCAGCTTTGTTTTCTAAAAGTGTTTGCTTTGGAATATGGGATGTAAAGCGACCAAATTGGGATGAGTAAAACTAATAATATATATTCATAATACTTTGTTTTCCCCTTCTTCTATTAATCTGGAGCCTACAACATATCAATTCATTTTTTAACAATATTAAAAAATTAGTGACCTTTGGTATTTTATATCTCTCTTCCATTTAATTTTGTTTTCAATTTGGTGATATATATATTTTTTTAAAACAAATATTTTATATTATTGTTTCATATTTTTTTATTTATTTGGTATGACAGCTAGCTAAAGGATGTCAGTCTAATTGGAGCTCAGCCTGCTGAATTAGGAAATCTTGCTCATTTGTGAAAATGTAAGAGAAATATACACGTTTTGTTCAATTATAAAAGTTGTAAACTCATCATGTTATTATTTTGCTCAATAGTTCTTAAGGAGATTATTAATTTTTGCCAGTTGTTAATGAGTAATCCATACAAATTCCATTGTTTAAGTCTATGAAAATTGCCTATACATATGTTTTGTTCAGTTGAAATTTATTGATTTATCAAAAAGCAATCACCTACATTTTTATTTATTTTAATTTTAGAGGATGCTGTCATCTGTGCTCTAACATTGGATGTGTGAATAAATTATTTTTTTATATATAATATGGAGCATATTAAGTGATGAGAACATATTATATTAGTTACCTAAATCTGTAATTCCCTTATCCTAATCAATTATATTCATTTTACCCCTAAAACACTATCATACAATTAGATGGCTAAAGCTTATTTGCATGGGGAATTTTTAGACTACACCTTGAACAATTTAAAACAGAGTTTGAAATGTTAATGAAATTGGTAGTTCTTGTATGTACCGATACTTATAGATTAGTGATTGCATTCTTCTTTCATACCCTCCTTAAATTTTGTACTGCTTTTGTTTTTTTCTTGGGTATGACAGCCAGCTAAAGGACCTCAATCTAATGAGAGTTTAGTCTGCTGAATTTAAAATCTCTCTCATTTGTGAGAACTATAAGAAAAACATGCATATTTTCTAGCATTATAGAACTCAATTAACCTAATCATGTCATCATTTTTTTGCTGAATTTTTCTTGGAGATTATTGATTTTGGAGAGTTGTTAGTGAGTAGTCCATGCAAAGTCTGTCACTTGAGTCTAGGGAAATTGTTTGATATGTGACTTGTGTGTAATAGTTTTCCACTATTTGTTTAGGCCCTGTAAATAACTTTTTGGAACTATTATTGTGTATTGTTAGTGTTAACTGTATAGCTGTTCCAAGTAGCTTGATGTTGGTTTTATTGACTTGAATTGGATTGTGGCTTAATTTGTTGATTTGATTTTTTGAAAAATGAAAAATTCTATTTAAATAACAAAACTAGCTGTAGTGCTGTGTTTTTGTACTTGGGTCTTACATATAATGTTTATTTTTTGTTTTCC
This sequence comes from Quercus cerris, assembly GCA_963669245.1. NCBI lineage: Eukaryota > Viridiplantae > Streptophyta > Magnoliopsida > Fagales > Fagaceae > Quercus > Quercus cerris. The sequence goes on along the minus strand of OY770014.1, from coordinate 45,099,423 downwards.
TGACCAAAGGTGATCATCAAGTTCCTTCATCATTGATCCACGCAATCCTGAAGCAACTGCATTACAAACCTGGTACATTATGCATCTCTTTTAAATTCTATACTACATATAAGTGATTAATATCCACTTTTAAAGCATTGAGCAAAATGACTTCAATTCAATTTATAAATGCATTAGTCTTTAGCAAACTTTAGGACTGATGTGCATCAACAATCTACTAAAACAAATAGACTCATTTTTTTCCTTTTTATTTTTTTACCTCTATACACAACCAAACACCTTGTGTATATTACACTTTTAAAAATCTCCAACTAATTGAAAATCATCATTCGATTATGTTATATATTGGCTTTACTTTATTTTTTATTTTTGCATTTACAAGCCTATCTTAACTCATTCCTAATTATATAACGTTGCTCTAACTTCACATGACAGTTAAAGGCCATGAGGCTTATCTATAATACTAATGGAAACCTTCTATATAAAAATATTAATCAATATAAAAATATTATATCTTTACCTCTATTGTTATTGTGACTTTCTTGGAGTTTTCAGAAGTAATGACCAATGTTAATGTATTTATCAATATAAAAAATTAGTTTTGATTATGCTATTTGTAATTTAATTCATGAAATTTAACTACCTTCTTAATTTCACCATTAACGATCTTGTTGAAATTGGTTCAAAATGCCCAACTCACTACACAAAAAATAGATTATATCTTTACCTTCTGTTTTATAGAGATAAAGAATCAAGAAACTTTGAATCATTTTTTTTTGCTTGTTCAATTTTCAATTGCTAGAGCAATGTGATTTGCTTGTAACATCAAGCTTTCAATTGTCAGAGCAATGATGCAAGCATTTTGTGAAGAAATATAATCAATTTTCAGATGATGCATTTTTCTTGTTATGTTTTGTTTATCCTTTGTTTATGTGTGTATGCATTTTATTTATTTATTTTATATTTTATTTGTAAGTTCACAGTGTTATCTTCATAAATGATGCCTCTTGTATTGCAATTCATTTCATTACAACTTCCTTTCTCTATATAGAATATAATGAAAATTAACATCAAAATTTAAAACATTTTAGTCATTGGAACAGTATTATTCGTTTACTGTTATAATCCTTGAAATATATGCATTTTTATTTTTCATAGGGCCACTGAAAAGGAAAAGCAGCTAAATGAGATAATCACTGAAAAACACTATCTCACAGCTTCATCAAGCTCCCTGGCACCAATAATAGAAAATATTACTGAGATTGCTTTAATAGCAACTTTGGTTCAAATGGTGATATCTATTTCTACCTCTTATTATAGTCTCTTTCGTTTAGATTTTAAAAAAAAAAAAATTAAAAAAAAAAAAAAAAAAAAAAACACTAAACTAAACAATGGAAATGTGTAACAATCAATTAATGCAGCGATCCAACTTTTGGATAAATGAAACAATATCCATTACAAAGTTGGACCAACAATTTTGGTACATGGCTTGCAGTAAGTGTCACCAAGCCACTGGTGTAGACTATAATGAAGAATTTTCATGCTTATATTGCAAGGAAAAGGCTGTTGCAAATCCACGGTATGTACACTACTAAAAACCCCTTTGTAACACTAATGATATGGATAAAAAAAAAATCAGTTAATCTTAAATTTATATTTGTATCCAATTGATTATTAATTTCGTTGTCCAACTTCTAGATGTCGACTTGAAGTTAAGTTGGACGATGCAACTGGACATTTAATGGCAACTCTATTTGGAGATGAGGCTGAAAAGTTTTTATCATGCTCAGCAATTAAGCTAATGAATGAGACTATAGAGGTAATAAACAATCATAACTAATCTTTAAATAAATAGAAACATTTAAGCATAAATTACAAAAAACTCTTTCATTTGCACTTTGTATGGTTAATTTTAGGATTTCTTTTTAAAATAACTATAAAAGCCATCCCAAAATATTTTCTGTTGTGGGTTTGTGTTTTCTAGGTCTGTTAGTGTTTTTTGGGTTGATGTTCTAGGTTTTTTTTCTTTTCTGGTTGGTCTGCTTGTGTTTTCTGGATAACTATTCTGTGTTGTTCTCGGTTTTTTTCGTTGGTCTATGTTGAGTTTTCTTTTCTGGGTTGCTGCATTTTCTGCTTTCTAGGTTGCTGCACATTTTCTGGTTACTGCATTCTATGATTTCTTCCTGCGTGTTGCTGCATTTTCTGATTTCTGGGTTGCTACATTTTCTGGTTGCTGCGCTTTTTCTGGTTGCATTTCTGGTTGCTGCGCATTTTCTGGTTGCTGCGCATTTTTTGGTTGCTACATACTGTAATTTCTTCCTGTATGTTGCTGCATTTTCTGGTTGCTGCACATTTTCTGCTCACATTTTATGGTTGCTGCCCATTTTCTGCTTGCATTTTCTGGTTGCTGCACATTTTCTGCTTGCATTTTTTGGTTCCTGTGCATTTTCTGCTTACATTTTCTGGTTCCTGCCCATTTACTGCTTGCATTTTTTGGTTGCTGCACATTTTCTGCTTGCATTTTCTATTTCCTGCGCATTTTCTGCTTGCTGCATTCTATGATTTCTTCCTACACTCTATGATTTGTAGTGGAGAGAACTCAAGCCTCTAAATTTAAGTTTGATCAACTCCTTATTTTAGTTTAATTAAGTGTACTTATTTGGTTATAGGATGGAATCAAAAATATTGAAAGCTTTGTCAAGCTCTCCGCTGATAAGAATTTTCTCATCCAAGTGAGAGCAACAAAGCTAGACACCCCTGCAGAGCCACGCTATAAGTTCAACATTGTTGCCATTCATGATTCGCCTCAAGAAAATCCATGAAAATGAAGTTCAAAAACAACTATGTAATGCAAGACATCTCCTTTTGGAACTGTGTAAAAAAAAATAGGCACATGCAAAAGACAAATAGATACATTATTCATATATAATGTATCACTTTGTCTTTTCATATAACTAAATGAAGCCATCAAAACATTACCTCATTTTTGTTACTCCATTATGTGCCTATTATTACAAATCAACATTTTGGGTTTATTTTTGCACATTATATATACTTATCATATGGTGCTTCTCAAAGCACATGTATATATTTGAAGTATGTAAACCATATATACCTATGATATTATCCACATGTATATATTTGAAGTATGTATAACCTATATACTTATAATATAGTGCATTTCAAAGCACATGTATATATTTGAACTTTATTAATATATTATGTTATGATGTATTATATTAGCTATTATAATCTTTGTATTTCTTTCAGATGCGGTCAATTTAATGTCCCTTTTGATGATAAAATACATATGCATTTTAAAAATTACTTTAAAAATCAATTGATTTATATTTTGCCTTAATGTTGAAAATATAATTAAAATTTAAAATGAATTACCTTTGTTTTTTTACTAAAGCCAGCACGTGCCTTGCACATGCGACCCCACCTAGTTACTAACTTGATACATAGATATTGTTAGGACAAATGTGGTTCACTTGTTAAGAACATATGTCATTCTTTTATGTAATTAGCTAATTCTTTGACAAAATGCACTTTACTTGTAATTGGGTAGTTCTAGGTGTTTTTAATGCTTCAAGAAACAAGGTTTCAAGATCAAGTGTTGAAGTCATCAAGTCTGTCCAAGAAACAAGTTGAAGAAGTGCAAGTTCTTTAAAACTCGACAGCTAGCATGTGTCGAGGTTTAAGAAGCTGTTCAGCCCGTGTGCTTGACACCTCCTATCTATCGAGGTTTATGAAATTCAGAATTTTGATATGATTTTCTTGGAATCTGCGAATATGTCTTTGGACTTTCTTTTCTCTTAACCCTAGACATATAAAAGGATTATTTTAAGGGCCGTCAAAGAGTTCACAAGTTGCACAAGTATTGAGCAAAGTCTGTTCAAGCAAATTGTGACCAGAGACAAAGTTTTTCCCTAGTTCATCATTCTTGAAGAAGTTTTGTATATGTGCACCATAGAGTTTTGTAACCAAGTATCTTCTTGATCTTCATCGTATGGGATGAACTGAAGAACTTTGCAACCAACAATCTTCTCTAGTTGGTGACTGAAGTCGCGTATTAGGATCCGCGTAATTGGTTAGTCATGTACTTGGGAGCCGTGCATCAAAAGGAGAAATTGTCATTACAGAACAAGTCCAATTGGGTATTGGGGTAATGGTTCAACTGTAGGTTGGTATAAGGTACTGAGATTCCTTTACTTGTAATCGCTTGTTATGATAATAGTGGAATTTCGAGAGTGGTAACCTTAAAATCACCCGGTGGGGTTTTTTCCGTGTAGGTTTTCCCTATTCGTAAACAAATCACCGTGTCATATTTATTTTTCACTGCACTTAGTTTAATTGGTGATTTGTTTATGCTATCTTACACTTTGTATATTAATTTGATTAATTAATAACTTGGCTAATTAATCAATTAATATAATCACAAGGAATTAATATGTTTTTGGCTTATCAGATATTCATATTTTTATTTTATTTTATATAATAAAAAAAATATATTTTTAAAAAATAAAAATAAACAAACAAACAAAACCCAAGCCTCTTGTATAATTGTAGCCCGTTGGAACCAATATCAATACGCTAGGCCTCTCTGTTTTGTCTATCTCCAAACTACCTTTATTTATTACCTTCGATCAAACCCTCAACTCATTCCCACCAAAACCTTCAATCATCATCACCATTAAATCCAAACTCTGAACCCCTTAACCACCGTCTAATCCACCACCTTAATGTGGGCCACCTCCACAAAGCAATCTCCACCCTCAATCTCATGGCCCAAAAGGGTACCCACCCAGACCTAACCACCTACTCCCTCTTCCTCAAGTCCTGTATAAGGTCTCGGAACTTCCAACTCGGCAAACTCTTTCACACCCATGACTTGAGTCAAGTTCAATTGACACTTGTTACCGTATAAGGTCTCAAAACTTTAATTTTGAAAGAGAATAAATCAGCATTTTATGTCCATTGTTTTACTCATCAACTTCAATTGACACTTGTTGCCGTTGCTAAAAATCACATTAATATTGCTGAATTTTTTTATATGGTTAGTAATTTAGTAATTGTTGTTGGAGGCTTTTGTAAGAGACGAGATGCTCTTCGAGATGCACAATTTGCCAAAATTAAAAAAGATTTAGCGAATGGTGTATGTAGAAGTGGGCAAGGTTTGAATCAAGAGACAAATCTTAAATGTCTTGGTGATACATGTTGGGAATCATATTATAGGACTATTCTCAACTAATTTTGATGTTCTCTACTGTTGTTAATGTACTTGAGATTATTGAAGAAGATAGCCTCTCCAACCAAAAAGTTGAAGCTCGATCTATTATGATGTTAATTCTATCTTTTGAATTTGTCTTTGCTCTATACTTGATGAAAAATATTTTAGGGATCACAAATGAGTTGTCAATAGCATTGCAAAAAAAAAAAAAAAAAAAAATCAAGATATAGTAAATTCTATGGATCTTGTTAAAGTGTCTAAGCAACAATTACAAGTGATGAGAGATGATGAATGGATATCTTTATTGACTGAAGTATTTTCATTTTGTACAACACATGATATTTTTATCTTTAACATGGATGAAATATTTGTAGTTAGTGGGAGGCCGCAACGCAACGTAACACCCAACAAAATACAAATTTACATCATTATCGTGTTGAGCTATTCGACATAGTCATAGATATGCAACTTTAAGAGCTTAACAACTGTTTTTCAGAGGCGAATACCGATTTGCTATTTTGTATGGCTTGCTTGAATCTAAGTGATTCATTTGTGGCTTTTGATAGGTAAAAGTTAATACGTCTAGCAAAGTTCTATCTATCTGATTTTGTTGGGACAAATATCTTGGCACTTGACTCTTAACTTTAGAATTACATTTTTGATATACGCAACAATGATTTTTTTTAGAGCTTCAAGGAGTTAGTGAACTTGCTGAAAAGTTAGTGAACACAGGGAAGCATGAAACTTATCCATTAGTCTATTTGCTTGTGAAGTTAGTTTTGAATCTTCTTGTCGCTACTGCAATAGTAGAAAGAAGTTTTTTAGCAATGAAATATATAAAGAATGAACTGCGCAATCGAATGGGAGATCAGTGGATGAATGATTGCTTGATTGTTTATATTGAAAGAGATGTAGCTTGTAGCATTGATAATGAGACTATCATACTACGATTTTAAATTATGAAAACTCGTAGAAGACAATTGTAAACTTTATGTATTTGCGTGTTTTTTTATTATTGTTGTTGTCAATAAATGAACTTCTCTTTTTATTAGATTGTGTAATTTATGCTTTTTAAGGAACATTTTGGGAAAAATTCCTGGAGACGCCATTGTCACAAGCTCAAGCCAAGCTCAAACTTTTGATTTTTCCTGATGAGTCAAGCTTGAATATACATTACTTGACAAAGCTCGATTCATTTACAGCCCTAACGTCAATGCATTAGAGACCCTTACAAAAACGCACACAAGCAGAACTATAGCTCGCCCACTTCAGCCAAGCCCATTTGATCAACTCAAAACCCCAACCCATCCCATTTTTTCTAACATTGTCCAATTCATTGTCAACTCCCTCTCAATCAAAACTGTTTGCAACCATTTGGGTGAAGCTAGATTGGTCTTTTAAGAACCTTAATAAAAATACTTTATATCATCACATGCACTTTGCATGTGCAATGAGGCTTTTTTTTTAGGGTTTTATTTTATTTTATTTTATTATTATATATATATATATATATATATTAAGAACATGGGGTAGTTTTTTTTATAGGAACATGGGTGTAGTTTTGGTTGTGTACAAGGGGTAGTGGGAAGTTTTATAGAATATGGGGTAGTTTTATAATCATGGGTAGATTTTTTTTTTTTAAAAAAAAATTTATCAGTTTACGATTTTAACATTATTTTTATGTTTTAAGAATAAGGATAAGTTAATTGAATTAGGATTATTTTTTAAATTAAAAAAAAAAAAAAAAAAAACAATAACTAACTTTTTGAATTCTCTTAATATAGAGACTAGCCTCTAAGTACGCGCTCATGCGCGCGCTCAGAGGCTCTTCTATTTTTTTTTTTTTTTTTAAAGTTAATAATTTGGGATTAATATATTTTCCAATCATCAAAAAAAAAAAAAAAAAAAAAAATCTAGAGGTTTGATGAGTGTTAAGCGTTTGTGGTGAAATAATTTTATGTGATGTGAGTAGTTGCTCAGAGGCTAGTTTTTTTTTTTTAATAGGAACCGTGGGTGGGCAGCCTTTCTTTCTTATTTTTGGTTAGAAACGTGGGAAGTGTGAGGGTAGTGGGAAAATTTTACTTTATTTACCATTTTAACATTGTAAGGTTGAATTTAATCAACTATCTTGTTGGCTTTATTTCGTGTCAAATTTGCTTGTAATTTAGCAATTAGTAACTCTGTATTTAGGTGGGAATCATGTAAGGGTAGTGTGTAAGAGAGTGTGAAGAATTGCTCAAGATTGTGCAGTAAAGTAGGGACTCGTGGTTGGATCTTGCTCGTGGCTCGTGGCTTGCAAGTTGCTAGAAGATGCACACGAGTAAAGCATATAGAAAAGCTGAATTGTCATGCCAGCTGTAGCACTACAGGATAAAAAGTCCAGACTGGCCATTCAGTTAGGTCGCGGCTTGAACTCGTGACTCAATCAAGTCACAAGGCCAAGTCGCCAGTTTACTCTGTTATGGAAAAACTGACTCTTCGCATTCCTTTCTCACCCTAGTATAAATACCTCTTATACCCATGAAATGTAGAGAGATTCTAGAGAGAATTTTGAGAGAGAAACCCTAGAGAAAAATAAGATTGACCCATCCCCAATCTTCACATAGTGACTCTTCAAATTCCTTTACTCTCACTCTCTTCATTGTTACATCCTTGAGAGGTTCATTACTTAAATCCTTTTCTCACCATACCCATATCTGTGAGAAGGTAATTTGGTGCTTTGGGATGCAATTAGGAAGGGACCAATTAATATTAGTTGATGCTATAGATTATAGCGGAATCTAGTAAGTTAGAAAAGACAAAGGTTCAGCATAACCTCGTTGGAGCAAGAAGCTTGGAGGGCTTAGATACACTGGGTAGATTAGGCTTAGAGGGTCTTCCGCTGTTCATGTATCCCAACTTCATTTTTTAGTGGATTATTGATCACTTAGAGAGCGGCGGAGAGGTTTTACGCCAAGGGCTTCAATTTCCTCTTCGATAACACATCGTTGTGTTGTCTTTGTGTTTGCATCTCTCATCCCTTAATCTTTGCCATTTAATTTCTACTGTGGGTGCGATTTTATTTGGTTTAGATTGTTTATCAATTCTGTTATTAACTTATGTTCATTTTCTGCACATTTATTGTTTGATATTAAGCTTGAATTGATAATTTGTAAATTGGGGGTCTAAACATTCATAGTGTTTTATACGCTCATTGAACTTTCAAAGCTTATTTCTCTTTTTAAGGAATAAGAATAGATTAATTAAATTAGGGATATTTTTTACAGTAAAAAAAGTAATAACTAACTTTTTGAATCCTCTTAATATATAGAGATAATACGAATGTAAATTATGAATTCGACAATAATACGACACAATTTTCTAACTCTTCTCCGTTTAGAAAGTTATTTTACGATAGTGATAATAAGGGGTGGGGGGGGGGGGGGGATTTGAACTCATGATATCTTTACTGAAAATATACTAAAAAACACGAACTAGTTGAGTGACAAGGCTTTTAATAACATCTATTTGTTAGAGGTGTGTACAAAGGGATGGTGCTTTATATAACAGGTACACGGAACATTTCTTTTACATATTAGTGAAATTTATAATCATTCCTGGAGTAGTATTACCTATATCTACTGGAACTATGGTTTTACAACTCTGACTAGATTGGGTGCATTAGCTTGACTGGTTCAAGCTAAAAATACGAATAGAATCTCAAATGTGAAAACAACAAAAATATGAATGACACTATTCGCAAGAGTCGTATTGAAATTTGTATGGAACTGCAACTTGATCAATTTGATTCAAAGGTGCATGGAACATCATGCACAATGTTAAACAAGAGAACCAACGGCTATGTATAAACAGTGTCGTCTCACTTAAAGTTAATGACAAGCCACGCGTCTAATTTTTACTCAACGTTGGATGAATTCCGTATTTCTTGGGAATGTAATTATTCTGTTATGATAGTGCCATTCCTTTGACTGGATCCAGATTGATAGTTTCATTCATATAAATACTTTGACTGGATCCAGACTGATAATTAAGCAAAGAATAATATCAAGAAATTGTCTAAATTCCCTCTCTATTTGGTTTCCTTTCAATCGTTCTCCCTTCCCTTGTTATCTTGTTAAAAACAGTTTTCTCTACTGGCTTGAGATTTTATCACACGGCCACCACTTTGTCATACAAATATCGGTTGAGACTTTTTAGCGCAATTTTAGGGGAATAGCACAATGACCGCTTTATCATACAAATAGAGCTTTTCAAAAGCCAACAAATTGGTCTTGAAAAAAGCTAGAGTATGAAATTGGTTGAACATGACAAAGTGACCAGAACTGATTTTTTTACTTCTTTGAAATCCAAATATTGTAATTTGAAGGGGACAGAAAAAAAAATATATGAGAGAAAATGTTCTAGCATTGGCAAATGTTGTTGCAAATGTTCTGACGTTGCAACTTGCAAATGATGTGGCACATTAATTATGTGGTACTAGCACTGTTTGTGGCACTGTGTGAAATTGACACATGGCTTGAGTGGGCTTCTTTCAACAACAATTCTTCAAGCTCTTCTTAACATAATTTAACCAATTTTACATAAAAAAAAATATATTAAGAATTTAATTTGATTACAAGAAAATGTTATAGAATGAGCGAAAAGTTCTAAACACCGTTTGAAAATTTTTATTAAAGAAAAGTATGAATGCCTTAAATCTACAAGTTGGAAAAAAAAAAAAATATATATATATATATATATAGCCAAAAATTACTCTTAAACAAATCTTAAGGGGATCAAGTTTGACTAAAATACTCTTAAAAACTATCTAAAATAAAGAAATAAAGCCTTATTCTACAAAATTCTGAAATTTTATAAGAATAAATATAAAAACATTAATAAACAACAAAAAATTAACTGCATATTTTTTACTACCTCAACAGGAATTAAGAGATACATTTTTATAAGCATCATTTCGCTTATACTTGATATAAGAAAACTTGAAGTCCCTACAATGACAGCAACATTAAAAATTTTAATCCCTAAGTACAACATGATTACGACCTATATTATTGTTGGAAACTCAATTTAAAAATAATTACTTAGATTTTGGGATGACTTCTAACTCTTGGTTTAGATGCCTTAGAGGCATACTTGTATTGATTCTTGTAGGGCCTGTAGTTGCAAATGGATTAGGAATTTAGGAGGTGTGGTTAACTTATCTCCTTCTCCTTCCAACATTTGAACCACAACTTTCATAGAAGTATCCACTGGATGCACCAGAGTCCCACAATTAATTGCTAGTTTCTTTGCTATTTTAGCATCTCAACTATCCTCAACATAGACTCATAGATCTTCTTTTTGTTCTAACATATTGTAGATTCATTATGGGAAATATATTTGGCTAGTGTTCTCCACAGTTATATCAACATTTTTCCTACCTCTGACCATTTCAAGTAACAATATTCCAAAACTGTAAACATCTTACTTTCAAGGCATGCTCCTAAAGTTTCTAGAGAATACTTCGGGTACAATGTAACCCACGGTCCCCCTAGCTGTGGTCATAGACACTGCACTCTGATCCTTTGCACACAACTTGGTCAAACCAAAATCAGAAATTTTTGGATTGAAATTTTGGTCTAGCAAAATATTATGAGGTTTAATATCAAAATGAAGGATTCGTTGATCACATCCTTGGAGAAGATATTCAATTCCTTTTGCTATGCTGAGAGCAACAAATTGTAACTTTTCCCAACCAAGGAAACAATTGGAATCTACTAAGGAAATGAACTTCTCTATTGAATCATTTGGTAAGAACTCATAAACTAAAACTCTTCTAAATCCATCAGCGTAGAAGCCAACCAAACAAACCACATTAACATGGTTGATTCTACCCATTGTTCCCACTTCATTTATGAATTCTTCTCCATTGCATTTGGAACTATTCAGGATCTTCATTGAATTCTTTTTGTGCCTCAGTGTGTAAAATTTCATTTCTCTCAATCTTGTCATGTGCCTCTTTTTGTAAGGCTGGCGGGAAGCAAGATAAATTTAAGCTATGAGTTTCCTAATATTCCTATGGTTGAATAACGAAGAATCTGATTAGCTTTTCTTACATGGTATATGACCCATTGTATTTTTCATTGTGTTATAGTAGTGAGATTAATTAGGGCTGTCCACAGGTCGGGCTGGGTCAGTTTTGGACCTAACTCGGACTTAACCTGCCGGCGTCGGGTGGAGGGGCGGAGGAACCTAAAATTGACCGCGGGGAAAATCGGTTGGTTCCGTTTCGGGTGATGGTTAGCATAGGTCGGGCTGGGTCAGTTGCCGGAATTAAAAAAAGGCATCGAAATCTTAAAAAAAAAAAAAAAAAAAAAAAAAGTCATCAGAATTTGGAATTTTCGCCGAAAACTGGAAAATATTGTCGAAAATTGGAAAATATCACTAGAAATAGAGTGTCAACCACAACTGATAATAGATTATAAAATTAATTTTCAAGATTGTAAATTTCTTATATGAGTGTCAACCACAACTGATATTGAAGGGGCTTTTAGTTCTTTGATTGATGCTTCCATTTACTTGTTATACTTTAATGTTTTGCTCAATACCTTGGTTCTGTTCTGGACTTAGTCTCGTGAGGCAATTAGCTTTCCCTTTGAATCCGAGGACCATACCACAACTCGGTTTTATCTAACGCTTTTGTTCCTTTGTAAGTAGCTAGTTTCCCCATAGGTTTGAGTCCGAGGACCATACAAGACCTTGGTTTAGTCTAGTACCCAAGTATATTTGAGTGGTTAGTTTTCCCATAGGCTTGAGTCCGAGAACCATGCAAGACCTTGGTTCAATCTAACACTTCTGTTCTTCTGTAAGTAGCTAGTTTCCCTATAGGTTTGAGTCCGAGGACTATACAAGACCTTCGTTCAGTCTAGTACCCAAGTATATTTGAATGGTTAGTTTTCCCATAAGCTTGAGTCCGAGGACCATGCAAGACCTTGGTTCAGTCTAACACTTCTGTTCTTCTGTAAGTAGCTAGTTTCCCCATAGGTTTGAGTCCGAGGACCATACAAGACCTTGGTTCAGTCTAGTACCCAGGTATATTTGAGTGGTTAGTTTTCCCATGGGCTTGAGTCCAAGGACCATGCAAGACCTTGGTTCAGTCTAACACTTCTATTCTTCTGTAAATAGCTAGTTTCCCCATAGGTTTTAGTCCGAGGACCATACAAGACCTTGGTTCAATCTAGTACCCAGTTATATTTACGTGGTTAGTTTTCCCATAGGCTTGAGTCCGAGGACCATGCAAGACCTTGGTTCAGTCTAACACTTCTGTTCTTCTGTATGGGGTGAAGAAGTTTGTCCTCAGCGATGGGAATCTTACTTTTGGCGTGATAACGGCCTCGGCCCTGCTTCGTCAGAAGTGGGCCATTCCTCAAACCGGACCCTTGACCCCGTGGTGCCCTGGGCATGGGCGGTTTGGACTTTTGACCTTACGTGTGGCAGTAACCCCTCCTTCACTTCAAGTTTTCGCCCTCCTCAGTTACGAGGCGTCTCCTGATTGTTCCCGTTCCGCGCTTGACGTTTCGACGCGCGAGGCGCGCTTTCATTAATATCCTCGTGGATTGATGCAGATCCAGCGGTCGACCGCCTCCTTGGAATTGGGTCAGGATTAATGTTGCTGATAATCCTTCTTTTGAATTCTATGTGGATCAATTCCCACCAACCTCCATCCTCTATATAAGGCTCTCTGGGGGGAAACGTCCTTCTACACTGCACGAACCCTCTAACAAAATAGGAAACATGTCCCCTCAACTCTCCGAGCCCCTTCAATAACCCTGCCAGGATTGTGATAAGAGTTTGGAGAAATGGGATGGCCTTGGATGGAAGTGGGGGCACACAGGCCAAAGGTCTTCCTCCAACGACCGAGAGCCATTGCGGCTGTAGCCCGCATTAGACTTCCGGCGCGGCAAAGTTTGGGCGTCATCCTGATGGTGTCGTGCATGGCGGTCAGGAGGGAGGTCTTTGAAGTACATGACGCTCTTCTTCGGGGCGCATCCATGCCTGCCCTTCAGACTGGTAGTGATTCGCGCCTGGCCTACCCGCCAATGGAGGCTCGCAAGATTACGTCATGCCTGGTGTCCGGGTGTTGCCGTCTCCAACGATCAATCACCACGGGGCTGGGAGAGAATCAAGGGAACATCATGGGGAGGGGCCGTCAGGGGCCCTTGCATCTGCTCCTCTCTTCTCGCCAGCACCATCTGCACCGGCCCGGGGGTTATTGGTAGCCTTAAAACAAGCTTGCCTCGGCCCCCCTCCCTAGAGTTAGTTTTAAGATAGGGCCGTCTGGGCCTCTGTTTGTAGAATTAGCTTTAAAACAAGCCTATCTGAGCCTCTGTTTGTACCTTGTATTTATTTTTTGATTAATAAAATGTTGCGATGTTTGTTTCCTTTTCCTACTCTCTAAATCTTTTATTTTCCTGCAACGATCATATCTTGTGCAAAAGCGTTATTGTTGGTTGTTACTTGTTTTTTTTTTTTTTTTTTTTTTGGAGTCGGGGTCAGTGTCGCCAGTGGTGACGAAAAACTACTCAACCTTGCGCAAGCCCCCAACGGGGGAATCGTCAACCGTTGCGCTTGCTAGCGCCCTAGTTCTCCTCACAGATTGCGCCAATTATAAGGACTCAATTTGGAAAGGCCCTCGAAAATCAAAAGGAAAATAACCCAACAAGCCTAAACAATAAATTTTTAGAGAGTGGGTTCAAGAACTAGGCCCTAATAAACGGACAACGCCCAATGCAAGATTCACACCTGTTGAAGGCCGGCACGCCAAAGTTACCCCTCAAGGTCGCTCCTCGTCACTGATCCGAGGAGCTTGACAGTTTTCCCTTCTTCTCCTCTTTCTCCCCCCCCCCCCCTAGTTGTTCTGTTGGTTCCCTTTATATAGTCCTCTTCTCACCATTTCCCTCTTCCACCTGTTGATCATCCACGCACTTTCCTTCTGACCGTCCGTCCCATCAACTGCATTATCAGTACTCATGTGATTTGCAGTGACCAAGGTTGCCCTATCTAGGAGTCACATCTCCATTAGTGCGGCCAGAGGGTTAGGTGAGCGCATTTAGTGTGGAGGTGACAACCTGTCCTGGGCTTGTTCCCCCACTTAGTGTTGATCTTGATCCTTCTAGAGTAGGTTCATCCTCGGCGGGGATCCTTGCAACCCAGACCTTCATACCTCATCCTCGGACAATCCTTCTTCCTCGGCATGGGCCCTGGGCCGGATGTAAAGTGGGCCGAGGCTACCAGGCTCTTAGGCCCTACAATAATCATATTTTTATTTATTATAGGAACAATCATAAATGTAATATAAGAACAATCATAAATTATAAATATAAATTTTGTTGTACCAAAATGAAAACAATACAATTTTTCTCAGAAATTCGAAAGGCAAGTTAGTGAAAATATTCATTTTTTAATAAAAATTATTTATAACACTTTGTGAATCATTAAAAAGAATATAAAATTTGAGAATTATTCTTTTAGTTTTAAAAAAACTTTCTCAAACCTTTTTTTTTTTTTTTTTTTCTGCCTACAATCCAAAACATCAAAAAACGTAACTAAGAAAATTAATAAACTTAACAATGATTAATTGGACCAATTAGGAAAAAAACAATTTGTTGTTGATAATCTATTAAGGTTATTTTCTTTGTAGAAATTGTAATTTCATCCACCCAAAACATATTATCAAATAAACAATTATTAGCAAAATTTAAGAATTAAATTTCTATATATGCATTGTTATAAAATAATAATAACAATTAAAGTAAAATTGCAAAAGCTAAAATTTGTCACCCATCTGATTATTTTCGATTGGCTAACCGTTGCTTTTCTCTAAATAAATGGCATTATAGAATACTTCTAATACAACTATTAAGAGTACTTTGTCCACCACAAAGGATTAAAAAATAAACAAAAATTAGTAAAATCTCATAGTTTAACATTTAAATTGAGCACCATAAAAAATCATGATGTGTAATAGAATAAATACCAAATTATCCAAATCATGCTATGTAATAGAATAATATTATATTTTTATATGCTGTATTTAATTCTTTATAACACAATAGGATAAAATTTAACAATCAAAGAGAACAATAGTAAAACAATTAAAAAAAAAAAAAACAATAAATACCAAATTATCTAAATCATACTATGTTATAGAATAATATTATATTTTTATATGCTATATTTAATTTTTTATAACGCAATAGGATAAAATTTAACAATCAAAGAGAACAAAAAAAAAAAAAAAATTTAAAAAACAAAACTAAATCGCATTAACCTAAAGTAAAGTTTTAAAGAATATAAAATATTATCAACCTAAAGCAGAGATATAAGAAAAATAAAAAATCCACCAAAAAATTGAGAGAGAGAGAGAGAGAGAGTGAGAGAGAGAGAGGAAACCTTTTTTTATATGAGGGAAAACTATGCATAGTATGGAAAAGATAGTGACGAATTTATAGTAAGAGCGTGTGAATAAGAAGAGATAAAAATAAAGAAAGATGAAGGGAAATAGGAAAAATGATAGTAATATAGAGAGTAGTAAGGAGATAAAAAGGTAAGGGAGAGAGAAAGGTTGGAGAAGTAGTGGGGAGATGAAAAGGTAAGAGAGGGAGAAAGGTTGGAGAAGTATAAATATTAAAAAAATAAATGTTAAAAACAATCAAAGAAAAATTGAAAAGAAAAAAGATAATGACGTGGACGCTGATGTGGCTTAGCTGGAGCATAGCAAAAATAAATGCTACGTTTCAACTTTTAGATATAATATATAGATATAGATGTTATTAATTCCCTTGGAATAAGTTAAAATACGCTTGAAATATATATATATATATATATTAAAAAAAAAAGGTTTACTAATTGCAAAGTTACTTAAATAAATAACTTTTTGATGTGGCTTTTCAAAACTAGGAGATACCATAATGGTAAAGTTATTGATTTTTTCCCTCTTTAAGGGCAGGTACTACCTTAAGGCATGCAAGGATACGTGAACTTTTGTTATTTCATTTTGATGTATTCCGGTTATCCAGTTATAATTTTAGATCTACTGTGGAGTTTGTAATATGTAGTCTTTTAATTTGATGAATGTATGGTTGAAGACTTGCAGTACACATTGAAGGAGATTTGGACCTGGTTATATTTGAATACTAAAAACTACTCTTCAAGAGTTCTCAAAATACATGTTTTCAATCACCTACGCTGAGAACTGTTATCTAAAAAACCTCATTTGAGTACCCTTGCCAAACACATAACTTAAAAGTGGGGCCCACGTATTTGGCATTTAATCAACACAAAATAGTTTTAAAGTTTCCTTACCGAAGAGGCCCATAATATTGTCTTTTGATATAGATTTTGTAATATGTAGTTCTTTAAAGTATATGTGCATGGTTGTGGTTTGTTTGTTTGTTTTTTTTTTTTTTTTTTAAAGGAAAAAAGAGAAAAACCTTATTTTGAGGGTTGGGAGACCCTTCAACAACCTCATTTATCTAAGGTTGTAATTTCAAATCTTTGGACTTTTAGTTATTTTTACCTTTTTCAAGGGCCGGTGATCATCAATAAAGATAAAACACTTATTTTGAGGTTCGATAAGGATTTCAAAATTTCGTTTTTGATGGTGTATATTTCAAAGGTAAACAAAGTTTGTCCGGGCTCTAAAAAATAATTTTTTTCGAGAGTTTTTCATACATATTTCAAGGGTTTTGACCCTTGAAAAATACGCAATTTTTTTTTGGGGCGGTGGGTGTTGTACATAAACATGGCTACTTTGTGAATGTGACGTGTTAACTGGCACTCGGTTTGAGTAGGCTTCTTCCAACAGCAATTCTTCAAGCTCTTCTTAACAAAATTTAACTCATTTTACATCAAAAAATATACATTAAGAATTTAATTTGATTACAAGCAAATTTCATGGAGTGAGCAAAGAGTCCTAGCATCCATCGGAAAAAAACAATAAACACTCTTTGAAATTTTTTATTACTAAATAGTATGAATGCCTGAAGGCCACAACCCCTAAATTATATCGGAAATCACCAAGGAAGTCCTAGAGCAACTAGGATACTTCATTGCACAAAATTAGGCTAAAAATAAGAAATTTTGCCCAAAATTTTTTTTTCTAAAACAAATCATAATTAATACCATTCCATATAATGGCTCAGTTTTAACTAAAATACTCTTAAAAAGTCTATAAAATAAGGAAATAAAGCCTTATTCTAAAAAAAATTGTGAAAATTATAAAAATAAAATATAAAAATTTAATAAACATAAAAAAAATAAACCTTATATTCTTTCCTACCTCAACAAGAAATAAAGAGATTTTTATGAGCATTCTTCATATAAAAAAAATTCAAAGTCCCTGCATTGACCGCAAGATTAATAATTTCAATCCTTGAGTACAACATGATTGCAACTTTTATGATTGTCAAGGACTCCTACTTTATATACTTACTCTGATCCCAGGATGACTTCTAACTCTGGGTTTAGGCGCCTTGTAGGCATACTCACATTGATTCTTGTGGGGTTTGTAGACACAAATGGATTAGGAGGCATGGTTAACTTATCTCCTTCTCCCTCCAACATTTGGACCACAACTTTCATAAATGGACGATCCACTGGGTGCCACTGGATGCACCAGAGTCCCACAATTATGAGATTCTTTGTAATTTTAGCATCTCCATTATCCTCAACATAGACTCGTAGGTCTTCTTTTTGATCTAACAAATTGTAAATCCATTCTGGGAAATATATTTGGAGTGTTCTCCACAGTTACATCAACATTTTTCCTACCTCCAACCATTTCAAGCAACAATATTCCAAAACTGTAAACATCTGATTTGTAAGACATGTTCCCAAAGTTCCTACAGTACACTTCGGGTGCAATGTAACCCATGGTCCCCCTAGCTGTGGTCATGGACACTGCACTTTGATCCTTTGCACACAACTTGGCCAAACCAAAATCAGAAATTTTTGGATTAAAATTTTGGTCTAGCAAAATATTATGAGGTTTAATATCAAAATGGAGGATTCTTTGATCACATCCTTGGTGAAGATATTCAATTCCTTTTGCTATGCCGAGAGCAATGTCTTGTAACTTTTCCCAACCAAGGAAACGGTTAGAATCTACTGTGGAAATGAACTTCTCTAGTGAATCATTTGGTAAGAACTCATAAACTAGATCTCTTCTAAATCCATCTGCACAAAAGCCAACCAAGCGAACCACATTTACATGGTGGATTCTACCCATTGTTCCCACTTCATTTATGAATTCTTCCCCATTTCCCTTGGAACTGTTCAAGATCTTCACAGCTACATAGATTTCATTCAAAAACTTTCCTTTGAACACTGTTCCATAGGCTCTTTGCCCTAACTTCTCAGTAAATTGATTTGTAATTCTTTTAACATCATTATATGAGTACCTTGTGGGCTTGAGAGCTTTGTAATCCTCCAAAAAAATTTCTATCCTAGCTTGATTTTCTTTTTCTGTTTTGTCATAATGATAGACATAGTAGAGTGCATAGACTACTAGTGTCAAAAGAAATGATCCCAAGATGGAAACTGCATATTAAATATTCATGAGTCAAGAAAACAAAAAGTAATTTACACTGAATTTTCAAATGGCCAACGCACAACTCACCAGTGGTCATTATTTTTCTTGATCTACCTGTAAAATATTTTAACATGATCAGCTTCTAATTACACTTATCAAAAAACAAAAGAAAATTGTGTAAAAGTTTATCATTATTAGCCGAACAATATTTAGATAATTCACGTGTACATAAACGTAATAGTCCCTTCTCTTACATAAATAGTGGATTCTACCATGACTTTAATTAGTAGAATAAGTTATTATGTGATGGGGAAGTATCAAGTCATTGTACTTCTAAGATGCAAGTCATTGTGCCCCTAAGATGTTGAATAATTACTCTTTTTAGCAAGGTAGAGTTGCATTCAAAACTTTTGTTCTGTTTTAGGCTCCGTTTAGGAGTTCATAAGGGAATGGAATTGAATGATCATAAGGGAATGTAATGGAATGTATTTAAGTAAGGAAAATGAATGGAATGAAATGGAATTAAGTAACCTTGATTGGATGTTTTAAAATAAAGGAATGGAAAGGAATGAAAATGAATGGAATGTAAGTAATCTTGTTTGGGAGTAACATGGAGAGAATGGAATAGAATCATTTTATGACAATATTACTATTAGACCCATATTTTAAAATAAAGGGTTGAATATATAGGGATATTTTGGGAGTTTTTGTAAAAAATCTTTAAATTTAATTCTATTCCCTCCCATTCCTCCCAATTTCAGGGGGAATGAAAATTTGAGGTTTTAAGGGAATAGAGAGGAATGAGTGTTCCCTCCTACCCATTCCATTCCCTCCCACTTAAATTCCTGAACAAGGGAATGAGATTTTCATTCTCTCCATTAAAACTCCCAAACAAGGGAAAGTAAGAATATTCTAAAATTATTCTTTTCATTCCATTCCATTCCATTCTCTCCTCCCAAACGAGGCCTTAGAGTTTTAAGATGTTTAATGTGCTGAGCAATGGTTTTCCTCAATTAATCAATTACGACACTTATGCTAATCTTTTTAGGTAAAGTTTATATTGATATTGCAAGGTTTAGTTTCAACTAATGGAGAAATTATAAGATCTACATGGTGGACAAGTGATGTGGTCCACCATTCCACTAAAAAACTGCCACTTGTTTAAAATTGTTAGTTAGAAAATTTTTTTAAACAAAAATTAATTACTGAGTCAACAATTTTAAACAAGTGGAAGTATTTTAGTAGAATGATGGACAAGTGACATGGTCCACCAGAGGACTCTATAATTTCTCCAACTAATGAGCTACCTACCTATTCAAGGGTTTAGAGGCACATAATTATTATTATTATTATTATTTTGGAGAAATAGGCAAACACACACATGTATAATTACTATTTTTTTGGAGAAATAGACACACACGTGTAATTATTTAGTACTATTATTATGGAAGTACAATTTAAACTCTCTTCTATATCATGTAATAGTGAATCTTACTAATTAAATTCATGATAAAATTCATCATTTATGTAAAAAAATAAAACATTAGACCGCTTTACGCTATACTCTAATAGTATTTAATAATTTTTCTTTTGACACAAGCCCACTTCCCTTAAAAAAAAAAAAAAAAAAAAAAATCTTGACTTGTTACAGGAAATTACTGTTGCAGAACACTTATAAACTAAGCTTTGATAAAATCAATATATGTTGGCATGAAACAGAACTTGTGTGATTATAGAAGTGGAAATTGGGTAGAAATAATACAATACCTCTGTCTTTGTCGGGGTTGAAGCACTCTGTTTTCAAATCAGTGCTATTATTCTCGAATCTGCATATCTTGCCTTCCTTTAACAGTGTCCGCACCTCGGTCCGGACCATGTCAATTCAAGAGAAGGAGAACTCCATATATCATATGGAACTGATGAAACAGTACACATCTTTGTACACGATAATATAGGCAAGTCGTCGATGTCATAATCCGAAGGAAAAGCAAGAACTGAGGTTGAAGCGCTATTAAGACAAGGGACCTGATATGAATATTCTGTATCTAGCGTACAATTGAAAAGGGAATAGTTAGAAAGAGGATTTGGGAATTGGAAAGGAATTGATGATGCCGAAAAAATCACCAGTAAGCCACATGATTCCAACTCGCTCGATACCAGACCTGGCCAACACAAAAAAAGAAGAAGACCTTACAGAGAGTACCGGTGTGGTACCGGCCAAAGACCCTCTGAAGGTTGAGTCAGAAGAGAGCTCCAACAATGCTAGAGAGTATGAGCTTTAGAGAAATTCTGTGTACCTTTTTCTTGAGGGTCTTTGGGTTTTTATAGTAGCGTAGGGCCAGACTCCTTTGTTTGCGGAACAAGTCTTTTCCTTATAGGGAAGATACTCATTAATGCATGTATACTAGAATTCTACTCATGTTAGGACTCTACAAACCAGGGCTCATCGTGTGTCGCAAGTATTTTCTATTTAAGGTTCCTTGGAGACATAATGGGTCGAATACCATGTGGCCGTT
The DNA here is from genome assembly GCA_963669245.1 of Quercus cerris. Classification (NCBI taxonomy): domain Eukaryota; kingdom Viridiplantae; phylum Streptophyta; class Magnoliopsida; order Fagales; family Fagaceae; genus Quercus; species Quercus cerris. The sequence goes on along the minus strand of OY770014.1, from coordinate 45,078,104 downwards.
CGGTCCATACATGCCACGTCTGTTCGTGCCACCTCCGTCTAGATAGCTTTGTCATGCATAATTTTTCCTCTTCAGTTGCCCCCTTCACCCTATGGGTTCGTGATCTCAGAGTGAAAGGACCCGTGGGGTGACGGTTTGATTTGGATCCTGAGAGACTTGTCAGTCTTTGACAGGCTGGCCCGAAATTATTTATGGCGCAGGGGACCTAAATTTTGACCTAGGCACTTTTGGGTGGCATGGTTCGTCTATCCACCTGTAGGTAAGAAGACTTAGGATTTTCACCAAGGCATTCGCGGGTAACTTGGTTCGTCCTTCCACCCGTAGGTAGTAGGACTTAAAATTTGTACCAAGGCACTTGTGAGTGACTTGGTCCGTCCTTCCACCCGTAGGTAGTAGGTCTTAAATTTTGTGCCAAGGCACTTGTGAGTGACTTGGTTCGTCCTTCCATCCGTAGATAGTAGGACTCAAATTTTGTATCAAGGCACTTGTGAGTGACATGGTTTGTCCTTCCACCCGTACGTAGTAGGACTTAAATTTTGTACCAAGGCACTTGTGAATGACTTGGTTCGTCCTTCCACCCGTAGGTAGTAGGAGTTAAATATTGTACCAAGACACTCGTGAGTGACCTGGTTCGTCCCTCCACCTGTAGGTAGAAGGCCTTAAATTTTGTACCAAGGCACTTGTGAGCAACTTGGTTCATCCTTCCACCCGTAGGTAGTAGGACTTAAAATTTGTACCAAGACACTTGTGAGTGACCTAGTCCATCGCTCCACCTGTAGGTCGAAGGTCTTAAATTTTTTACCAAGGCACTTGTGAGTGACTTGGTTCATCCTTCCACCCGTAGGTAGTAGGACTTAAAATTTGTACCAAGACACTCGTGAGTAACTTGGTCCGTCCCTCCACCTGTAGGTCGAAGGTCTTAAATTTTGTACCAAGGTACTTGTGAGTAACTTGGTTCGTCCTTCCACCCGTAGGTAGTAGGACTTAAAATTTGTACCAAGGCACTCGTGAGTGACCTGGTCCGTCCCTCCACCTGTAGGTAGAAGGTCTTAAATTTTGTACCAAGACACTTGTGAGTGACTTGGTTCATCCTTCCACCCGTAGGTAGTAGGACTTAAAATTTGTACCAAGGCACTTGTGAGTGGCTTGGTTCATCCTTCCACCCGTATGTAGTAGGACTTAAATTTTGTACCAAGGCACTTGTGAGTGACTTGGTTCGTCCTTCCATCCGTAGGTAGTAGGACTCAAATTTTGTACCAAGGTACTTGTGAGTGACATGGTTCGTCCTTCCACCCGTACGTAGTAGGACTTAAATTTTGTACTAAGACACTTGTAAATGACTTGGTTCGTCCTTCCACCCTTAGGTAGTAGGACTTAAATGTTGTACCAAGACACTCGTGAGTGACCTGGTCCGTCCCTCCACCTGTAGGTAGAAGGTCTTAAATTTTGTACCAAGGCACTTGTGAGTGACTTGGTTCGTACTTCCACCCATAGGTAGTAAGACTTAGAATTTTCTACCAAGACACTCATTGTTGGCTTGGTTCGTCTTTCCACTCGTAGGTAGTAGGACTTAAAATTTTTTACCAAGACACTCGTTGGTCGCTTGGTTCGTCCTTCCACCCGTAGGTAGTAGGACTTAAAATTTTCTACCAAGACACTTGTTGGTGGCTTGGTTCGTCCTTCCACCCGTAGGTAGTAGGACTTAAATGTTGTACCAAGACACTTGTGAGTGACTTGGTCCGTCCCTCCACCTGTAGGTAGAAGGTCTTAAATTTTGTACCCAGGCACTTGTGAGTGACTTGGTTCGTCCTTCCACCCGTAAATAGGAAGACTTAGATTTTTTACCAAGACACTCATGGGTGGCTTGGTTCGTCCTTCCACCCGTAGGTAAGAAGACTTCAAATTTTCTACCAAGACACTCGTTGGTGGCTTGGTTCGTCCTTCCACCCGTAGGTAGTAGGACTTAAAATGTTTTACCAAGACACTCATTGGTGGCTTGGTTCGTCTTTCCACCTGTAGGTAGGAAGACTTAGATTTTTTACCAAGACATTCGTGGGTGGCTTGGTTCGTCCTTCCACCCGTAGGTAGGAAGACTTAGAATTTTCACCAAGACACTCGTTGGTTGCTTGGTTCGTCCTTCCACCCGTAGGTAGTAGGACTTAAATTTTGAATGAGAATCAGGTGCCGTTGGCATCCTTGATCGTCGGTATCCTTGGTTGTCGATCCATCCCATTGGGATGAGGATTAGGTGTCCGCCGGTTTCCTTTTGTAGTGTTTAGCCCTGAGGTCTTGCTAAAGCGTTGGCATTTGTCTTATGCTTATACGTAGGATTGGGCATCCTTCTGCACAGTAGGCCATTGATACACTGCCACTGGGATGTGTGATGGAATTTTCAACCTTCGAGACGCGTTGTAGTCCCCTATTAGCATCCCATTCTTAAGGTATTTTATTCGTCTACTTTGAGTCATGGACTTGCCGATGTGACTAAGTCACTGAGTGTTACATCGTCGTCAATTTTTTGTGTGTGTGTCGGTCCACTTTTGTTTATGGACATGCCTCTGTCCCTTTTTTTTTTTTTTTTTGTGTCCGTCCTTTTTTTTTTGGTGTCCATCCATTTTTTCATGGACATGCACTTCATGCATCCGTCCACCATTTTTTTTTTTTTTTGGGTGCCCGTCCATTTTTTCATGGACATGCACTTCATCATTTTTTTGTCCATCCACTTTGTTAATGGACATTTTTTTTTTTTTTTTTGTCCATCCACTTTGGTCATGGACTTCATTTTTTTTTTTTTTGGTCCGTCCAAGACTTCATCATTTTTTTTTGTCCGTCCACTTTGGTCATGGACTTCATTTTTTTTTTTTGGTCCGTCTAGGACTTCATCATTTTTTTTTGTCCGTCAACTTTGGTCACGGACTTCACTTTTTTTTTTTTTGTGTGGATGTCCGTCCACTTTCTTCATGGACATGCATCCGTCCATTTTTCTTTTTTCCTTTCGTCCGTCCACTTTTTGAGTTGTCATTTTTTGGTCGCGGACTTGTTGAGGTGACTAAGTGTTACCTTGTCACCTTGTTGGTCGTCCACTTGAGGTCGTGGACCTGTTGAGGCAACTAAGTGTTACCTCATCACCTTGTTTGGTCGTCCACTTGGGGTCGTGGACTTGTTGAGGTGACTAAGTGTGGACTTGTTGAGGTGACTAAGCGTTACCTCGTCACTTTGTTTGGTCGTCCACTTGGGGTCGTGGACTTGTTGAGGTGACTAAGCGTTACCTCGTCACCTTGTTGGTCGTTCACTTGAGGTCGTGGACTTGTTGAGGCAACTAAGTGTTACCTCGTCACCTTGTTTGGTCGTCCACTTAGGGTCGTGGACTTGTTGAGATGGCTAAGTGTTACCTCGTCACCTTGTTGGTCGTCCACTTGGGGTCGTGGACTTATTGAGGTGACTAAGTGTTACCTTGTCACCTTGTTGGTCGTCCACTTAAGGTCGTGGACCTGTTAAGGCAACTAAGTGTTACCTCGTCACCTTGTTTGGTCATCCTCTTGGGGTCGTGGACTTGTTGAGGTGACTAAGTATTACCTCTTCACCTTATTGGTCGTCCACTTAGGGTCGTGGACTTGTTGAGGTGACTAAGTGTTACCTGGTCACCTTGTTGGTCGTCCACTTGAGGTCGTGGACTTGTTGAGGTGACTAAGTGTTACGTTGTCACCTTGTTGGTCATCCACTTAAGGTTGTGGACTTGTTGAGGTGATTAAGTGTTACCTTGTAATCTTGTTGGTCGTCCACCTTGGGTCGTGGACTTGTCCTCGTCACCTTATTAGTCGTCCACTTAGGGTCGTGGACTTGTTGAGGTGACTAAGTGTTACCTCGTCACCTTGTTGGTCGTCCACTTAGGGTCGTGGATTTGTTGAGGCGATTAAGTGTTACCTCGTTACCTTGTTGATCGTCCACTTGGGGTCGTGGACTTGTTGAGGTGACTAAGTGTTACCTTGTCACCTTATTGGTCGTCCACTTGGGGTCGTGGACTTGTTGAGGTGACTAAGTGTTACCTTGTCATCTTGTTGGTCGTCTACCTTGGGTCATGGACTTGTCCTCGTCACCTTATTAGTCGTCCACTTGGGGTCGTGGACTTGTTGAGGTGACTAAGTGTTACCTCGTCACCTTGTTGGTCGTCCACTTAGGGTCGTGGATTTGTTGAGGCGATTAAGTGTTACCTCGTCACCTTGTTGATCGTCCACTTGGGGTCGTTGACTTGTTGAGGTGACTAAGTGTGGCGACCATCCACCCATAGTCGACTTTGGTCATGCGTCTACCTGTAGGTGACTTAGCGTAGTGACCGTCCATCCGTAGGTGACTTTGGCTACACGTCTACCCATAGGTAACTTAGTTTAGTGACCGTCCACCTGTAGGCGACTTTGGCCATGCGTCTACCCATAGGTAACTTAGTATAGTGGAGTTTAGTGACCGTCCACCTGTAGGCGACTTTGGCCATGCGTCTATCCGTAGGTAACTTAGTGTAGTGGTGTAGTGGTCGTCCACCCGTAGGCGACTTTGGCCATACGTCTACCCGTAGGTAACTTAATATAGTGACCGTCCACCCACCTTGAAAGGTGATGTTTTGAGCCTGCGTTGTACAAATATTCCTCGTCTATTGCCCTCCTTCCATGTTTGCCTTCACTACTTGAGTTGATCATTTCTCAGATTGTTCGTCACCTTGGCGACTTGGATGATCGGTACTACCTTAGAGGTATTGTAGAAGGGTAGGTGGTATTGGTTGTTCGCTTTTTTTTTTTTTTTTTTTTTTTTAATTCGCAAGTACAGAAAATATTATTCAGGCATTCAGTATTCTAAGGGTGAGGTAGCTTCTGCTCTTGGAGAATTGGTCTTCCGTCTTGCTGGGTTGCTCCAGTTTGCTGCGACTTCCCTTGGCCTACAAGGATCTCTATTTGTTGTTTCAGATCATAACACTCCTTCATGTCATGTCCATATTCATGGTGGTAATGTCAATATCTAGTGCTTTGATCGCTTGCTTGGATCCCCATTCATCCTCCTCGGCCACTGCAACATGGGGTCGTCTTTGATAAGTGTAAGTATATGGTCGATAGGAGCATTTAGTAGGATGGAGCAAACGGGTCGACTGTTAGAGTGTCTAGGCCTCTTGCCTTCTCTTTGGCCAATCGTTCGTCGCCCTACAATATTGTAGTCGTCAGTCTTCTCTTCTATTTCCTGTTCCCTTCTGTAATATTTCAAAGGGGTGGATAGTGATTATGACCACTTCTACGTTGATCATGCGATAAGACTTGATGTTCTTGCAGTTGCTTAATTTGCACTTCCAACGCTTGGTTTTGTAGCACAAGAGCTTTATTTTGTTGAGTAAGTCGTCGAGAGTGTCTGCAGTTGCCATTCTACAACAGTGGGGGGATTTCCAGTTTCTTGGTTGGCTGATGCCATCGATCGAGTTTGGACCGTACGGCCTTTTGTCTCAGGGATAAAGCAATGACTGATTACTCGTATTTCCTACAGATGGCGCCAACTGATGATGCCGAAAAAATCACTAGTGAGCCACACGATTCCAACTCGCTCGATACCAGACCTGCCGAACACAAAAAAAGAAGAAGACCTTACAGAGAGTACCGGTGTGGTACCGGCCAAAGACCCTCCGAAAGTTGAGTTAGAAGAGAGCTCCAACAATGCTAGAGAGTATGAGCTTTAGAGAAATTGTGCGTACCTTTTTCTTGAGGGTCTTTGGGTTTTTATAGTAGCGTAGGGCCAGACTCCTTTGTTTGCGGAACAAGTCTTTTCCTTATAGGGAAGATACTCATTAATGCGTGTATATTCTAGAATTCTACTCATGTTAGGACTCTACAAACCAGGGCTCATCGTGTGTCGCAAATATTTTCTATTTAAGGTTCCTTGGAGACCACATAATAATGGGCCGGATACCATGTGGCCGTTCGGTCCATACATGCCACTTCTGTACGTGCCACCTCCGTCCAGATGGCTTTGTCATGCATAATTTTTCCTCTTTAGGAATGGAAGATAAATTGAGTCCCAGAATTTTCCGTGGAAAGCAATTATCTGAGTCAGTTACTTCAATTAACTGAGATTTGTAATCAATGTTTTTAACAAAGGCTTTTACTGAAGTAGGCAGCTCAAGAACCGTATCATTATTATGAGAACAGTAGAGATCAAAGCCAGGATAGCCACAGGGCTGGTCTGGCTGCCTGTCTTTGAGTCGGAAAGGAAATCGGATGGGTGGACCGTTTCCACACTGTAATTCGGGACAACTATTGTGGCCTTCTCCAATGTCTACGATGAAAAGCACGAACAACAGTAAAGATGGGATAACTATTCTTAGGGTAATATTCATATCTGTGGTCTGGAGCTTCTCACAGATTCTAAGACTAACTTAGATGGAGACTATATGGATTACTATGAAATCCTCACCTATTTCTAAGCAATCAAGTATTATTTGGCTGGGCGAAAATTTATAGACTTGGGTCAACCATTGCTTCGGGTGGACTTCATAAGTGCATTTATTTTTTTACTTTTTTGCTTGGATTAATTGATTCAATAAGGGCTGTTATCCTCTAAAATATTCTCACGCGTGTAACTTTTTCCCAGGTCGGTCTACACATCGGAAGATTCAGAACTCCTCAGATATCAACTGGGCTGGTCCATTGTAGAATATATAAAGCTCATGATGAAAGTCTGAAAGCTTTTTGTATTGTGTTTTCTTTATGTACATGTACAATTCCAGCGCTCACAAATCAGAATCTTCTCATGGGCTACTTTTTATAAGTCCGCTGGGCCGGTTAAGTAAGGCTGATGGCTTTTTGGACAGAAAAAGAGTAGTGATTTCCCTTTCTTCTTGATTTATTTAATACATTAAAAAAAATGACAATCAGGCATTAATTTGAGCTAGTTGTTTTCATGACATTCCTGCGGCTAACGAAGGAAGAATTTTGATCAACTTTTCTTATGCCGTATGACCATACTGAACTTTAATTTTATTTAATGTGTTGAACTTTTCACTATTATTATTATTCTTATTATTATATTGTTAATTTAATGTGTTGAGACGATAAGTTGTAGTTTTCATGGATGTTTCAGTGAGAAAGCAATAAAAATAGGAATGATTCTATTTGCAAAAGTGGGAATTCAAATTTGTACAGAAACACAGCTATTAGGAAGCTATTTGTTGACTCATGACTTCAATTAAATATGAAGATGCATCCTTTCAAAATATATATATATATATATATATATATATATGAAGATGCATGCAACAAAGATAGGAATGATGCTACTTAGTTTTATTTGTTGTGACTTGCCTGCTAGCTGTCAGCAATTTTTCTATTTAGTATTTATTAAGTTGAAATATCATTAGGTAAAATAATTTATTTGGTTAATGTATTATTGCTGTGATATAATTTTTATTATTTATTAAATTGAAACATTGTAGGCAAAATAAGTACTGAAAATTTGATTGATAGGTTTTACTAATTTTAAAACTTAAAATAAATATGAATTATGTCCAAAAATATTTAAAATATACATAAATAAATTTTAATTAATTAATTAATAGTCATACCCCAAACTTGTCGTAAATTGACTTTCAAAAAATGTCATACCTCCCATACCCGTATCATACCGCATTTGTGTCTGTGTTCATGTCTGAGACTTCAAGCCATTTATTTTGGTCATGTTCAAGAGCTAAAAGAATTTGGGGCTGTTCTGGGATTTTTAAACCCAATTATGATGGTCAATTCAATAGTTTTATAGAGCTATTTTGGAAGATGACGATGAATGATCATTGCGATGAAGGTGTCATTGCATTGGTGGGGGCGATTGCTTGGAGGTTGTTGGGTAACCCGAATGAAATTCAGAAGGGAGGAAAAAGGATTGGTGAGTTGGAGTTGCTTGGTGGAGCATCATCGTTGTTACTGGAGTATTAGGAAGCTACTGCTAATGTACCAAAGCACTCAAATTCGTTGGTACAACGTTGGATTCCTACTTCTGGTCACATGTATAAAGCACAAAAAGAATCTGGGGTGGGGGTAATAATTCATGATGCCAATGGTCCAGTGGTGGCTGCATTGAGTAAGAAATTTCAAGCTCCTTGGGGTCCTTTGGAGGTGGAGGCCAAAGCACAGTTTGCTAAAGATGTGGGATTACAGGAGTTCATTTTAGAAGGCAATTCTTTGAATGTCTTTCATGCACTTGCAGGTCTGTCTCCTCCTTCAGCTTCGGTGATGCCTATAATTTATGGGGTTCAAGCTTCATGTCATGATGTCAATTAGGAATGTGTTGTGTTTTCCTATGTATGTAGGGAGGGAAATAAACCTGCCCATCTTTTAGCAAAACATACTGTCAGCATGGTTTTGAAACCCGGACCGGACCGTACGGTCCAACCGAAAAAACCGTGAACCTCTTGCAATCACGGTTCTTTTAAGCTTAAAAACCGTTCAATGCCAAAAATTCCGGAAACCGTTTGAACCGCGGTTCAACCGCACGGTTCTGAGAACCGTAATTAGACCGTTTCTTACGGTTCCTTGAATCTGAACCTTTAAAAAAAAAAAAAAAAACACACAGAAACAAAAGAAAAAGAAACAAACTACTGGGAGTACATCATATCTTCAAAAACTCAGCCACTGCCATCTCCAGAGAAACATAGCATGTCTTTATGCTTCTTCTTCTTCTCTCTTCAGAGCACATCACGCACCTCCCTCTCTTCAGAAACTCTTCTCTTGGGCGAAGCAAGCTTTAAATACTGGCTTTGTTCTCCGCTGGTAATGTGTGCATGACAGGGTGAGAGTATGAGAAACAGAGAGCTAAAGATAAAGAAAGAAAAATAGAAGCAGAGGACATGCTCTGTGGAGAAGGAAGAGTCCAGAAAAATAAAAAGAAGGTGAGAGTATGAGACTTTAGAGGAGTGGGGATGAGGAATACTTGTGTCAGTATGTGGAGGAGAAAAAACAAGGGAAAAAAAGAAAAGGAAAATACCCCCACACGCTTTCTTTCTTTTCAAATGTCCTACAGTCACGCGCAGCTTGGATTTATATCAAAATATCAAGTGAATGGTAGTCTGATTCAGCAAAAAAAAAAAAAAAAAGTGATTGGTAGTCTGACAATACACGCGTCTAGGAGTCAAGTGGAGGAGAAAGAGTTAAAAGGCTGTGTGTTATTAATTGCTCTCCCATATGGCTTTGTGACTTTGTAAAGCCAACTGACAATTTCTTAAAAGCATTCCCCTGAAAATAATATTTGTCAAAAAAGTGGTCACTTCACAACTCAACACACTTGTTGAGACTTGACACTTAGACCAACCAGTAGTTGCCTCGTGACTCTCCTATTTTGTTTCTACCTTGGCACATTTTGGGCTTTGTTTGTTTAGTTGGAAACTTCCTTTGCCATAATGTTTCTAATCTTGTAATCAGAAAAAGAAAATTATGTTATAAAAAATACTATCCATATTTGTTTTGTACTATTTAATTAATTTTTCTTTTTTTATTAATTTAATATTTTTATATATATTTAAAATAATTATTAAATTAATTATGACGTCATCACGGTTCAACCTCGGTTCGACCGCGGTTCGACCTTAAAAACCTTGAATCTCTCATTTTTACGGTTCAATGAACGGTCCGGGTCTAAAAACCATGACTATCAGTATTGTTGATTTTTCTATTTAGATGAAAGAGAATCCTTGTTTCTTGGAATAAACTTTTCATCAGGATGTAATGTTTTCTTCAGTTTAATGAATGTTTCAAGTTTCCTATACATATTAAGCTTTTGTTTTTATTAAAATAATTGATAAAAACAATTAAGTAGTTGTTTCTATCTATAAAAATTATTGTTATTTGACAAAACCATATGATAATTAAAAAGGACATCCATTCGAGGTAATCACAACTTCTAAAACCCAACTTATAGTCTATGATACATGATATGTTATCATGTCTAACGTTGGTTAATTAGCCTAACAAATCTTTTTGTTCCGCACACATAATCTCTATATATTAAGAGGATTCAGAAAGTTAGTTATTATTATTTTTTTTCAAAAATATCCCTAATTTAATTAACTTATCCTTATTCCTAAAACATAAAAATAAAGTAAAAATTGTAAATTGATAAAAAAAATTATAAAAAAAAAACCTACCCTTGTTCTATAAAACTTCCCATTACCCCATGTACACAACCAAAATTACCCCATGTTCTTTAAAAAAAAAAAAAAAAAAAGTACCTCATGTTCCTATATATAATAAATAAATAAATAAATAAATAAATAAATAAAAAACCAGACAAAAAAAGATTCTCATTGCATGCATGTGATGAGGCTAGTAATTCATAAATGATTTTTTTTTTTTTGGTGATGAAAATTCATAACTGATTTTGATTACAGGTCAAAGTCGGCAAAGCAAAAGTATGAAAAAAGCAATTCAAAGTTGGCTGAAAAGCAAAAGTGCCGCAAAAGCAATTCTGAGTTTTTTAATCCCACGCGGAGGGAGTGGGGAAAGTGCGGCTGGCTTTATTTCTCTTGATATTTAAAAATAAAAAGAATTTTATAAAGTTGTAACACAGTAACAGTCAATAGTAATGCTAAAGAGCTATTTTTAACACCACTATATATTAAAAAAGTGCTGCAGGAATGAAAGTATAGGTATATTTTTTACCTATCTTGCTACAGTGCACAGCCATATATGGTTGTGCACTGTAGCTGAGAGATTAAAAAAAAAAAACTTTTTTATTCTCCACATAATTAAAATACTACTAGTCGGAAACTTGTGCAACACGCGGGAACTTACCTATTTATAATAGACTAAAATAATTTTATAAAATTTTAAATTGATTATGAAACTATACTATTAAGTGAATTGCTCCTATCTTTTTGAGTTACAATTTGACGAATAAGTCATTACTTGAACATGCAAAAGGTTGAAAAAATCTAGCTAACAAATTTAGATATAGCAAAAAATAACTATAAAATTCTGATATTAAAACTTCCGAAAGGGAAAAAAAAAATCAGAAAATTCACTGGCACTGCCTAGAAATTATTGAAACAAAACAAAATATGTATGACTACCAAATAGAGAAATATAAGAGAAAGATTGGTTACCTTCAAGAGAATAATCCATAGTTATAATAGTTGAAATTTTCCAAACAGTTTCAGATATTGCAAAAAATTGAACCCAAAAATTCAGATGGTCAAACTTTCAAAAGACAATAAAATTAAAAATCAAAAAATTCAAAACCTACAAATTATAAAAACAAAACAAAAAATATAGTCATTATTGCGAGACAATTTCAGTAAGGATGCAAAGCTTTTTTAAGTTTTTATTATCCAATTCTTCCTAATTGATGAAAATTTTGGTTCAAACATTGTCGAACACTTTAAAGGTGCAAATAATATAGACTTCCAACATAATCTTTAATTAATAAACAAAGAAGCATGACACCATAAGAGAAAACATAAGATAACATATAGTGCATAGACCTTACTCCACAACTGTGAAAAAATATCCACACAAAAGGAATCGAAAACTTGTACGACAAATGCAATAAGCTACCTCTGATGTGAGACAACCTAACGTACGTCTCCGTAATGTAAAGCTTAAGGTTATATAATCTAAAATAACATAGAATATAGCATCTTTGAACCATACAAAAAGTTAGCAAACTTATTGCAATACTTGTAGTTATACTATATAATGTAAAGTACTACTCCATCGCCAATGAAAGTCATGTAAAATCTCATGGGGCTTGGAAGAACAAACAGTCGCAAGATCACCTCCACCAAACACAAAAAAAAAAAAATAATAATAATAATAAAATAAAAAAAATTATTATTCACAAAAAAGAGAAAAAGCAAGAGCATGTGTACCAAAGAAATTGAAGCTTAGGGTCTTCTCTCTTAGTGGAGACTGACAAAGGAAGCTACTTTAGGGTTTTCAAAGATTTTGTCACACTCAGAAGGAAAATTAAAGGGAATTCCTGTTAGGACTCCTGTTATTACTTATATATATATATATATATATAAGAGACTCCTGTTAGGACTCTCTCACTATTTAGTTTAAAAAAGTAAAATTTTTTATAAATTAAAATGATGATGTGGAAAATTGTGGGAGTTTCAGAGGTTTCGGTTATATATATATATATATATATAAATAGATTTGTTTGTTGATTTTTTTTTTCTATTCTTTTTATCCAACCGTGACTCACTCTCCACTCTCTTTGAACTCTCCAACCCGTGTCTCAACTCCCTCTGAACTCTCACCTCTCTGTCTCACTGCATGTTTAAAGAATATGAGTTCTTGTTAGTTTAACGAAAAAAGTTTTCTTGTAGTCAAATAAAAGACTTAGATTCAAAGCTAACCTAAAAAAAAAAAATCAATTAGTGTATTGGCCTAATAATAAAGGGCAATTATTAAGGAGAGGATACTATAGGTTTCAAATCTTATTGTGTCTATAAAATAATTATTTAAAAAAATATTAATTGTGATTAATATAATTTACAAGATAATTATACATGACTTAATGAAAGAAAATATTTATCTTGAATTATGGTGCTCTTCCCCTCAAAAAAAAGAAAAAAGAAGAAAAAAAAAAAGAATTATGGTGCCCTCTAAATAATAAATTATTTATTATTTTCTTATATTCATTTTTTTTGGTCCATAAAATAAATTATGTTAAAGACATGTTTTAAGTATAAACTATGCATATATGTGTTTTTTTAAAGAAAAGTATGTGCATATTATTTTATGTATTTGAAAATTATTGATGAATTTAACTTGGTCTCCCTTTGAAAAAAAAATTTCTGACTTTGCCGCCAAATTCAAGCCAATAATCAACAGCCTGCATCATCCTTTGCTAATAAGAAGGCTGTCTGTACCTGCATCAAGTGAACAGCCAAGAGAATAAATCCAAATGCTCAAGTGCCAGGGCTTTTCTGGAATTAACCAACCTACCATTCACTGTTTCACCTAACGTGGATTGTTCCTAGTGCTAACACCGGCTCTTCCATCCTAATAATACATTCAATCTTTAACGCCCTTTTTGGTTCCATTTTCATCATGCATGTTTCAAGAATTAATTGATTAAAGTTATTTGATACCCAATCAGTTGAAGGATTGATCGACATTCGAGCAACCTGCAGCAAAATAAAACCTCCTCTTGTGCCAAAGTATGACTTATTTTGTTGAAGCAGGATTATATTCGTAGAGGGCGAATAAAGTTAATGGTATGTTACCAATTGTTGGTACATAAGCATTGTATGATATTAAAAAACTGGGTGTTTTGTCAAAAGCCTTGTATCTTAGTGATACAATTCATCTTCTTAATTAGGAGAATCATAGTTTAAATTTCCCTACCCCATTATTATGACTGTAAAAAATAAAAAATAAAAAAGTTCTAGGGTGTTCTTAAATTTTAAATATTATTTAATTCATTGTAACGACCCTCGAAAAATCACTAGCCACATTTACTATATAAATTAAAAAGAACATTCAAAATTGAGGTTCATTGTACTTGTCATACCCAGGCTAAATTGGGCAGTCTAACCCGATTAACCGAAAACCAGCCCAAAGGCTGATTTTTTTTTTTTGTTGTGGTTCTGCTTATATGATGTTTGTAGAAATTATTCAGCACCAGGATTTGAACTTGGGTTCTCTAGGATGATATATGCATGTCCAGTATGTCAACCATTAAGCTGGTAAGATATAGAAAATTATTATATATAAACACAATTTATGTAGTAAATTTAATAAAAAATATAAACACAATTTATGAATTAAATTTAATAAAAAATTAAATGACATATCATGGTTGGACCTTAGTAGAACTCCAATCTAAGCTCAAAGAGATTGAACCTCTCTCTTTTCTAGTTCTTTGAACGGGTTAGGTTTCAAAACCATTGTAATTATTAATAAAATTTAGATCAACCCAATATATGCTTAATGTGAGATCCATCATACACACAACACACACTTCATCATTATACAATTTTAAATATTAAAATTATGTTTTCAAAATTCAATTAATTTCACTTAAATTTCAGTTAAGTTAGGGTATTAACTATTAAGTACTACAATAATGTTTTTAAAGCACAATTTTAAAGAAAATGCTACATACTTAAAATATATTATTTTACAAATTTTGGGAGAGAACTTGGTTACATTTGCCTACATAATTTCTTTCTTACTGCGACATGTGCAATTTGTTAGTAATTTAACTAAATGTTTATAATAATTAAAAAAATCTTCTAAAAATAATAATAATTAAAAAAAAAACTTAATAACTATCAGATAATATATCAAGATGACGTATGTGTGCTGATGCCAAATATTGTTAAATGACACATCATGGTTGGACCTTAGTAGAACCCCAATCTAAGCTCAAAGAGGTTGAACCTCTCTCTTTTCTAATTTTTTAAACGGTTCAAGTTTCAAAACTATGGTAGTTATTAATAAAATTCAGATCAACCCAATATATGCATAATGTGCGATTCGAACCGTGTTAAATTCATCACTACCACGAACTTGCGCTTCATCTTTCTTCAGATGGAAACTCTACTTTTTACTTTATTAATGTTGAAGATGCTTTGAAGAGTGAAGACCACAGAAAGAATTTTTTGTGTGTTTGTCTACAGCTGTATGTGGAAGCTTTCTAGTATGTACTAGTGGAAATATTCCTCTCTCTCTATCTCTACCTACCTCAATGGCAAGAGGATTGACGTTCACTACCGTAGGACTCACTGTCCTTATTGCTCTTGTATTAGTCCATCCAACTTGCTGTGCTACTACTGCTATGGTTAATCATACCTGTTCCGCTTCTTCTTGTGGAAATATCCACAACATAAGCTTTCCTTTTCGATTGAAGACCGACCCAGAAAACTGCGGGGACTTCAGTTTTGAACTTTCGTGTGAGAACAATCGTACGGTGCTATACATATCTAGTGGAAAATACTACGTACAGGAAATCAGTTACAACAACTACACAATCCGTATTGTGGACTTGGGTATACACTAGGACAATTACTTCTCCTTCTCCACCCCGACTTATTCTTCATCTCGATATTATCTCAATTTTTACAGCCCATATTACACTTATCTACGAAAGGGGACAAAGGTGAATTACCGGGATCTCGAACTATCTCGGAGTGTGGTTTTGATGAGCTGTGAAAAACCAGTGAATTCTCCATTTGTATTTGGACACTTCTACTTGCAATTATAATGACAACTCTTCTTCTGTATCTGATTCCAAGAGGTATAGATATCTTAAAGTTGGTATAACCAACGCATCCCAAGTGGAGGAGTCGTGCAAAGTAGAGAACATGTTTCGGACATCGTGGCCAAGAAGTGATGATTCAAATATTTCCTGTAAAGACGTCCACAATGAATTGGTATATGGTTTTGAGCTTTCATGGCTCGAAAGAAATTGTGAAAGTTATTGCGCAAGAGACAGCCATTATTGCTACCTCGATGACGCGAACCATGTTCAATGCATCAGTACTGGTGGGTAAATAAAGCGAGAAAGGCCGTAATACTTTCCATTTACATGTTGACCATTAGTTTCCCTTTGCATGATTCTTGCATTTTTCCACTGTCACCATTCACTAACCATTTCGTGTATATACTGTTTCTATTAAACTTCTATAAGACCAAACTTCTTGGTGCATACACAATCCATAAGAGACATCCTAGGATATTTTTATTCAAGTCTCGGTATAATGGCTAGATTTGATTTTAAGTTCTCCAAAAGCTGATGTTATTCTTTTTTTTTGTCAAAGCAGGATTGCTTAAACGTATCCTATATCAACTCCTAGGTGAGGTTTCTTTCTTAAAAACTTGTTTGAAGGGTCAGATAAAGTGGACAATAAAATAGAATTGTACGAGTAATTGTGCCTGATGTGATGATGACACAAGTAGAGGAATAACCATGTACTTGGGCAATTGGTTGATCTCAAACTTTTATGCTTGAGGAAATGAAAAGCAAAAATTATCGAATTTCTTAAGAAGATGGCTTCGTGGTGTGTACGCCATCAATTCTAGTGTGTAATTGACATGTTAGGGAATATTTATTTTAGTTTCCGTATAATGACCAAATTTAATTTTGTAGTTCTCAACGCTGATGTTGTTCTTTTATTTGTCAAAAATGCAGAATGGAGCCATAGCTATGAAAGATATAATGCAGAAGGGTGGTTGTATAGGATGGTTGTATTATGGACCAGATTCAGGAGTAGCAGATGAGGTTTCTATCTCAAAAAAATTGTTTGAAGGATGGTAATTAATATAGAATGGACAAGGAAATAGAATTGCATGAGTAATTGCACTGTTGATGATATTAGAAGTATTTTGTTAACTGAGTAAATTTATTATATTCCGATAGCTTAAGATCTTAGAAGATTCGGTAATTTAATATGGTATCAGAGCAAGAGGACTTGGTAATCAAATTTCCTCTCCAAGCTCTTTCACCATTTTCATCGATCCTTCACAGAAAAACTCGGTCACACACCAATAACTCCAATCCAAAGGTCCCCAATTGCAAACCACTTTTTTGGTGTTACATTGTTTCTTTTCTCCCCTGTTCTTCCTCAATTTCAGACCAACCCATTTAGAAATCAGATCCTTATTATTTCTTTCAAACACAACTCATTCAGATCAAACACACAAACACTATCAAATCAAGCCCATTCAAACAAAAAAAATTTCAAACCCAAATCAACGGTCATGAGAGAGATCGTAATTAGAGAGACAGACGGCGATCAGACTTTAAAATAGTGAGATAGAACAGGATCGGAGCTTTCTCTGACGTACCCGGGCAGAGAGAGAAGCCGATTGGAGTGGGTCAGGTCGATCAAACTCAACTCGGCTTTCTCCGTTACGCAAGCTTGCTGCAAAGCCGTTGTTGATGGCGGTTACAGTTTCAGCATCTGGTTCTTAAGACGCAAAGCCATGGTGTTGAGAGAGAGAGAGAGACTCAATCTCAGTGGTTCGGGGAGAGAGCCAGACATGAATAAGAAAACAATAATATTTGTAGTTTGTTGATTAACGGTTCATTCAGTAAGTCTATTGTTTGGATCGAAATTTTGACTAACGGCTAGTCTGGTGCAAATTCTAATCAAGCTCCTCTCAATTAAAGTGACGTCCCAATTTTAAAGAATATATATATATATACACATCAAAAGGATTACAAGCTTTATATACTAGCTGATATAAGGAAATAACAGAATAAACCATACTAACCAGCTAACTAATCCTCTACCTAACTTGCTAAGTGTGTGTCCAGTAACAGTTTATCTACAACTAATCTAAGCTACAAGTCGTTTAGTATCAATTTTAAGAAACTACAGTCGTTTATCTCCTCCTCCTATTTTGCAGTGCTTTTCTTCTTCTTCTTCTTCTACTTCGCCGTTCATCTTGTCCTCTGTTTCTGTTTCTTTGGCTGAACACTTTTTCTTCTTGCCACCATATTGATATTTATATATATATATAAAGTCAGAAAATGCTACAAGTATTACAAATTTTACTTATAAATTGATGTGCCAATAAATGTAATTAGTAAGTTTCAACAACTCATAAATGAATACTTGAATTATTTCTTTGTGGTTGATGACACATTAGTTTATATTTCCTGTTAAGCATGGCCCAATGAGAGTTGTTAATGCAATTTTATTAGGCCTTAGAATTCTCAAGTTATTCATGTCACTTATTTCACTAATTAGCAATTCATCTTTCGTTAACAAAAGTAATTTTATGTTTATAATGAATTTCTTGCAGATTTTTGGGTCAATTGGGTCTTAATAGTACAGAACATTGGTAATAACCTGATCTTTTCTTCAAATTTTTTTTAGCATGCGATTCATTAACATTGTTCTTAAAAATAGTTTTTTTTTTTTTTAATGGATGTGCTTAAAAATAGTTACACATGCAAACAAGACATAGATATTAGTTGCATTAATATGGAAATAACATATATTGTGCTTTCCTTTTGGCACTCCCTAAACTAAAAAATGGTCCCAAACATGAGAAAACTACAACCCAAAAGTACCTATAAATTTTTTTTTTTTTTTAACAATTCAATCCAAAGAATTCTCACCAACATCAAGAAATTTTCATAACAATTTCATTAAAAATACTCCTAAAGTAAGTCATGCCTCTATGAATAATTACAAGGACCACATGCCACAAAAGAATTGAAGTCTACGTAATAATTACATGTCAATAACTTGTCCTAACATGAATAAAAGTCATCACTAATATTAAATGCAAAAGAATAAGTTAAGTCTCCTTTAGGATGTACAACACCTAAGAATGAGTTAACATTTACAAAGACAATGCCATTTGGCTTTGCTCACCAACTAGCTGCCTGTGCTCCGCATTTCAAGTACATTATCCTAACCATCTCCTCCTCTCCACCAAGAGCCTGGCCTTTTCTTTTTCCTTTTAAAAAAAAAAAATCATTTTATTCTTTTTTGTATTTTCTTAAAATTGAGGAATTATAACATTTCTTTCTAATTTTGTACGTGGATCTTAGCTATTTATAATGCCAATTAATATTTTATTTTATCTTATTAATCATGTCATCTTTTAAGCATGATAGCTGTGTAAACATTTGACTACACAAGTAGTTTCCATCACTGAGATTAAAAACCAAATTAAAAAAATTCAAAACAAAAGGATCAAAAAGAAAACAACCCAAAATATAAAAATAAAAAAGTTATTTTTGTGAAATTTTTTTTAAAAAAATTGATCGTAATGCTACAAAAATTTGTTTTCTAATAGTTGTTTATGTGATGTTCCTGCACAGTATTCTTACACCTTGCAGTAAAAATTGTCTTGGGGACTCCTTGTGTGGTGGGCGTTTTGATATGTAAGTGGCCTAAGAGGCATTTATCAATGTATGATAATGTTGAAGAATTTCTGCAAAGCCAAATTAACCTCATGCCAATTAGGTACTCATACTCAGAAATTAGGAAGATGTCTAGAGGTTTTGAGGACAAATTGGGTGAAGGAGGCTATGGCTCTGTATATAAAATAAAGCTTCAAAGTGGTCTTCTTGTAGCTGTAAAGATGTTGGGAAGTGCCAAAGCTAATGGGCAAGTCTTTATCAATGAAGTTGCAACAATTGGAAGGATTCACCATGGGAATGTGGTGCAACTTATTGGCTACTGTGCTGAGGGACTAAAGCGTGCCCTTATATATGAATTCATGCATAATGGTTCTCTTGACAAATACATTTTTTCTAGAGAAGGTAATATCACCTTAAGCATTGAGAAAACATACGATATTTCTCTTGGAGTGGCTCGTGGAATTGAATATTTGCATCAAGGATGTGACATGCAAATTTTGCATTTTGATATCAAGCCTCATAACATTCTTCTTGATGAGAACTTCACCCCAAAAGTTTCTGATTTTGGACTTGCAAAACTTTATCCAATAGATGATAGCATAGTGTCTTTGACTTCTGCAAGGGGAACACTAGGATGTATATCTCCAGAGTTGTTCTATAAAAATATTGGAGGGGTCACCTATAAAGCTGATGTTTATAATTTTGGCATGTTATTGTTGGAAATAGCAAACAGAAGAAAGAACTTTAATCAATTTATAGACCATTCAAGCCAAAATTACTTCCCAACTTGGGTCTATGGCCAATTTAGCGAAGGAAATGACATAGAAATAGAAGATGCCACGGAAGAGGAGAAGAAAACTACTAAGAAGATGATCATAGTCGCATTATGGTGTATACAGATGAAGCCTAGTGATCGTCCTTCAATGAACAAAGTTGTAGAAATGCTTGAAGGAGAAGTTGAATGCTTACAAATGCCTTCCAAGCCTTTCCTATCATTGACCAGGGATACCAACAGGGGATGTAAGAGACAACTTAAATTCAACTAGTTCATCATTTGAATTTGGTGAATCAAGTCAATTGACTAAAATTTAAATGCAAACTAGTTGATGTTTCAAACTATTGATTTTAATTGGGAAAGCAAACATCTCCACTAAATGATTGCAATTTGCGATTTACAAAGATGCTTAATATTTTTGTGTAACAAATAATTGTTCCCTTGATTTATTATAGCTCTCTTTACTTAGAATTATACAACTTGTAGTCTTTCTCATTTCTTAATAAATGTTTATTGGCCTGGTTGAAAGAGTTTGATGAGTTTCTATATAATGGAAAGGCAAGGAAACATATAGAGAAAGATTGAGAGAAAAATCTGTGATTCTCATTATCTTGCTTAATGAAAAACAGAGAGCAAAGAAAGCTTCATATAGTATACAAGTGAGCACTAATGGGTCTGATTAATAAAAGAAAAATTAAGTCCACATTATCCTCCACACTATGCGTTGAGACTGAAACTGTGTAACTAACTGGAAACAGACTTAGGCACATGTGCTTGAGTGAAAGACCCAGTTCTTCACGTGTAAGGATTATAAGTTCACATTTTAAGTCACAGACCAAAACCGTGTCGTTCAATTAATTCAAGTGACACCGTTTTGGCTTTGATAAAAAATGTCACCGTATGGATATTTGGTTAACACTGCTCAGTGGTGTCATTAGTTGATTAGTCCTTTTATTAACTGCCGTTAGTGAAGTTACTTACGTGGCTAACGGAAAAATGACTTGACATTATTTTAATGACATGGCATTTTTAAATTAAAAAAATTACAAAATAAATTTACAAGAAATTCACAAACCAATACCAAATTAAAACCAATATTGCAACTTATTCTATCATTCACAAACCCACGCTACCTGCTTGACAAATAAATATGAAGGATTGTCGGTTTTTCTCTTTTTTCTTCTTCTTAATATTTGGCCCTTTTTTTGGTTCTCTCTTCAATTTCTACCGTTTAGAATACCTAAATTTAGGGTTTTTATCATCTAGAATATGTATATTTTGTAACTTTTGGGGGGTTTTTTTGGTGTCATCTTCATCACATATTTGATTTGGGAGTTTGAAACTTTATTTTTGTTAGTTTTATATTTTTTGGGTTTGGGTAGATCTATGATTAGCTTTTGATTATTTGGTTTATTAAAGATCCGGGTGTTATGATTCTGAAGAATTAGGATTTTTGGGGATATTCTTTTCTGGGATAATTTTTTTTTTTTTTTTTTGGGGCTAGAATATATATACACTTCTTTTTGGCAAGAATGTATACATTGCTTGTGTTGATATATTTGGATTTTGTCTTTTTTTGTTAAATTACTTTATGAAGGTCATGGTAAGCAGGGTGGTTGGCACATGTATACCTAAGAATCTGGACATGGGTATGTGCCTTTTCGGTCAGGTGACAAGATGCTAGAAGATGAGGGTCGCCGGCTGTCGTTTTCGCATGGAGTAGGAAAATATGGCAGGAGTAGTAGGGAAAACAGATTTAGTCAGAGAGATTGGAAAGGGCCAATCTTGGGAAACTGGCATTGGGTCTCCAAATACGCCCGTGGGTTTGTGAATGACAGAATAAGTTGCAATACTGATTTTAATTTGGTATTAGTTTGTGAATTTCTTATTTGTAAATTTATTTTGTAATTTTTGCAATTTAAAAATGTCATGTCATTAAAATAATGCCAAGTCATTTTTCTGTTAGCCACGTAAATAACTTCACTAACGGCAGTTAATAAAAGGACTAATACAACTCATTTTTTAAACTTAAGGGACTAATTGTGCTCAGTTGAAACTTGAGGAACCAATTGCGCACACAGAGTAAACTTGAGGGACCAATATTGTAGTTTCGCTAGAGGAGATAGTTATTTTGTAACTTTGTTGATCAGATAGGAATTAGGAACATCATGTTTTCCCTCCTCATGCTCTGTCTTTGTGTATAAATCTCAGAGCTATGTTGTAACTTGTAAGTTGTAACATAATTAATCAATTCAATGAAATTACATATTACATTCTCCATCATGTTTTGCGTGTGTTCTTGAGCAAAGCTATGTTGATGTCTTTGATAAGCTATTGTTGATGTTGTAACATTGTTTTATTATATTTATTATAAGTGTCAGTAAAAGCTACAAAATCCAAACCTCAAATCGTCTTCTAGTTACCTGTGACAACAATGTCAATGAATTTTGTTTCAAGAATTGGAATGGTTTGATACTTTGATCACAGGCAACGCTAACTTTCGCAAGAAATGAAAGACAATATATAAAAGGAAACTAGAGTATTTTTTCTTTCATTTTATTTCTTCTTTTTTTTCTTTAGAAAATAATTATATCGTTTTTCTTTTTTGATGTGGATTTTTTTTTTTTTTTAGATACTGATGTGGTTTTTTAATTGCAATTAATTATTTTTATTAGCTATTTGTGTGTCAAGGGAGATGACAAGTACTAAAATGAAAATAGTTTCAAAACTTAAGGATCAAAATGATTGAAAAAAAAATTATATATATAAGCACTATATTGAATGGATTGGGGTGAAGAAATAGAAAATGAAGAGACTCATTTTCCTTCATGGCCCACCATATTATTTCCTTCTAAATTGGGAAGAAAGAGAGAGAGGGAAGAAAAAGTTCTTATAGTCGGATTAATCAATAAAGTATTATATATATATATATATATATATATTTCTTTTCTTTTCTTTTCTTTTCATTTTTGTGCAAACCAAACAAGTGAGAGGAAAAATATTATCATTTCTCTTTCCCTTCCTCTCTCTCCTCTTCTCCCTTTTATTTTCCTTCTCTCTCCCCTGTTTTTGCCAAACACTTGCATTTGGCTTTTGCTTATTTGCTAAAAGTTTTTTACTTTTTGTCTCAATTTTTTTTTTTTTTTTTTGTTGCAAATAATAAGTTTTATTTAGAAATCATCTGTTTTTTTTTTTTTTTGGTGTAACATTTAATATAAAAGTTACCAAATTATCTTTTGACAAACATAAGAAAGAACGCGAATGCATTTGCAGACCATTCAAGTCAAATTTACTTTCTAACTTAGGTTTATGACCAATTTTATGAAAGAAATGACAAAAATATGGAAGATGCCAATGAAAAGTAGACGAAAATTGCTATGAACATGATCATTGTTGCATTATGGTGTACACAAATAGAGCCTAATGATTGTCCTTCAATGAAAAAAGTGGTAGAAATGCTTGAGGGAGAAATTAAACGCTTAAAAATGCCTACCAAGAGTTTCCTAACTTCATCAAAGAGATCGCCTACCAAGACTTTCCTAATTTCATCAAAGAGATCGATATGGAATGTAGGAGACAACTTAAATCCAACTTGTTCATCAATTCATTTAGGTGAATCAAGTCATTCAACTCAGTTTTAAATGCAAACCAGGTGATATGCGGTTGATTTACATGGAAAGCTAACATTTTCACTAAATTGGAGCAATTTTAGTCTTCTTAAATTGATAGTGAAATGATGCTTCATATCTCTGTGTAACAAATAATTATTCGTTCCTTTAATTTATGATAGCTCTCTTTACGTAGGTCAATTATCTTATTTTGACATATTAGAAAAAGGGTAAATTGTACCATCATTTCCGGGAAATATATATATATATATATATATTGTTGAGAGGTTACATTAAAAGAGAGATTGTAGTGAAATTTATTACAGAATTAATACAAATGAGTTTCAATACCTGTGGATGAAACAAATATTGTTGCACTCAACTTCTATTGTTCATCTGAGTTTTTTAATTTGCTAGAACTAGAACGAGAAATAGGCTCATTCATTGGAAGAGTGCATAACTATTTTCCAGGTCAGTGGTCTACAACTTCTCAAAAAAAAAAAGGTCAGTGGTCTACAGAATTCCTCTGATATCAACTGGGCCTTACAGCCCATTATAGAAGATGTAAAGCTCATGCTTAGAAGTTTTTTTGAGTTTTGATTTTCTTTTATTACATCAGAATGTAAACTTTCATTGCTCCCAAATCACAATCTTGTCATGGGCTTCTTCTATAAGTCCAATAGGCTGATTTTGTAAGGTTGATGGCTTTTAGGACCAAAAAAAAAAAAAAAAAAGAATAGTGATTGGGCCATCAAGCTCCCTTTCTTCTTGAATTATTTTATTTAATAATAATAACATATATAAGAAATAATAAATAAATGAACAACAATCACTTGGTGCATTAATTTGAGCAACTATTTCCTAACATTCTTAACCTGTGGTTGACGGACAAAGACAAATTGATCAATTTTTCTTACACGGTATGACTTTGTCATACCATGTAAGAAAAAGTCATTCCGTGTTTGTCTTTGTCCGTCAACCTCATACCGTGTAAGTCAATTTTTCTTACACGGTATGACTTTGTCAAACCATGTAAGAAACAGTCATACCGTGTAAGAAAAATTGATCAATTTGTCTTTGTCCGTCAACCACAGGTCAAGAATTTTAGGAAATAGCTGCTCAAATTAATGCGTTGGATCAATTTTTCTTACACAGTATGAAAAAGCTATTAAATTTAACGTGTTGGAAGTTGGGAGGACAATATTTTTCATTGACGTTTATGTGAAAAAGCAATAAATATAGGAAAGATACATATAACTTGCAAAAGTCATTTTCAAAGTCTACCATGGACAAGTCATATTTTTCATTGACGTTTATGCGAGAAAGCACTAAATATAGGGAAGATACATACAACTTGCAAAAGTCATTTTCAAAGTTTGTCATGGACAAGTCATATTTTTCATTGACCTTTATGTGAGAAAGCAAGAAATATAGGGAAGATACATACCACTAGCAAAAGTCATTTTCAAAGTTTGTCATGGGCAGCTTTATGGAAAGTTGACTCATGAGTTGTGCCTTCAATTCAATTGGACATGAAAACGCATGGAACATCATGAACAACACCCACACCAAACTCTTCCATAACGTCAATGAGCCTCTACTTCAAATATCATGGTCTTCAAATATCATGAGTTGTGCCTTCAATTCAATTGGACATGAAAACGCATGGAACATCATGAACAACACCCACACCAAACTCTTCCATAACGTCAATGAGCCTCTACTTCAAATATCATGGTCTTCAAATATCATGAGTTGTGCCTTCAATTCAATTGGACATGAAAACGCATGGAAACATCATGAACAACACCCACACCAAACTCTTCCATAACGTCAATGAGCCTCTTCTAATAGAGTAATTATCATGAAGCAAATAACATAAGTTGAGATTCTATCATATTTATAATTTCTTTTATTAAAAGTCACACATTTTGATCAAACATCCAAGGTTGAAATCCCCTATCCCCCACTATCAAAAAAAAAAAAAAAATTTTGTTGATACATTCATGAGTTTTTGTTAGCTTAGTTGGGAATATATATTCTCATACAAAGGAAAAATTCAAATACCACTTACCCTTCCTCAAAATAATAATAATAATAATAAATAAATAAAATACTGCTTACCCAAAATAAATTGGTGCCCTTTTTATGAACCCACGGTATTTATTATTTAAAAAGTAGGTTAAGGTTAAGTCCAATCCATTAGTGCAATGGACTCGACACAATTCAAATGTCTCTGAATTATGTCGGGTCCAGTGTATTAATGTTGCAATGGACCTAAGCCATGTCCAAAAATATTTATAGTTAATAAAATTATCTTTTAATTCTATATCTTAATACATACAATAATTTCAAACTTATATCATTCTCTTCATGATATATATATAGATATATACATATATATGTTTATGCTGATTAGGAAGTTGAATCACACACATGTATAGTTGATAGTATTTCATTGGTTGAAGACCATTTCAACTATACTCCAATGAACCTAATAATTTGTCTTGGTTGACGAACAAAGAATTTGCTCAACTTTTCTTACACTGTATGACCATATGAATTTATGTAATTTAACGTGTTGGAGGTTGGGAGTTGGGAGAACAAGTTGTATTTTTCATTGACGTTCTAGTGAGAAAGCAGCAAAGAATCAAAAAAATGGATGACTCTACTTTTTTTTTTCTTTTTTGGATGATAGGGATGACTCATTGACTCTACTTGTGAAAGTCATTTTCACATTTGTATATGGAACCACAAATTCATGGAAGCTAGTTGTTGACTCATAACTCATGAGTCTTGAGTCATGGCTTCAATTTAATACAAAGATGCATGGAATATATGCATAACACCCAAACCAAACTTTTACATAATGTCTGTGAGCATCTTATCATCAAATACAAAATATCATAGTCTTTTATCCTCAAATAGCTCTTCAAAAAGCTGGTATGATTTTTTTTTTTTTTTTTTGAGAAGAAAGCTGGTATGAAATTGATTGAACATGACTAGCTGGTCAACATGTTCCCTGTTTCTTTGCCACATCTTAAATTACCATGATGGACTCCCTAAAGTTCTAATCAATACTGACCACATCATGGGATCTAGAGACATTTTAGGGTACCACATACTGCATAGGAATTGATAACATGCGGACCACATTGTGGGATCTAGTGACATTTTAAGGTACCACATATTGAGTAGGAAATTGATAATTATCTTGAAAATAATGTAACTTTGGAGCTTGTTAAAACCACATTCTCTAAATTGATGATTTTCCTATTCAAAAGAGTTCTATTATCATATTATAAGGGGGGGAAAATCACAAGTGTTCATCAAGTTCACCACACCCGATTCTAAATATAAAAAATAAAATAAACATGCACACACATTTTAGAAAACATATATTCATAAGTTTTCTTAATTATTTCATTTGTTAGTTTTTGTGTTGCTTTGTAATTACAAAAGACTTAGTAAACTTTCTAGATGAAACAAGTTGTAAAACACAAACTCACACCCTTTCTTACAAACGAATAACTCAGAGTCAAAGTAGTCCTATGTCAACTGCATAGATGGTGAGAAGTTTCACTTGCTAGTTGCTAGTTGATTGAAGAAGATATCATCCTTGACCATGATGACCTTGGCGTGTGAGATAATGTAAACCAGAACAAAAAGTCCCAATCC
This sequence comes from Quercus cerris, assembly GCA_963669245.1. NCBI lineage: Eukaryota > Viridiplantae > Streptophyta > Magnoliopsida > Fagales > Fagaceae > Quercus > Quercus cerris. The sequence continues at coordinate 45,051,197 of OY770014.1, read as the reverse complement.
TATAAGCATTCAAGAATGCAATAATTACGATAAGCTCATGCACACAAGACCGATTGACTAGAAAGCTGGGCCACCCTCCAAATGGGGGAAAAAAATTATTTGTTGACTAGAAAAATCAGTATTGCCTTGTAACTAGCAAGTTATTACTCTATTAAATTTCACACATGGTATTTTCAATTTTGTTTTTTTAAATTGGTGGTATAATTATATAAGTTTAATTACGGGTTGAAGTGATAATCCAATAATAATTTGTTAGGGGATCACAATTTGACTCTCTACAACCACTTTAAAAACAAGCCTGCGTGGTGTGATGTTGAAAGTCATAAAAGATTTGAGTGTGTCTTCCTCACCACTAATTGGTTTTGAGGTGGAATGGCATAACTCACAATCCAATAAATGGTATTAGAGCCAAGGTCATGGGTTTGAGTCACGGGAGTGTCATTGTGAGTGAGGGATTGTTGGGGGAGACCACAATTTGACTCTCTACAATCACTCTAAAAACAGGCCCACGTGGTGTGATGTTGAAAACCATAAAAGATTTGAGTGTATCATCCTCATCACCAATTGGTTTTGAGGTGGAATGGCATAACTCACGGTCTAACATAATTAATGGCATCTTTTGTGATGTTCAATATATGTGCTTCCAAACCCCCTCCCCCCCTTTTTTTTGTTTTTTTGTTTTTTTTTTAGAAACATTTGTGCTTCAAACCTCAACTCTCATCCCCAGTATTTATGTATTATCTATATATATATACACTATAAAATCGAAGCCTTTGACTTTCTATTTACTTCATAATATATATTGACACATAAGCTTTATTGATTCCACAATTTTACACGTCATTTTAATTTATTTAATTTGTTAACTAAACATAGGCAAGTTTGAAATCCCAAACCCGACTACAAAATTTCATCAAGCACATATCCAGTCGCTTTCTCCCTAAACAAAACTATAGATCTCCCCTTCTCCCTTTTTATATCCCAAAAAATTAAAATATATATACACACACTGCAATTTACTAAACAAAACACCCTAATATGATTAAAAAAAAAAAAAACCCTTACGCTGCCTCCATTCTCCAAAGACTCGAGTCCTTGACAACTCCAAAACTCACTGTTCCACCGTAGGCTAATATTCTCCCCTCACTCACTGGTGTCGGCTCATCAGTATGCAGCGATACTAGTATCTCCCTCTTGCTTTCTCAAATCATGTTTGAGATTATAAGTTTGTTTTGCAATATAGATGTCTCTGGTTCTGGATATGTGAATGAAAAACCAAAACAAAAGAAAAACTAAGACTCTGTAATGTTTTAATAAGTGTGTATAATGTTGTACAACTTGCGTTAATGTTTTGATAACTTAAAATTTTTTTTATTAATTTTTTTTATAAAAAAATTTCTATTATTTTATATGTGTCACTCACTAGAGACTAGAGTGTGTTTCAAAACAAAAGAAAGACTAAAACTGTGTAATGTTTTGATAGCTGTATAGTGTTGACCAACTTGCATTAATGTTTTGACAACTTAAATTTTCTTTTTTCTTTTTTTTAATAAAAAGATTTCTATTATTTTATATGTGTCACTCACTAGAGACTAAAGTGCGTTTTTTTTTTTGCTAAATCTAGAAACTAGAGTGTGTATGATATTTTTTTGCAGCTTGCAATCTTTAAATTTTGTAAAATTTAATTATGCACAGTATAGTTATATGTTTATTTTTTGGTTTCTCATGGTGTAGGCATTTGTTCTTGATATGATATGTTTGTGGTGGGCTTTTTGTGATTTTGGGCTGGATTGCCTCCTCTTGCACTGGGCCCGAGTATTCTGGATAAGAGAGTTGGGACCGGTCCAATTATAACTCACCTTGGTCTGGCTTGTGCACAAACTATGCCCTGTTTGCCGAAACTTTAGTCACATGCCCATGGCAGGCGAAGTTGCTACAAAAGAGTTATGGCAGATAAATGCAATAAAACAATGGTAAAAGAAATACGTTACTGTTAGGAAAAATAAGTAAGAGGTCCTTAATCAAAACAGGGAAAAAGAACACATTATAAGCGAAATTGCAAAGACGAAATAAGAAATGGTAGCAATAAGTAATAAAATCAAAGAATGAAAGATCAGTTTGCCGCGTTCAATTGTATTACGAGGCTAAAGCCAAGGAGGGAACCACTTCCTCAATGTGGGTAACCTCACAGGATGATCCTGCTGTAGAAATTATCCACTTTGAGGGAACGGGCCTAAACAGCTTATGCCCAAATGAGTTTTTTTATCCTCAATAGAAGGTAGGTCTTTAGAAGGAGAGAACTGATTAGCCTATTGGTGCATGCCTGCCATTCTACACTCCCTATTTCTTTTCGTTCTTTGTTCTCTCCGTTTTGTTACTTTGATTCTTTCACACTCTTTTCTTTCTTTCTTAATGCTTGCTTATGTGGTGTTATGGTGATCACTACAACAAAATGTATTTTCAGTGACGAAAAAATTTGTCACTAAAAGTCCAGTTTTTTGTCACTAAGGACTTTTAGTGACAAAATTGGACTTTTATTGACGAAACTCATTTCGTCACTATAGCCCCGTCACTAAAAGTCCTGGTGACGAAAAATTTCGTCACTAAAAGTCCGATTTGATTTTTTTTTTTAAACTTTTAGTGACGAAAACATTTCGTCACTAAATGTTTTCCTCACTAAAAACACTATTCAGTGACGAAAATATTTCGTCACTAAAAACACTTTAGTTTACTAAATCATATTTAGTGACGAATAATTTCGTCACTAAAACTATGTTCGGGTACATATAGTGAAGAAAAAATTCGTCACTAAAACTATTTTTAAGAAAATCCAAACACATATAGTGACAAAAATTTTCGTCACTAAAACCATTTCTTACAAAATTTTGCTATATTTAGTGACGAAATTGTCGTCACTAAAACAATTTTTTGTTGCTATATTTGTGACGAAAAATTTTGTCACTAAAACTTATTTTTTGTTTTTATTTTTTTCATGGCTTTGATATTAACCTATAACCTATCATTACATTATTAAAACCTCACATTTGAATAACGCATTTATTTCAACAACACATTTATAAAAAAAAAAGATCCATACATTTCACAAGTAAAAAATAAAACAAGTATCTAATTCAAACTCTTTCCATACAATAATTGTTTGCAATACATACAATAACTCTACCTAAACCCTATTTTAGAACTAACGGAAGATGTCCTCATATGTCTTCAAGTAATGCCAAAAGTAAATCTCCTAAAAGCCACCAATAAGAAATCTGCACAAATATAAAAACAATACTTCGTTAAAAAATATGCACATTATGTGATTTATACCACATGGGAAAAATGCAATTGATGGATGCATCAAAGAATCTAATTACCTTTCAATAGGATACATCCACCGATATTGTACCGAGCCTCCTAGAATTGCTTCTCGAGGCAAGTGAACAACAAGGTAGACCATAACATCAAAGAATGTTGTAGGAAAGAACCTCTTAAGCTTTAGGGTCATTGAGTATAAGTCTCGGGTGTCTTACCCATTGTCATCCAACTTTTATCCATGTTTGACTACAATTACAAGATGAATGCTACTTTAGTAAAATAAGAACAACTCATGCATAATGTATTATAACATCTAAGTTTATAAGCTACTTAGATAAAGTTCTATCCTAGTCATGAATGCACAAGTCTATATTAATAATTAAATAAATATACATTGCACACACAAATATACACTCCCAATATGAATTTAAACGATCTTATAATGCTTACAAGTATTGAAATTAAATAAAGGAACACAATTGCTATTAATCAACAAGTTTCATTCACATTTGTAAGAAATTAAAAACACTCCCAATATGAATTTAAACGACCTTATAACACCACGCAAGCCACCCACTTGCTCCAACACAACAACCCACCACAAAACCAAATTTAATAAACTTGGTAGTTCACGAAATTGCAAGCTGCTACTTCTCTTAATTGCAATCAAACAGAGCTCAACTGTCAATACCTTATATATATCCTTCTACAATTACCATAAGCAATGCATTTTATTTTTGCTAAAGGGACACTTACTGTTGAAATGTTTTCCTGCACAAAGAGAAACAAAATTAAAGTCTCATATTGTCCTAAGAACACAACTAACTCAATAGAAAAGCCTTAAAGAGTAGGAAACACTCTGAGAATAAAGAATCTAATTCATGAAACAAAAAAGAACAAACAACATAGCTTTTGTCTGCATTTGTCAGATGCAGGGGAAAAAAACACCTATTGATTTCCTCTAATTAGAAGCAATTCATGTCTTCGTATCAAATGAAGCATAAAGGGTATTATTAACCATGAAAAAATAATAAGCAAACATTACATAAAAATTGAAAACAAATCAAAATTGGTATTGTTCAGTGTAACCATGTGCAATTTCAAAGAACATAATAAATATTAAAAAAAAAAAAAAAAAAACCCTGAAAACAAGAGAAGCTCTAAATCCCAATTGAAAAAGGCACAGGGTAAGACACTGTAATCATGAAACAACTCAAACGAGTAAAAATCAAAATATCCCAATGCTCCAAATAGTGGCTGAGTAAATGCAAGAGTGAATAGAGATCAAAATGTCACATTCATTATTCAAACACCCAATGGAAACAATCAACTTAATAGAGTAAAACCCAACTTTTCTTTAATTTTTTCAAATTCTTTACAAGCAAACTAAAACCAAAGAAATCATCAGACCTAATAGTGGATTCTGCGCCCTTTTCTTTTTTTCTTTTTTTTTTCTTTTTTTCTAAACAACCAAACAGTAAGGCTACCATGGAATGCTACCAAATATAGAAACTCTAGAAAACCAAGCTCAAATGGGTATGCATACACCTTCATAGTCATTCAGATTCACAGTTCAAAGAAAACCTCCAAACCCCAAAAGAGTAGAAAAAACCCAATGAGCAAGTAAATACAAAAAAAGAGCAAAAGACAAAAAAAAAAAAAAAAAAAAAAAAGGACAACTGACAGAATAAAAAAATAAAAAAGCAAAGAAATTGACCTAGTGGTGGCACAACGTCGCCGGAAGCATCGCGAAGGATGAAGCGTAGCTGGATGGTGCGACTGAAGCTTTGCTAGCGATCGGGAGCTAAAGCGTCACAATTGGGGCATCACTGGCATCTGGATCGTCGCGATTGGGAGTTGAAGCGTCGTCGGCATCAGAATCGTCGCGAAGGATGAATCGACGACGGCGAGCTGAGGCTACGACGGCGACGGTAAGGTTGGGTTTTGGTTTTGGCGACAGTGAAGCGAGGTGGATCGGTAACGGTAAGGTTAGGTTTTGGCGACGGTGAGGCGAGGTGGATCGACAACGGTAAGGTTGGGTTTTGGCGACGATGAGGCTGGGTTTTGGCGATGGTGAGGCGACGATGAGGCTGGGTTTTGGCGACAGTGAGGAATGCGAAGGGAATGAGGCTCTTGGTTTTTTTTCAATAACTCTCTGTACCGTGTATTTTATGACTGAAATGGCTATTGGAGTGGAGTGGCTATTGGTTTTTTTTTTTTTTTTTTTTGGTGTGCTTTCTGGGTATTGAAATTAGGCTTATAAGTCTTTAGTGATGAATTCACGTTTCGTCACTAAAGACCGGGCTTTGTTAAGATTTTTAGAGATGAAATTCATATTTCGTCACTAATGTTAGGATTGGTGCCCTTAAATCCTATTGTAAGATGCTATGTATAATATTAAGTGTGACATTGTGTTTGACATTATGTATGACTTAATATTATGTTTAATAAATTTGTTTTATTATTATCTGAAATAATGGTAACATGAATATTCAGACATTATCATATAGTCCATGAGATGCATAGTATGTGATTTATGTGAAGAGTCACAGAAGATATAAATCACAAGTTCTTTGTAAACTCAGAATTATAGTTCGTAGTCGGTGATGACATTGGGCATTTCATCTGCGAAGACTATAACATATCAACTACGATGATTTGTCTTGATCATGGAAGTGGAGACTTCTAGTTGATGTGTTAATATGTTTTAAGAGTTAAGACATATTGAACTGGACCGCTGTGAGATTTATTATTCTCCTAAAGACTGTCAAATGAATAATAAATCTCACGACTTATATTTGCATGAACTCTTAATCCTGAGAGAATAATGAACCTGATCATGAGATGTAGGTTGCTTTGATATATCAGGAGTGAGATCTACAGTTATGGTCAAAACCTCAGTATGTTGGGCAGCCACATTTAGTGTTGATGGAACATGTATTCTCAAGATGGAATTCATAGTCTCTTAACGGAGATATAAAATATTCCCTTGAGATAAGTTTAATGGGTTTGTTATTCAAAGAGTTAGGCCTAACCACTTTAGTAAGACTAAAGTATATATTTATGGAATTGGATTTCATAAATATATAATGAATAACATTAAAGGATTAAACCGGGTACTCAAGGATTAAGATGTAGTAATTTACAAAGTGGCAGTCTACATTAATGACTTTGTATTACTACGAATATTTTATGAAGGGGTTGCATGTATAATAAAGTTTTGGGATATAATTTATAGATAAGACCTAGAGTGCAACTATTTTTATATAGTGGTATTAAAAATAGTTAATGGTAACTTTGGACTTGTCAAGAGTTGACAGAAAAGCCCAAGGCCCATTGGAGCTAGTGTCTTATTGGTCCCTTTTGGTCCCACTCCAAGCCACACACTTAAGCCCAATTGGTAAGGCCCAAAAGGCCGGCCCAATTAGATAAATTGGTTAGATACAAAGGGAAAAACGTACAGAAAAATATAAGGGAGGAAAACATCATGAAAATGGTGTGGATGTGATTTTTTGTCACTCACAAGTTATCCCTTTGTTACCAATTGAGAGACCACACATCTTGGGCGTTAGTGGAATTGGAGTGAAGATTAAAAGTAGTCCCAAATACTTCAATCTTTGTTTTGAAATTCACCGCTTCAAGGTACGATCTCTTGATTCTCTAATTCTGAAATTTACTTTGTGCATGTTATCAATATTGAATGAAGTAGATCCGTTTAAAACTTATTTTCCGCTGCATTTATCTTTATAACCATCAAATGGTATCAGAGCGGTCTTCAATTTCGTATTGTTTAACATGTTATGTGAGTTTTAGAATTGGAGAAGATAGTTTCATACTGTTAGAAGATTATGTTTTAATTTTCTGCATGTTTTTGAAACTATGATTTGATGAAAACTGAAATTGATGTTATGATGTTGTTTAAATTTAAATTTAAGTATGTTAAATTGAGTTTTAAGGCTATAGCATCAATAGAATTCAGTTTTGACATCAAACTCTGTCTGCCATGTTCGTATGAAAGATGTTTGTTCATGAAAAACGAAGAAAACTGTCTTAGAAAAATTTCTGGAAATTCAAGTTTCGCGATTTTCGATCGATCGAAAATTATTTTCGATCGATCGAATCAGACAGAGATCAGACCTTTTAGAACGATTGATTTTCGATTGCTGGTCGATCGATCGAATCTGTTTTTCGATCGATCGAAAGTCAATCGAGTATCAATCGAAAGAGTCAGAGGATCAAGTTCGAATTTCTTAATTTTTTCGATCGATCGAGGGGCATTTTCGATCGATCGAAAGAAAGAAAATTAAAATTTTTTCTAAGTGTTTTCACATGTGTAAGTACTAAGACAATGTGTAATTAGATTATGCATGTTTAGTAATTAAAAACCTTTCTTTTAAAATATCTAGTGGGAGAGAGATACAAGGGTTGGGTCTCACGGCCTCCATTGTCGGTTCATAGTAGTATGGAATAAATACTTTGTCTTTGCCTTGAGCTTAGCATTCCATGCAGAGAGTATTTATTTCATGGTCCTACAAGATTGGATTTCTTGGTTTATAGTGGTTTGATCAAACACCTTGTCTTAGCCTCGAGCTTTGCATTCCATGCGGAGGGTGTTTTGTATCATGATACTACAAAATAAACCTGTTAAGGGGATGAAATGTGGTTACACATGATTCTAGACAATGGTATACACTAGACTAAATATTATAGTATCCTCTATGCTGAGTTCTTACTATAATTATTTAGAGGCCAAATGTATAACGGCATATTATTAGTGTTTGATAAGAGTTATCATGATAGCACTAATGATGAGAATAGTTCTCAATCAATCATAGTATTTTATATTCACTCTATGCTGAGGGATATTGAATATGGGATTGGGTTGTCGGTGCATATATTATATTATGGTTTTGTTAAGGTTCCATACTATATGTTCATATGCTAAATAGATAATGTCAGTTTAATCATTATATTCATGTTTATTGTTTTCAGATTTGATCATGGCATCTTTTAGCCCACTTGTAACTATTCTTAATCAAAACAAACTGACTGGATCCAACTATGTTGACTGGAAAAGAAATCTGGACATTGTTCTTACTGCTGAAGAGCATAAGTATGTTCTTACTAAACCATGTCCTAGCTTTCCTTCATTAGATGCACCTCTTGAGGTAAAACAACGATATGATCGTTGGCAGAAATCTAATGAGATGGCCAAGTGCTACATCCTAGCATCTATCTCAAATGTTCTACAGCATCAAATGCAGGATGTAGAACTAGCTTCAGACATAATGCAAAGTCTGAAGGAGATGTTTGGTGAGCAAGGCCGTTCTGCAAGGCAAGAGACCATGAGGCAAATTTATAATACCAGAATGGCTGAAGGAAGTTCAGTGAGAGAGCATTGTCTTACAATGATCTCTAATCTGAATACATTGGAAGTTTTAGGTGCCGATATAGATGGAGAATCCCAAGTGGATATGATACTCCAGTCGCTACCGGAATCATTCAAGGAATTCAAACTTAACTATAATATGAATAAAAAGATTTATACCTTGTCTGAATTAATGAATGAATTGGTAGCGGCAGAAGGCATTCTTGGTACTTCCCATGTTGAAGCCAATGTTGGTGAAGCTTCTACTTCTCAACCTAAGTCGAAAGGCAAGGGTAAGAAAAAGAAGAAGAAGGACTTTACCAAACAAGAGGGTAAACAAATTGCCTTAGGGGTTGCTGACAAAGGAAAGAAGATCAAAGGAAAGTGTTTCCATTGTGGTGAGAAAGGACATTGGAAGAGAAATTGTCCAATATTTAAGGCTGCCAAGAACAAAGGTATAATTAATAATTTCCTTCTTGAAATATGTTTGGTACAGAATCCCACGGATTCCTGGTGTGTGGATTCAGGTTGTACTAATCATATCTGCAATTCCTTGCAGGGGTTCCAGGAGACCAGAAAGCTTAAAGAAGGGGAGTTGTTTCTTACTTTGGCTGATGGGAGCAAGATTCCAGTTGTAGCTGTTGGTGGTTGTAATTTATGTTTTGAATCTAGAGTTCTAATATTAGAAGACTGTTTGTATGTACCTAATGTTCGTAGGAATTTAATTTCAGCTACTTACTTAGGTAAACATGGATATTGTGTTATCCTGAAAGACAATGTTGTAATAAAGAAGGATAAAGTGTTTATCTGTTCTGGCAATATTGTGGATGGTCTTTATATTTTAACTCCTGATAAGCATGAATTATATAATTCTGAATTAGATAATGACTCTCATGTAAAATCATTAAAGAGAAAATTTCCTTCTACTAGCGATGCATATCTTTGGCACTTGCGTTTAGGTCATATTAATTCAAATAGAATTCAAAGACTGATCAAAGATGGACTCTTAGAGCCCATGGACTTTGATGAATTTCCTGTTTGTGAATCTTGTTTGGAAGGTAAAATGACCAAACGACCTTTTAATGCAAAAGGTAGAAGAGCCCAAGATTTGCTAGAGCTAGTGCATTCTGATGTTTGTGGTCCTATGTCAATCCTAGCAAGAGGTGGCTATGAGTATTTCATTACTTTCACTGATGATTACTCAAGGTATGGTTATGTGTACCTAATGAAACGGAAGTCTGAAACCTTTGAAAAGTTCAAAGAGTTTAGGGCTGAAGTTGAGAATCAATTAGGTAAACGCATAAAGGCCATTCGATCTGATCGTGGTGGCGAATACCTTCTTGGGGATTTTAAGGATTACTTAACTAAGAATGGGATTGTATCCCAATTGACTGCACCTGGAACTCCACAACAAAATGGTGTAGCAGAAAGAAGGAATAGAACTCTTTTAGAAATGGTTAGGTCCATGATGAGTTACTCAACTTTACCGATTTCTTTTTGGGGTTATGCCTTAAACACAGCAATACATCTTTTAAATTTAGTTCCATCAAAATCTGTTCCCAAAACACCCATGGAATTGTGGAGTGGGCGTAAGCCTAGTATGAAATATCTCCATATTTGGGGTTGTCCAGCACATGTTTTAAAAGGGAAGCCTGATAAATTGGAACCAAAATCAGAAGTGTGTTTGCTTGTAGGTTATCCAAAAGAAACTAGGGGTTATTTATTCTATAGTCGTAAAGATAACAAAGTCTTTGTTAGTACAAATGCTAAGTTCTTGGAAAATGACTATATGAATAGTTTTACTCCTAGAAGTAGAGTTGTGTTGGCTGAAATGAATGAATCTGTAAATGAACAACCAATAAATGAAACTAGGGATGATGTGGCTGTATTAGATACACCACAAGATACTACTCATGACATGTCTAGTACTCAGGTGCCTCGTCGTAGTGGGAGAATTGTTCGACCTCCTATAAGATTCATAGGTTTGGGAGAAACTTATGAAGCTATCTCAGAAGAGGTTGAATTGGATCCCTACACATATGATGAAGCTATAAATGATGTAGATGCACATCATTGGGTCCAAGCTATGAAATCTGAATTAGATTCCATGTATTCCAATCAAGTTTGGGATCTTGTAAAGGCGCCTAACGGCATTAAACCTGTTGGTTGCAAATGGGTTTACAAAAGGAAGAGAGGGATAGATGGAAAGGTTGAAACCTTTAAAGCAAGGCTAGTGGCGAAAGGGTATACACAAAAGGAAGGTATTGATTATGATGAAACCTTTTCTCCAGTAGCAATGCTTAAATCTATCAGAATTCTCTTATCCATTGCTGCTCATTTTGATTATGAGATTTGGCAAATGGATGTCAAGACTGCATTTCTTAATGGCAATCTTGAAGAGGAAATCTATATGATGCAACCGGAAGGTTTCATAGCAAAGAACCAAGAGCATATGGTATGCAAGTTGCAAAGGTCCATTTATGGACTTAAGCAAGCATCTAGGTCATGGAACATCAGATTTGATCAAGCAATCAAGACATTTGGTTTTGAACAAAATCTTGATGAACCATGTGTGTACAAAAGACATCAAGATAAAGTAGTAATGTTCCTAGTGCTTTATGTTGATGATATTCTACTCATTGGAAATGATGTAGGGGTAATGTCATCAGTAAAGGTTTGGTTGTCAAGCCAATTTGATATGAAGGACTTGGGTGAGGCTAACTTTATTCTTGGGATCAAGCTTTGGTGAGATCGCAAGAATAAGATGTTAGGCTTATCACAAGCTGGATATATAGATAAGGTTCTAGAACGGTTTAGCATGCAAAACTCCAAGAAAGGATTGCTTCCTTTTAGACATGGAGTTCCTTTGTCTGATGACCAAAGGCCTAAGACTCAAGAGGAAGAAGATATGATGAGACAAGTTCCTTATGCTTCTGCAGTAGGAAGTCTCATGTATGCCATGCTTTGTACTAGACCAGATATCTGCTATTCAGTTGGCATGGTCAGCCGATATCAATCAAATCCAGGACCAAAACATTGGCAAGCTGTAAAGCATATTCTCAAGTATCTACGGAGAACGAGAGATTATATGCTTGTTTACCAAAGTGAGGATTTGATACCTATTGGCTATACAGATTCAGATTTTCAATCGGATCTAGATTTCAGAAAATCCACTTCAGGATGTGTTTTCACCTTGGGAGGTGGAGCCATTAGTTGGCGGAGTATTAAGCAATCTTGTATTGCAGACTCCACCATGGAGGCAGAATATGTTGCTGCTTGTGAAGCAGCAAAGGAAGCTGTATGGCTCAAGAAGTTCCTTTCTGACCTTGGTGTAATAAGAATGGAGCAAGTTCCAATCACATTGTTTTGTGATAACAGTGGAGCAGTTGCACAATCTAAAGATCCAAGGAATCACAAGAAAGGAAAGCACATTGAGAGGAAGTACCATATCATTCGAGATATTGTTGCTCGTGGAGATGTGGTGGTAGCAAAGATTGAAAGTGCAAACAATCTGGCAGATCCATTTACTAAAGCTTTGCCTCAAAGGATTTTTGAGTCGCATTTGGAAAGAATGGGAGTTAGATTAGTGCACAATAGTCTTTAGGGCAAGTGGGAGATTGTTAGGATTGGTGCCCTTAAATCCTATTGTAAGATGCTATGTATAATATTAAGTGTGACATTGTGTTTGACATTATGTATGACTTAATATTATGTTTAATAAATTTGTTTTATTATTATCTGAAATAATGGTAACATGAATATTCAGACATTATCATATAGTCCATGAGATGCATAGTATGTGATTTATGTGAAGAGTCACAGAAGATATAAATCACAAGTTCTTTGTAAACTCAGAATTATAGTTCGTAGTCGGTGATGACATTGGGCATTTCATCTGCGAAGACTATAACATATCAACTACGATGATTTGTCTTGATCATGGAAGTGGAGACTTCTAGTTGATGTGTTAATATGTTTTAAGAGTTAAGACATATTGAACTGGACCGCTGTGAGATTTATTATTCTCCTAAAGACTGTCAAATGAATAATAAATCTCACGACTTATATTTGCATGAACTCTTAATCCTGAGAGAATAATGAACCTGATCATGAGATGTAGGTTGCTTTGATATATCAGGAGTGAGATCTACAGTTATGGTCAAAACCTCAGTATGTTGGGCAGCCACATTTAGTGTTGATGGAACATGTATTCTCAAGATGGAATTCATAGTCTCTTAACGGAGATATAAAATATTCCCTTGAGATAAGTTTAATGGGTTTGTTATTCAAAGAGTTAGGCCTAACCACTTTAGTAAGACTAAAGTATATATTTATGGAATTGGATTTCATAAATATATAATGAATAACATTAAAGGATTAAACCGGGTACTCAAGGATTAAGATGTAGTAATTTACAAAGTGGCAGTCTACATTAATGACTTTGTATTACTACGAATATTTTATGAAGGGGTTGCATGTATAATAAAGTTTTGGGATATAATTTATAGATAAGACCTAGAGTGCAACTATTTTTATATAGTGGTATTAAAAATAGTTAATGGTAACTTTGGACTTGTCAAGAGTTGACAGAAAAGCCCAAGGCCCATTGGAGCTAGTGTCTTATTGGTCCCTTTTGGTCCCACTCCAAGCCACACACTTAAGCCCAATTGGTAAGGCCCAAAAGGCCGGCCCAATTAGATAAATTGGTTAGATACAAAGGGAAAAACGTACAGAAAAATATAAGGGAGGAAAACATCATGAAAATGGTGTGGATGTGATTTTTTGTCACTCACAAGTTATCCCTTTGTTACCAATTGAGAGACCACACATCTTGGGCGTTAGTGGAATTGGAGTGAAGATTAAAAGTAGTCCCAAATACTTCAATCTTTGTTTTGAAATTCACCGCTTCAAGGTACGATCTCTTGATTCTCTAATTCTGAAATTTACTTTGTGCATGTTATCAATATTGAATGAAGTAGATCCGTTTAAAACTTATTTTCCGCTGCATTTATCTTTATAACCATCAACTAAATCATACTTTTAGTGACGAATTGTGATTTCGTCACTAAAAACATATAAATGTAAGACTATTATTATTTTTAGTGACGAATATTTTTCACCACTAATTCTTTCTTATAGTGATGAAAGGATTTTCGTCACTAATACTATCCATAGTAATACCTACAGTGACGAAATATTTCGTCACTAAAAATTTCAACTTTTAGTAACGAAATATTTCATCACTATAGATTAATTAAACTCGCGCCAAAGTTTCCCTCCACGGGCGCCCATTTTTCAAATCACAATAGCGACGAAATTTATTTTTCGTCACTAAATGTTATAATTTTTTTCATTATTAGTGACGAAATTCATATTTCGTCACTAAAGCTGTATTTTTAGTGACAAAAAATATTTCCTCACTAATTTTTGTCACTAAAAATACATATTGTTCTAGTGGATGGTGGTGCTGTGATTCTCTTGTAAAGGTTGCTATGGTTGTGGTGATGTTACTGTGCACAGCAAGGACCCTTTATATACTGCCTACCATGATTGGTTTTTACCATTTTAGCCTTTAACTACTTTTGTCTGGTTTAGGGTGTTCCTCTCAACCACCCACGATTTGTCAGCTGTCTAGCCACCACTACTTACCTATGTTGGCTGTGCCACTCCCTATTACCGAACAAAGAAGACTATTTTGTTTGCTTACTCATTGTGGCATTCTTATCCACCACAGTGTGGGCATTCTCTCTTGTTATCCCTCATGGCACGCGTCTAGTGGTTCCAACTCATCCTTCCTTCTTTTGGGTGGTATGTCATCCCAATTGGACATCCCCCAAAAAGAATATGAGCAGTAACCCTATAATAGACTTTCATTTCTCCCTACCACCAGACCATACTCACTTTTACCTCTAGCCCATGACCCACCATTCCTGTATTGGTTGGGTACAGGTTGGTAGTGCCTAGACCTTGCGCGTGCTCCACTTGCGCGTGCTCCACTTCCTGTGTATGTTGAAAGCTTGTTTACTGCTCATGTGTTTGCCATGGTCTGAAGGCTCATCTGTGCATTCTACTGCTCATCTTTAACCTTTTATGGCGTGAACTGTTTTCTGATTTTCCATTCTTTATTGGGTTGCTCCTTTGAAGGGCTGGGCCTTGCTTGATTATGGGTTTCCCCTTCTTTAGCCCATCCTCTGCTCCTTCCGTAATCCTGTTGCCATTCTTGCCATACCACTATGCTATTCCTATCGTGGTGTTATTTGACTCGTGCTTGTTAGGCCTCTTTGAGCCCACTGCCTATTTTTCTCTCAATGACTTAATATGGTCATTGGATTTATACTCATGCTACTTTGGGCTTTCTTAACCCATTACATTGCTAGTGGGCTCTTTTGTCCCATTTCATTCTTCTTGAGCATCCTTGGCTCATTTGCTTTCCTTGGGCATCCTTGGCCCATTTTGTAACTCTACATTCTTATGAGCTTTTACTAACTCATTTGGGCTTCCCTAGCCCAATTACTTTATTCTTCATCATTGGGGCTCATGGGCTTTCCACCAATCGTTTACTTTCTTACTTCATTACCTTGGGCTTGCTGTGGCCCATTCTTACTTTTTTACATCTCATAATGCCCATGGGTTTACTACTTCTCTCTCTGGGCTCCTTTAGGCCCATTTGCTTTCCTCAAGACCCATTTATTTACTTTATGGGCCTATAATCCATTGTTCCTGCCATTCAAGCTTAATGGTTTTTCTATTAATCCACTAAGTCTACTCTACCCATATTGTTGGGCTTCTTCCTACTACTGGGCTTCCAAAATGAGCATCAACAATGTTTTACTTCATACATTGTAGGTACTGAAAATGGGCTTTCAAGCTTTCATCTTTTCCTTTGTGGCGGTGGCTGCTAGGACACATGCCAAACATGTATGTCATCCACTTAATGACCACAAAAAAAGTTTCCATGTAGATTTCTTTGCATTCTTGAAATTTTTACTCCAACATGGTTATACAAGAACAAATTTTATGGTCACAAAAATTCACTTTCACCTGAGGTTAAAAAATTTGTGGCTAAGGTGTTGTAAGTTACGACAGATATGCGAAAAATTGTCAGGGTTTATTCATAAATTCCATATGGCAATGCCACAATAACATATAACTATTACAAACACTTTCTCCCTTTCTCTTCCTTCAGCGTGTATTCTTTCTCAAACACTACCACCTGTCTACTGCGACCAACCAATCCATCATGACGTCGGCGTAAAGCCAAGGTTCTTCCCGCCATAAGGGAAAACAAGTTGTCTCTGATGATCCTACCACGCGAGATGTAGGCAAAGAGACCGCCCATTCTGAATTAGACCATTCTGATGAGGAGGAGGCACGGCGTGATCCCAATAGTGAGTGTGCTCCTCTCATAGACCCTTGGTACGATACCCATGCCCATTTTCCAAAAGTTCCCAGTGAATACACACTGCCGCCGCTAGGCCGTGTGTGGCTTGCCCTTTGCCATCACAACATGGACATATCTTGGGCTTCGTTGGCTTCTGTGATTCTAAATCTTGTTATCTACCAAGGTACTTCGCTCCCCCGTGCCCATTCTCTTCAAGTTTGGATCGAGTACTACTTTGGGTTGGAAGGGATGAGTGGACAACGAGTTGTCCAACACGGATTTTATGGAGGCACTACAATGGGCCGGTGTGTTGAAGGCCATTGTCTCGTCACACTACTTGTCCAACTACATAGACTTGTTTAATCTCCGCCATTTGGTCCGCCGGTGGTGCACCGCCACTAATACTTTCTTTCTTTCTTGTGGTGAGATCACCATGACCTTGGAAGATGTGGCAAACCAACTATTTTTGCCCATTCTTGGTGATGTTGACCCTGGTGCCTTAGAGCTTTCTTCAGGAGAAGAGGTCGTGGAGGCCGAGTTAAGGAAGGGGATGGGTGGCAACGCGAAGTTGTCACATTTGGTCGGTTCTTTCTTTAAGGCCTCTGTTGCTACTTGCCACGCAGCACTCGTCACATTTTGGCTCTGTAAGTTCATTTTTGGCTCTCACCCTCACTATGCTGTGAAACCTCTGTATTTTTGGTTAGCCATTAAGATATCTACTAGGGTGAGTTTGCCGTTGGCACCCATGTTCTCGGGACATCTATATGTTCAGTTGGATATCCTGCAAAGTGATGAGGATCAGGCGGGTTCCTGCCATATAGTTACTTCCTCTGTTCATAGTACCATTCTACAACATCTATTTTATGAGCGTTGTGCTAGGCATTTGGCAAAGTGTAGGCCTGTTCGCTTTGCCAAAGATAGACACCAGTCATGTCCAAGAGTTATCTCTGATTTTTATGGCCAATTTGAGTATGATTTTCCATTAGCTTTTCGTTGGGTTGGTTTGAAGCTGATTGGGCATCTTGCCGTTAAGTTCTTCGATAAAGGAGTTGGGTTTTCTTGGAGAGCATATAGAAATTTGGGTATGGGTGTTACTTGGGCTGATTCTGCCATGGGTCCTTTTGTTGACACTACTGGGATCACTACCCCGTTGACTGACTTTAAGGAGATGGGTATCACTTATTTGGCGGCCACTAATACTGGGTGGTTGCCTTATTTGGCTGATGAGGGTGTTAGGTTTATGCATTATTCTGCTGGTAGGGTAAGGAGTTAGTTTAGGTTGGATCAGGATATTCCTGATGACTTTTCTACCATCATGGAGTCTCCTACTTCTGTTTGGCCATTCCTGCAGCACACTGCCTTTGAGTTTTGAAGTAGAAGTTTCAATGCAGTCATCATTCTAGGTTCATAGAGGGAAGGCATGTGTACTACCACCATGCATGGATACTGGTAGGCCGTGATGACCTTATTTGAGCAAGAGTTATTAGGCAGTCGTGGGTTTTCTCTGATTCCTCCTAATGGCCTTAGTGCAGTTATTTCTGCTAACCCTCAGTTGCTCGTTCCTATCAAGTCTATGGTAGCATATGCTAAGAAGCAAAGTCAGTTTGCCATCTTTGACTGGGTTGAGGAGGAGAGAGGGTGGTTCTGGTATGCGGGTGGCTATCCCACGGGTTGGGAAAAGAGAGTGAAGGTGACATAGTACCTTTTGAGAGTGACCTTCCCCCCATAGGTAACATAATTTTAGAAAGCTCTCCTCCCCTTTCTGCTCATACCCGTTCCAACAGGCACCCTACTGCAGGCAAGTCTAGGCCTACTGCTCCACAGACATCTACTAACGCTCTTCCTGCTAGTAGGACCAGAGGTAGCAAAAGGAAGACATCCTCTCCTCCTGCACCTACCACTACTGAAAGGAGAGTATGTTATCTCTAATTTTACCTCTTCTTCGTTATTTTTTTTATAGGGCTTTTTTTGCGGCTAACCCCATATACTTGTTGATTCATCCCTTTCGTTAGAATATATGTGATTCACTTTTTAGGAAATCAAGTGTTAAAGCCATGCAAGTATGTCCAAGATTCAAGTTGAAAAGTGCTATTCATTAAAGCTCGACACCTAGCCACCTATCGAGCCTTAAAGAGCTGTTGAAGCCCGTGGCTCAACAGTAGCTCGATAGATAAGGCATCTGTCGAGGTTATGAAATTCAAAATTTTTGATCTGTTTTTCATTCAATCTATGATTGTATGTTTGGGCTTTCTTTTCTCACAACCCTAGACATATAAAAGGATTATTTTAAGAGTCGTCAAAGGTGGAACAAGTTGCACAAGTGTTGAGAAAAGTTTGTTCAGCAAATTATGACCGAAGACAGAATTTGCTCTAGTTCATCTTTCTTGTGAAGAAGTTGTTGTGTTTGTACACCGTAGAGTTTTGTGACCAAGCATCTTCTTGATCTTCATCATCTGGATGAACTAAAGAATTTTGCAGCCAACAACCTTTTCTAGTTGGTGATTGAAGTTGCGTACTAGGATTCGTGCAATTGATTAGTCACGTAATGGGAGTCGTGCATTACAAGGAGAGATTGTCACTACAGAACAAGTCCAATTATGTATTGGGGTAAGGGTTCAACTATAGGTTGGTATAAGGTATTAGGATTCCTTTACTTGTAACCGCTTGTTGTGATAATAGTGGATTCTCGGGAGTGGTGACCTTAAAATCACCCGGTGGAGTTTTTGCCATATAGGTTTTCCTCATTCGTAAACAAATCAACCATGTCAAATTTAATTTCCGCTACATATTTACTTAGTTGGTGATTTGTTTGTGCTACCACGCTCATTGCATGTAATTGAATCTAATTAATTTCACTTAGCTAAATTAATTGATTAATATATCACAAGGGGTCAATACGTTTTTGGCTTATCATCTTTACTCTTATCTTCTATTTTCTTTTGCAGTCTAAGCATAAGGAGGATGCATCTATTACCCATCCTATATTGCTTGATAAGCCCAAGTTTGAGGTATGTCTCCCTCCTTTCCTATTTCTTCTTCTTCTTCATTTTTTTTTTTTTTTGCACATGTCTCCCTTGCCACGTGTCATTGGTTGCCCTATCTCCCCTTTTTTATTTTTACTTTTTGCATCATCAACAATTATGCATTCATCTCTTTTTTCTTTATTTTCTTCTTTGTGTTCCTTAGGCCCGAGCCTATCTCCATATATCACCCCACGGCCGAGGAGATTTCTGCCGCCATGGGCACACCTATGGAAGGTTTCTTTGGTGGGGCTGATGTGGTGGTTGAAGCCATGGCTATTACCACTCCTGCTGCTACACAGGCAATTCTTGCTGAGACTCCTATGCCTTCCACTAAGCCAATACCTGTAGATGAGGGTACTTATACTGAGAGGGTTAGTGAGCCTATTCCTACTCTTGTCGAGACTCTTACTCCCCAAAAGGGAGCCACTCCTCCAGCTGCTTCCCAGACTGAGATTGTCTCTCCTGCCACACCTCTTGTTATCTCTACCAACGAACCTTTTGCAGCTTTATCTCAGGCCGTGAAGGATGGCTCCTCCCTGGTGGTTACCCCTTCTTCCATTCTTAGCTCTGCCACATGTGGCCTAATGCAGATTTGTCCTTTGAGGGATCTGAGGAGGTTCTTAAGGATTTTGATGATGAGCCTACCTTGAAGAAGAGGATTTCTAATTCCTATGAGGAGGAGGGTTATGGCCATGAGGCCGAGGCTATGGGTATGTATCTGTCATATTCGTTAAGCTTTTCTCTTCACCCTTTGTCGCTGCCATCTTCTTCCCTTTTCTTTTTTATATGTATCTGCACGACTTCCTAATGCAATCTCTATTTACTCTGCATGTTCAATTATAGAGATTCCTAAGGAGCCTAAGATTGCAACAGACATAGCGATGCCTACAGCCACTTCTCCTGCCACACCTACAGTACCCGTTTTTGCCATATCTACAACACCAATTTTTGCCACTCCCACTGTACCTGTTTCTGCCACTCCCATAGCCCTTATTCTCGTAGGTCCCAGTACATTTTCTTTCTCTCATCCCTTTCTTCATCTTCTTCATTATGAGTCCATTCTTCTTACTTTATGGTTTCTCACACCATGTTTCATGTTCCTTATCAGGTCCGATTCTCACTACCCCTTCTCAGTTTGAGGTGGGTAGCAGTTCTGCCACAGCTCCAGACCCTATAAGTGAGGCCGTAGCCTTCTTTACTTTTGATCAGCCTGAGGTTATCCCTATGTTGACTTCCATGGCTTCAGAGTTCCTTAGGATTGTGCTTATCATTTGGAGGCGGTCTACAGCAGCTGTGGTGACTTTATGCAGGGATTCCGCCTTGGCCGTTCTACTAAAGAGCACTTTTTGAAGTTGTTGGGGAGCATGCTGAACGACATCGAGCACAACTTCATTGACACTATTTCCGCCGAAAGGATCCTACAGTGGAAGGTTGCGATACAGGAGCTTGTTAGCATAGGCTTTGCTATAAAGTTCATCCTGGACCATCTTTATGACATTGTTCGAACCTTCTTCATGAAGAAGGTTTAGCTTGTTGTTGATGCCATTGATACACACATGACGGCTTTGAGGAAGGAGGTGGCGGACTTGGAGGGTTGTCATGAGCACCTTTTTTCTAGCATTGGTGGATCTAGCCGCTTTGGAGATCAGCCTCTTATTTCTAGGCTTCGTTGATGATGTAGTTTCCCCTTTATTATTATTTTTTTCTTCCCTTATTCCCCTATCTAGTACACTTTACATTTCCTATGGCACTTATTTGGCAAGTTTGATATGACTGCTATAGTTTGGGTTTGTAACTATGATGCCACACTTTGTTACTGCTTTTACTATTACGATGACATGGTATTCTTTTATAATACTTCATACTTTTTCATTACATACTATTAAAAGCATGTTACAATCTTGTCTTGTGACATAGTCACTTGAAGGAAAAGGAAACATAAAAATCATTAAACAAAAGGGATAACTACATAACATTTTCTTTCAAGCGTAATAACATTTTAGCCACTTGCCATTGATGGGATCCATCAGATCTTTTCCATCCACCTGGGCCAAATGATAATACCCACTTGTATGTACTTTTCTTATCACAAGGTGTCCTTCCCCTTTTGGTGAAAACTTAGATGGTCCTGCCATACCTCGCTTGACGTGGTCCGCTGTCTTTAACACAAATTGTCCTTCTACGAACACTCTTTCTTTAGTCATTCTACCGTAGGCTTCAGTCATCCTTTGCCTATATCTGCGGTTGCGTTCTTGTGCCTCTTCCCTCTTTTCGTCAAGCCCTTCTAGGTCCCCACATCTTTCTGACATAAATACTCCATTTTCTTTTTCTTTCTCCTGCATCTGCATAACTCTTAAAAAGGGAGTCATCACTTTTGTTAGGCTCATTGCCCCTGTCCTATAAACCAACGTAAAGGGTGAAAACCCTGTGGCTAACTTTGGTGAATTTCTATAAGCCCAAAGAGCGTTTGGTAGATGCATTGCCCACCCTCTTATATATTCTTGGCTTATTTTGCTGATGATCTTTATAAGGGTCTTGTTTGTCGCATCTGCCTGCCCATTCCCTTGAGGTAATAACGCGATGATCGATGGTGCTTGACTTGGTAGAACTCTAGCATATTCCTTACATCACTGTTGACAAAGAGCGTGCCATTGTCACTAATAATCCTAAAAGGGGTACTCCAAACCTGACAATTATGTTCTCCTTAATGAAGTTTGTCATTGCTCCTCCTGTAACTTTACGGAGTGGCACTGCTTCTGCCCATTTGGTGAAATACTCCGTAACACTTAGGATCCATATGTATCCATGCGATGGCGGATTAACTAGTCCCACCAAATCAAGCCCCCAAGTGTGAAAGGGTCATAGGGTGACCATGCTGTGTAGATTCTGTGGATGAGTGTGAATTAGGTTGGCTTGTACTTGGCAACAGTGGCATTTTTTCACAAGTTTTGTTGTGTCTCTCTTCATGGTGGGCCAATAGTAGCCTATTTGTAGCAGGCACCTGTAAAAATTTTTCTTCCCTTGGTGCTCCCCACACTCTCCTATGTGCACTTCCTTCGTTATCTCACTTGCTTCCTTGGGATTCAAACATCGTAGTGGGTCCCCATCTTATCCTTTCTTGAAAAGGATGTCATTATGCATGAAATATCGTGTCGCTAACCTCTTAAGCTTATATTTTTCACTGTGCTTTTGTGGCAGGATACCCTCTATCAGGTACTATATGAACGGACTCCTCCAATCTTTGCTGACAAATATAGCGTAACTTTCCTCTCTGTCTGCTATGAGCTAGCAGGTCTTGCATTGGGTTTGGACTTGATCTACGTCCCTTCCCATACTTGGCCAATAAAAGTCTGCCCTTTAGAGTCTACGGTAAAGAATGACTTCTCTGCAGAATCTGCAAGTCTTATCATTTACTTCCTTTAGCTTTCTTCGGGCCTCTCCCTGCCCCACACATCTCGATAGGACCTCACCTGGCATCCTACAGTACAATTCTCCTCTTACCAAAGCGCAGTCTTTTAGTGCCTTCAATTATGCTATGTCTTCTTCCTTCGTCAAGGCTTCCTTTATAGAAATCCTCCAATCTTCTTCACACTATTCCTCTTGAAACCTTTCCTTCAACATCTCGACAATAGACTCCTTCCTCTTGTTGACTTCTATCCTAGTGCTATCTCCTTCAAAAATTATTTGCGAGCCTAACGCGGCCAACGTATCCGCATACTGGTTCTCATTTCTTGGGGCATGCTCTATCTCAAACGTTAAAAACTTTTCTTCCATATTCTAGGCCATCGTTCTATACGAGGCTAAGCTAGGCTACTTCAAGGAGAAACTTCACTTGGCCTGGCAAACTACCAAGTTCGAATCACCCATCACTTTTAAATGCTTAATCCCCATTTCAGAGGTCATGGCTAGCTCGGTTAGATAAGCCTCATATTCTGCCGTGTTGTTTGAACAAGGGAATTCTAATTTGTGCATAAGCTGGTTCAAGATAGGTTACAATTTGACCAATCTCGACTCTCCTATCTAGAATACTTGGGCCATAATACAACAGGAGATATTCTAGCCCAAAATCACAAAAGGCCCACCACAAGTAGTAAGGGCTTTTTGTGGATTAGGGCTTGCACAGTAAGGAGATTTATCATAATCTGCTACAGCCTTTTGAAGGCCATCTGCTGTGTTTGTCCCCACTCAAAGTTTTTCCCCTTCTTGAGTAGTTTGGCGAAGGTAGAAGTAATTAACGCCAATTCAGGGATGAATCTCCAGATGTATGAGAACTTCCCTAAGAAACTCTTCAATTCCTTCACTGTGGCTGGTGGTTTCATGGTTGCTATGGCCGTAGCTTTGGTCAAGTCGACATCTATCCCTCTGTTGTGAACTAGGAAACCCAAGAATTTCCTAGAGGATACCCCAAATGCATACTTAAGGGGATTCATCCTCAGTTTGAAGGCCCTACATCTTTCAAATACCCTTCTTAATACTTGGACATGCTCTTCTTGTTTCCTTGACTTCATGACTATGTCATCCTCGTAGTCCTCCAATTCTTGGTGCATCATGTCGTAGAATATGGCCGTCATCGTCCATTGATAAGTTGCACTTGCGTTTTTCAACCCAAAAGGCATTACAGTATAGTAGAAATTGCCTATAGGTGTTTTGAAGGCAATTTTCTCTGCATCTCTTGGCACCATCCTGAATTGATTATACTTGCTGAATCCGTCCATGAATGAAAACATGGCATTCCCTGCCGTAGAATCTATCAACACATCCATGTTTGGCAGCGGGAATTCGTCCATTGGGCAAACTCTATTGAGATTTATGAAGTCTACGCAACACCTTATCTACCCATTCTTCTTCTTTATTGGCACTATGTTGGATAACCATCGTGGGTGTTGGATGGGTTTAATAAAGCCTATAGCCAGAAATTTATGCACCTTCTTGACTATCTGTTCCTCTATCTCTGTGTGAAAAATCCTGGCAAGTTGGGCCACTGGCTTGGCCTCAGGGTCCACATTCAATGTGTGCACCACTAGCCCAGAATCCAATCCTAGCATTTCGCTGTAATCCCATTCGAAAACATCTTTGAAATCTTTCAGCAACAGTATCAATTTTGATTTCCCTTTTCTGATAGTCTCAAGCTAATTGAGATAGGTCTTGGTTCTTGTGAGTTAGACCTCAGGTTAACTTCCTCTAATTTTTCTTTTGTCGTAACCTGTACATCCTTTTCTGCTACAACCTCCTTGTCTTTCTCTTCATTACTTTCTTCACCTGAGCTTTCTTGAACCACGTAGCACACCAAACTTTTGTGCTACCACTCTTTTCTAAGGCCTGCTTGCGTATCGCATGTGGGCCCTGTGCACCTTCATAATTTGTATACAATCTGCCATCAGGGCCTTAACCCTGATACATTGTGGTGTGTCATTTGACTCCACAGCAATGCTTCCTTCCTTTTCTTCTTCTACGATAACAACTCCCTTAGATTAGGTTCCAAATCACTTTGGATGTCCTCTCACCTAGGTACGAAGGTGCCTCGTGGTTTTGATACTGAGCTCTCCCTAGATGGTGCCCATTGGTTGTAGAACATAGTTTCTACTATATAAGCTTCTGCCTACTCAAATGGCGATGGATTTGTTGCTATACGTATCATTCTGCCATTCAACCTTCCCTTCACATACTGATAGTAGGTGAACGATACTAATCGGTGCTTATGTAACCATGGTCTTCCCAGAAGTACGTGGTACGAGACTTCCGTTTTTACCACATGGAAGTGGGTTAAGAAGGCTATTGGGCCTACCTTCAGCCATAGCTGGATGTGGCCTGCAGTGTATTCTCCTCTCCCTCTGAATCCTATCACTTCCATTAGGCATTCCTGAATCTTCCTTTCCAGAATTCCTACTGCTTAGAGAGTGCTTAGTGGAATAAGATTTACAGAAGCACCTGTATCCACCAAGGTTCTCTTGATGGGAATCTGATTTATAAATACAACCATGTAAAGGGGCCTCCTATGATCCGAGTACCCCACTTCCATATCCTCGTCACTAAAAGTGATCTCACTTGACTCCTAAAGGAGAGCTCTGTCACCTACGGCTTCAGTCGTTAGACATTCTATCCTTGCCCTAAAGGCAATACTCACCAGGGCTTCTGTAGCTATCGTTCGCTCTTTCACTATGAGCCTTAATTGGTCAAACAAATTCTTGAACTTGGAACTCTTATGTAAGGTGGTAATTGCTGCGGCAGGTAGGGCTGGACTCTCTTTTTCATCCTCCCCTAGATCTGCACAAATCACAACCACTGCTACACTCTTCCCTTTGTGGTTTAGGATTGGGTTTCTTTGAACTTTCAACTGGGACAGCTCTAGAGTCCCTTCCTTGATCCTGCGATGTACCAATCTGCGAAGCGCCCAACATTTTGTGGCAGAATGTTGCATGTAGTTATGCAGGTGGCAAATGCGTAGGTCCCTCCGTTCTTCCTCTATGGGCTCTCTGAAAACTTGATTAGGCTTAAATACTCCACCTGCTATCCATTTGTCTAGGAGCACATCTAGCTCCTTTGGAGTGCATAGTACTGGTGGAGGGGTATCATATTCTCTTCTATTAGCTTTCCTCTTTCTTTCGCTGGTGGATACTGCCATAGCCTGTGGAGCGCTTCTTTTGTCTAAGCTCAACCTCACCAATTGAGTAGTCTTTCTAGATTTCTGCAACAACTGTATTCCCTGATAATATTTGTCATACACATTTTCACCAATGTCTTTTCTTCGCAATGATTATAGCAATCAAATGCTATGTCTCTGAATCTTTTGATGTATTCCATTAAATCCTCACCATTCCTTTGCTTAGTAGATTGCAAGGTCGCAAGCGTTACTTTTTCCTCTCCATGGAAGTATTTAGTGCAAAATACATCCACCATGTCATCCCACGTTGGGATCGATTCTGGCTTTAGACTGCTGTACTAGGTATATGCACAGTCACATAGTGATTTAGAAAATTCTCAAAGACATAAGTCCTCGTCTGCCGCATAAGGGCCAAGAGTATCAATAAACTTGCTTACATGCTCTACAGCACTTCCCTTCCTGCCATCGTATTGAATAAAGACTCGTGGTTCATATCTCTTTAGGTATGGTTTGCGGAGTATCCTTAATGGGTAAGGAGGTTTTCGTGCATAGAATCTCTCCTTAGGCCCCCTAGCCCTTTCCTACTCCAAGAAAGCTGTTACTTCAGCCATAGTGATGAAACATTGTTCGGGATTCTACGGAGCACCTCCAACTGGTGTCTCCTCTTTGTCTGCTGCATGCCTCGGGTCATTGTTAGTGGGGCATTGTTGGCCTAGACTCTGCCTGCGAGGGCACAACACTCATGTTTCATGTTGTTCTGGATTTTGGGAGCATTTATTTGCGAGGGCTTTTGTCTTCTATCCTTATCTATTTCCCAACTCCTAGCGGAGTCTCCAATTTAAATGTCTCGAGCCTTTTGTGATTTTGGGCTGGACTACCTTTTACTGCATTGGGCTCGAGTGTTTTGGAAAAGAGAGTTAGGACCGGTCCAATTGCAACTCACCTTGGTCTAGTTTGTGCACAAACTATACCTCGTTTGTCAAAACTTTAGTCACATGCCTATGGTAGGTGAAGTTGATACAAAAGAGTTATGACAGATAAATGCAATAAAACAATGGTAAAAGAAATACATTACTGTTAGGCAAAATAATTAAGAGATCCTTAATTAAACAGAGAAAAAGAAAACATTATAGGCAAAATTGCAATGACGAAATAAGAAACAATAGCAATAAGTGATAAAATCAAAGAATGAAAGATTAGTTTGTTGCGTTCAATTGTATTACGGGGCTAAGCCAAGGAGGGAACCACTTCCTCAACATGGGTAACCTCACAGGATAATCCTGCTGTAGAAATTATCCAATTTGAGGGAACGAACCTGAATGGCTTGCGCCCAAACGAGTTCTTTATCCTTAACAGAGGGTAGTGAATGTTCAAATAATGTGTAAAACACCTATAAACGTTTAGACCCCCAATTCACAAATTACCAACACAAGCTTATAATTAAACAATGTATTTGCGGAATATGAAAATAAGCTAAAACAGAATTGGTAAAACAATCTAAACTGAAAGTAATCACAACCATAGCATTAATTAAAAGGCAAAGATTAAGGGAAGAGAGATGCAAACACAAAGACAGCATAACAATGTGTTATCGAAGAGGAAACCAAAGTCCTTGGCAAAAAACCTCTCCACCGCCCTCCAAGTGATCAATAATCCACTAGAGAATAAAGTTGGGATACATGAATAGCAGAAGACTCTTCAAGCCTAATCTATCCAGTGCGCCTAAGCCCTCCAAGCTTCTTGCTCCAATAGGGTTACGCCGAACCTTGTCTTCTCTAGCTTACCGAATCCCGCAATCGCCCATTGCATCAACCAAAATGAATTGGTCCCTTCTGAACTGCTTTTCAAGCACCAAAATACCTCCTCACTGGTATGGGTATGGTGAGATACGGATTTGGCTAAATGTACCTCTCAAGGATATATCAATGAAGAGGGTGAGAGTAGAGGAATTTGGATAATCAAAGGCTAAAGATTGTGCATGAGTTAATCTTATTTTTCTCTAGGGTTTCTCTCTCAAAAATATCTCTAGAAGCCTATCTACATTTCATGGGTATAAGGGTATTTATAGTAGGTTGTTTAAGGAATGTGAAGAGTCAATTACAACCAAACAGGGCATTTTGGCGACTCGAGCTCGCGACTGGAACGAATCGTGAGTTTGAGTCGCGAGCTAACTACCTAGCCAGACTGGAGGTTTTGTCCTGTAGTGCAACAACTGGCGTGACCCTTCAGCTCCCCCTGCATGCTTCACATGTGTGCCACCTTTGGCGACTCGCCAATCACGAGCCTAGTCGTGAGATCTAGTCGCGAGGCTCTTCTTGAGTGCACACTCTTGAGTTTTTCTTCACACTTTTTCACATACTGCCCTTACATGATTCCCACCTAAATACAAGGTGTCTAAATGCTGAATTACAAGAAAATTTGGCGTAGAATAAAGCCAACAAACTGATTGAATAAATTCAACCTTACAATCTCCCCATTTGGCTATTCCGAGACAAAACCTTAAAACAAACTCTAGACTTAACATATGAGTTAGGAACAGGTGAACAAAACTCACTCACACTTAACTCTAGAATCTGTGAAGCTCTTGAACCATACAAACAACTATTTCTTGAAAACAACAACACAATATGATCATTGTAAGCAGAAAACTTGAAATGCATATGGAGGAAGCACAATGTGATCAAGCAATAAAGAAATAAAGCAGTAAAGCATGGCTTGACCAAACAGGAACAATCACTATAAATAGTGATCACAATGATCATTCACACAAGGAATGAACATCCAGACATGCAAACTAATAAACTCAATGCAAAGTATCATTTGCATGTGCAACACTCAACTAATACAACAACATAAGGTAATTGCATCAAGGATATAAAATCCAATAAGGGCACAAGAGTGAAGTACTAAAAAAAATGCATAACATTAACTAAAAGTATAGAGCTACAAAGCTAAGGTACAAAACATAGCATAATATAAAAACGCAACATAAACATAGGCCTTTTCTATCTCTTGCTCTTCAACATCAATACTCCCCCTTTAATCAAGCCTCCCCCTTTGATCAAGCTCTTCCTCCCCCTATCATCATCATCTCCCCCTTTTTGTCATGGAATAGCTAATCCTCATTTTCTTCTAACTTTCTTTGAATTTGGTCCAATTGAGTTTGGAGAGAAGTGAACTTCATATCACAACAAATGTTGTGATGGTGCAAGAGAGAGGCAAGTTCGGACATCTTAGTGTTTACGTCGTGGATGGATGCCATAATGTTGTCTAACTTCTCATCATAAGATGATGAGCTAGAGCGTGAACCACTATGAGAAGTTGGAGTCTCTGTTTTGATTCCCTTCCGACTATGACCAATGCTAGCATTGAGCGTACGAATGTTGATTGGATTTGGCTTCGGGTAGGGAGATTCATCTTTCGATGGCTGGATGCCTTTGAGTTTCAATATCCTTGAAACGAGGTAGCAAAAAGGAATGCAGTTCCTTGAGTCAGTTCTTGCAGTAGTTTTACGCAAAATATGAAAGATATGAGCACAAATATTGATCTCTTCATCAGTAATTGGATCATGAAGGAACAAAGCTCTCTCAAGATTCATGTACCCGGTGCTGGATAGAGGGTATAGATTGTGGAACATGATTATTGTCAGCACCCTTAATTCCGGAGATAGGGAGGAAACACTGATTGAGTTCTCATTTGGGGAGAATTCCAAGTTTCTTCCAAGAGCATCCCGAAGTAAATCCTCATCTGGATTCAAATCATCATATACCAGTGGAGTAGTAAACATCGACCGATTGATGTGTAGGATTTCTACCAGATAAACGGGAGTCACTGAGAAAATTTTTCCTCTAACCCAGCATTTGAGGTCCTCTCTTTCAATAATGGCATTAGCATAGAATTCTTTCACCAAATTCTCGAATGCATCATCAAGGTTGGAGAGAAGGAAGTTCCAATCCTTGGTGGCAAACCATTTAGGGATGCTGGTGTCCAGGAGAGACAACTGGTCAACAGCCCTTTCAACCAGCAATAAGGATTTTCTAAAGTAGTTCTCATGGGTCTGAAAAGCAGCATAAGATTTGAACTTGTTAGGGTCATATACTCCCATCGGTGATCGAGTTCTCTTTAACCTGGGAGAAAGATCATCAACATCAATCACAAGCTCTTTCCCTTTGCTACTACCTCCTTTCACAGCTGATCTTTTGAATGGAGACATTTTCAAGCTGCATCATGTTACACCAAAGAGCAATAGAAACCACACAAGACAACAAACTCTATTAGCATTGAGTTAGTCCCAAAACTAGAATATTGAATAAAACCCTAAAATCATGAGATTAAGGGCTCAATGATGTCACTGAATGTGTGTGTCCCACAAATAACACATTGTGCAACCAAAGGCGGAGTTTAACAACACATAACCAGCACAACCCACACAACAATCTCACCAAAGCATCAAATACCCATATTCAAGCATCATATGCATAGATATCATAAAATAAAAAAAAATTAAAAAAAAATCAAGAAATCTTAGGCAAGAAATGTGAAATACATTGAGAAAGAAACAAAAACCATACATTTTCTTGAAGATTGGTGAAGAAGTAAGGAAGAATATGGAGAGTTTGTGCGTGAACACGGTGATATTGAAAGAGGGAAAGATGGACAAGAAGATGAATAGTCATGAGATGCAAGGGAAAAATGAAAAGTTTTTGAAACTTGTCTTGAAAAAGACCCTTATTGTGCAAAACACGCGATTTTCACGACTGGATTGAGTCGCGAACAAGTCGCCAAAGCAAGCTGCCAAAAACCCTTGTGACAAAATTTGGAAAAATTTATCGAAGTGTTTTTCTTGACTGGAAGTTCCACTCGCAAGTTAGTTGCGACAGGAGTCGCCAAACTTTCTGAGTAACCCTCGCGACTGGAGCTTCCACTTGCGAACAAGTCGCCAAATTGAGTCGCGATAAATCTAAAAACCCAGATTTTTGCAAAATATTCTAAGTCTTTTTCATGACTAGGATTTTGACTTGCCAAAGAGTCGCGAAAACCTTCTGTGTAAGCTCACGACTGGGGCATGCGATTGGCTTGACCCGTGAGGCAAGTCGCCAAAATAGAGTTGCACATTTTTGAAATTTTTGACATTTTTCAATATAAAAACACTTTCCAAAAACAACTAAAACACTCAAAAATATTTTTTTGTTTGATCAACATATAATTGAGCATGTGCAACATATTTAATCAAGTACAATCACACAAATGAATAAGGCATTCATTGAACATAGACATGTGTGATGTTTGTGGGTACCAAAGATGAGATATTCCTTAGTCTAATGTGAAATTTCAATGATTAACTCAACCAAGACATATACAATTAGCACTAGGAAAAGAGACCTATCTCAATTGTAGAAATATGCATATATAACCCCCCACAAAACTTGATAACATTATTTTGAAGCTTTTCATTTGGCTCCATGAACATCATAACATTTGATCATTTAGAATCAATACATCTTATTTTGAGATCGATGCCTGAAATTTTTGATATTTCAATTTGATGAACAAACCTTTGGCTTTTTGGGCATCATACATTTATTATAAAAGTCGGTTTTCCTTTTTCCTAGTCAAACACTAGTATGTGCGACGGCTTTTGCAGCTCATTATCTCTTTTCATTTTGAGATTTACACTTGTTGAGCTCTTTAAGCAAAAAAAATAAAAGAGTGGGAAGATATATAGGCACAAGTCTAAGCAAGTTTCAAGATCAACAAAACCAATGACTAATTATTCATGACAAGTTTGAAGATCTATTTACAACAATCACATAGATGTCAAGATTTTTCCCACAATGATATGAGTGCATAAAGAACAAGCTACGCTTAAAAATGCATAAATCCGTTAGTACAAAGGTACAAAGTAAAACATGCTAGTGACAATACACAATAATGCCAATCAAACTTTTTGGATTTTCTACTTTTTATGTGTTTTTGGATTTTTTACACAAAAGTAATTAAAGATTGATAAAAAAAAAAATGTAAAAACATTCAAAGCAAATAGCAAACAAAGACAATTTTCAACACATGCTAGAACGATAACAAAAAGCACACAACCAATCAAAGTCACAAAGCATAGGAAGTATTAATGCATGGACATGTTGTAATGCTTATGCATGTGTACCCTTCTTCACCCACACGACGCTTGCGTTTGAGGTGATATCCCTAGAGGATTGGGTCCGATCGTTGTGACTTTCAAACCTTCTGATGAAGCTTGCCAAATAGGTAGTGAAGGCATCAATCATCTTCATCACATCCCTCACTCCAAGATCACCTTTTTGACCTTTTGATTGCTCAGCAGTCCAATTCCCTTTGCCATGTCTTGGTCCTTTCGACCTTTGAGCACTTGAATTCTTCAATGCTTGAATGTTATGACAATTGGGTTTGGTGTGTCCTTGAATTCCACAATGATTGCAGAAATGTTGAGTTCTCGACAACTAAAGTTTCACTTTCTCAACAACTAAAATTTCTACCACTAGTTCCTTAGCTTTCACAAACTTCATTTCCTTGAATATATTAGCAGCCAAATTGCTCTCTCTGGTGTATTCCAATCCGCTTCTATCGGAAAATGGTTTTTGATGAGCAAGTACATCATTGAGCTTCTTAAAGGAAACCCGCTCTACTTTAGCATTCGCTTGAATCACCTCAAGCTCAAGGAATTTGATTTTTGAATAGGCTTCGGTTAACTCTCCGTTCAGCGTCTCCATTTCACATTTGGTCTCCTTGTATCGCACTAGAAGACTTCTATAATCTTCCTTTACACTCTTCATCTTTTTAATGGTTGCCTTCGCCACTCTTGCATATTCTCCTGACTTCTCAAGGAGGGAATTGTATGTTTCTTGCAGTCCCACTGTTCTCTCATCATCCTCAACATCAGATTCTTCTACTACTCCCATTGACTCCAATTTAATGTGCTCACCAAGCTCTTCTGCTAGCACACTCAAATCATCCAAAGATTCCACAGGAGCAATGGTCATGAATGCAGAGAAGTTTCCCTCTCAATCACAGCTTTCATCTGAATCTGAATTAGAGGAGTTGAAGTCACTCAGAGAAGTGGCATATACCTTGCCCTTCCCTCTCAAATAATTGGGACACTCTTTCTTAAGGTGTCCATGTTCGTTGCATTCAAAGCACGTGATTCCTTGAGAGGATTGAGACTCCTTCCCATCTTTCCTCTT
Source organism: Quercus cerris (assembly GCA_963669245.1). Taxonomy (NCBI): domain Eukaryota; kingdom Viridiplantae; phylum Streptophyta; class Magnoliopsida; order Fagales; family Fagaceae; genus Quercus; species Quercus cerris. The sequence goes on along the minus strand of OY770014.1, from coordinate 45,018,289 downwards.
GAAGTCCTTTTTCTCCTTTCTGAAACTTGGGAATTCTCTCTTCTCAGCAAATTTTCCATTCTTCTTGAACTTTAAGAACTTTCGGAAATTCTTCACAAGATATGCCACATCTTTCTCGACCTCATCCTCATCCAATAAGTCGTGAGCTTCCACCCTCTCATTGATCATCTTTAGAGCAAGGGATTTGCTCTTCCTTTGTGATGGCAATGATAGCTCATAAGTTTGAAGTGAGCCAATTAGTTCTTGAACTTTGATATCATCAAGGTCCTTGCTCTCTTCAATTGCTGTAACCTTTGCACGGAAGCTCTCTGGCAATGATCGAAGGATTTTCCTCACTATCTTTGAGTCCTCCATCTTTTCACCCAAGTTGAACTTGCCAATAACCACCTCATTCAGCTTGCCATAGAATGACTCGTCTTCACTCATTTTTAGTTCTTCAAATCGAGTGGTTAGCATTTGCAACTTAGTGTCCTTCACCTTCTTCATGCCTTCATAGGTGGCTTCCAATATTTGCCACGCCTCCTTGGTAGTTGATGCGTGAGAAATCCTATGAAACTCATCGGGAAAAACACCACAAAAAAAAGCATTTAGTGCCTTGCTATTTGCATTGGATGCTGCAAGAGCTACCTTATCCTATGTGGATTTAGCGGCCTCCGGCCTAGTCCATCCTACATCTACTGCATCCCAAATAGTCTCATCAATTGAACATAGGAATGCCCTCATGCAGACTTTCCAAAATGCATAGTTTGCTTCCATCAAAATATGGTAGAGCATTGAGAGATTGAGATCGATCCATCTCAATGGGTCAAGGATTGCACTTAGGTAATTAAACCACAGCAAGTGCACCCGCTCTGATATCAATTGAATGTTCAAATAGTGTGTAAAACACATATAAACATTTAGACCCCTAATTTACAAATTACCAACATAAGCTTATAATCAAATAATGTATGTGCGGAATATGAAAATCAGCTAAAACAAAATTGGTAAAATAATCTAAACCGAAATTAATCATAACCACAGTAGTAATTAAAAGGCAAAGATTAAAGAAAGAGAGATGCAAGCACAAAGACAACACAATAATGTGTTATCGAAGAGGAAACTGAAGTCCTCAGTGAATAACCTCTCTGCCGCCCTTCAAGCGATCAATAATCTATTAGAGAATAAAGTTGGGTTACATAAATAGTAGAAGACCCACTAAGCCTAATCTACCCAGTACACCTAAGCCCTTCAAGCTTCTTGCTCCAACAAGTTACGCCGAACCTTATCTTCTCTAGCTTATCGGATCCCGCAATCGCCCATTGCATCAACCAAAATGAATTAGTCCCTTCTGAACTGCTTCCCAAGCACCAAAATACTTCCTCAATAATATAGGTATGGTGAGATAAGGATTTGGCTAAATGTACCTCTCAAGAATATATCAATGGAGAGGGTGAGAGTAAAGGAATTTGGAGAATCAAAGAATGAAAATTGTGGATGAGTCAATCTTGTTTTTCTCTAGGGTTTCTCTCTCAAAATTCTCTCTGAAAGCCTCTCTACATTTCGTGGGTATAAGGGAATTCATAGTAGGGTGTATGAGGAATGCGAAGAGTCAGTTACAACCAAACAGGGCATTTTGGCGACTCGAGCTCGCGACTAGAACAAGTCGCGAGTTTGAGTCGTGAGCTAACTGCCTAGCTAGATTGGAGGTTTTGTCCAATAGTGCAGTAGCTGGCATGACCCTTCAGCTCCCCCCGCATGCTTCACATGTGTGCCACCTTTGGCGACTCGCCAGTTGCGAGATCCAATTGCGAGGCTCTTTTTGAGTACACACTCTTGAGCTTTTCTTCACACTCTCTGACACACTACCCTTACATGATTCCCACCTAAATACAGGGTTTTTAAATGCTGAATTACAAGCAAATTTGAAACAAAATAAAGCCAAAAAACTGATTGAATAAATTCAACTTTACAGATAGGTCTTTAAAGAGAGAGAAAGGATTAACCTATTGGTGCATGCATGCCATTCTACACTCCCTATTTCTTTTCTTTCTCTATTCTCTCCGTTTTGTTACTTCGATTCTTTCCCACCTTTTTCTTTCTTTCTTAATGCTTGCTCATGTGGTGTTATGGTGATAGTGGTGCTGTGATTCTCTTCTAGAGGTTGCTATAGTTGTGGTGATGTTACTGTGCATAGCAAGGACCCTTTATATACTGCTTGTCGTGACTGGTTTTTACCATTTTAGCCTTAAACCACTTTTGTTTGGTTTAGGGTGTTCCTCCCGACCACCTACTGGTTTGTCAGCTATCCAGCCACCACCACTTACCTGTGTTAGCTGTGCCACTCCCCATTATCGGACAAAGAAGACTGTTTTGTTTGCTTGCTCACCATGGCATTCTTATCCACCATAGTGTGAGTATTCTCTCTTGTATCTCTCATGGCATACGCCTAGTGGTTCCAACTCATCCTTCCTTCTTTTGGGTGGTATGTCATCCCAGCAGGACATTACCCCCAAAAGAATATGAGTAGGAACCCCAAAATAGGTTTTCCCTTCTCCCCATCGCTAGACTATACCCTCTCTTACCTTTGGCCTATGATCCACCACTCCTCTATTAGATGGGTACAGGATGGTAGTGCTTGGACCTTACGCGCGCTCCACTTCCTGTGTACGTTAAAAGCTTGTCTGCTGCTCATGCATTTACCATGGTCTAAAGGCTTATTCGTGCATCTTGCCGCTCATCCTTGACTTCTTATGGCATGAACTATTTTTTGATTTTCCATTCTTTATTGGCTTGCTTCTTTCAGGGGTTAGGTGTGCTTGATCGTGGGTTTTCCCCTTTTTAGCCCATCCTCTGCTCCTTTTGTAGTTTTGTAGTCATTCCTACCATACCACTCCGATATTCTTGCCATGGTGTTATTTGACCCGTACTTGCTGGGCCTCTTTGGGCCTGCTACCTGTTCTTCTCTCAATGACTCAATATGGTCATTGGATTTATACTCATGCTACGTTGGGCTTTCTTAACTCATTACATTGCTTGTAGGCTTCTTTGTCTCATATCTTTCTTCTTGAGCATCCTTGCCCGATTTGATTTCCTTGGGCATCCTTGGCCCATTTTCTAACTCTGCATTCCCATGGGCTTTTACTAACTTTTTTGGGCTTTCCTGACCCAATTACCTTATTCTTCATCCTTGGGGCTCATGGGTATTTCACCAACCCCTTGCTTTCTTACTTCATTACCTCGGGCTTGTTGTGGCCCATTCTTACTTTTCTACATCTCATAATGCCCATAAGGTTACTACTTCTCTTTTTGGGCTCCTTTAGGCCCATTTGCTTTCCTCAAGACCAATTTATTTACTTTATGAGCCTATAATCCATTGTACCTGCCATTTGGGCTTAATGGTTTTTCTATTAATCCACTAACTCTACTCTGCCCATATTATTGGGCTTCTTCCTGCTACTGGTCTTCCAAAACGAGCATCAACAATGTTTTACTTCATACATTGTAGGTACTAAAAATGGGCTTTCAAGCTTTCATCTTTTCGTTTATGGCGGTGGCTGGTAGGATACATGCCAAACATGTATGTCATCCACTTGATGACCACAAAAAAAGTTTCCATGTAGATCTCTTTGCATTCTTGAAATTTTTACTCCAACACAGTTATACAAGAACAAATTTTATGGTCACAAAAATTCACTTTCACCTGAGGTTAAAAAATTTGTGGCTAAGGTGTTGTAAGTTATGACAAATATGCGAAAAATTGTCAGGGTTTATTCATAAATTCCATATGGCAATGCCACAACAACATATAACTATTACAAATTCCAGTATAGAATTCCATTGAAAGTTGAAGATAGCACAATATTGAGCATATATGATAATTTCATATAATAATAATCTCTCAGACTATCACACATACACACAAAATAAAAATAAAAATTTAATATAATATTCTTTAAAATCTCATACTCAATAGCTTTCATATGCATCGCACGGGTTAACAACTAGTAATAATAATAATAATAATAATAATAGTTGTTGTAGTAGTAGCAGTAATAGTAGTAGTAGTAATAGTAGGAATTACTCTTAGAATTATAAATTAAATATTCGAGACCACGGTAGGCAACATGAAATCATGAATGTAGGAATGCTTTCAAGAAGTCATATACTCTCGTATGCACTAATGCAGCTTCATAAGATCAATTTCAGAGAACTTATTAGTGGTTGCATGTATAACTTCAATGAAAATAGGATTTTACATTTTCTATTCCACTTGCATCATTCAATTGATCATATTTGTACCGCTCACTCACTTTAGATTTGGTACGGTTTTCCTGCATATAGCCAAACTCTCTCATCAAATTATTTAAGGCATGTTCTCATCCAATCCTTCCAAAATACATAATTATTCCTTCAAAACGAGGGAACATTGAAGGACCATGCTTTATCCACTACAACAGAAGTCAATGATGAAACTCAGGAAAATGTTCTTAAACAAATACACCTATGCTGTAATACTAATAAAATAAATCAATTTAATAGTAGATTAATTGAGTTAATTTATCATTTATTCCAAACAAATAGTAGAAACAGTTATTTCAACCACTAATATTATCATCTTAAAAGTAACAACAAGCAATATAAACAGTAAAACCTCACAAATGTTGGCGACGATAAGTGAAGTGAAAAAACCAATAAATAAATAAAACCATTCTTACATGAGGAGGAAAAAAAGAAGAGAAAAAGAAAAAGAAAAAAAGAGTTGGTATGAAATTGATTGAACATGACAAGGGGGCCAAGATGTTCCTTATTCCTTTGTCATACAATTCACACCTTAAATTATCATGGACTCTGTGAAGTCTAGTTGATACTATGCACATCATGGGACCTAGTGATATTTAAGGTACCACATATTGTTAAGGAAATTGATAATTATTTGAAAAAGAATGTAACTTTGACGAATATTAAAAACCATTTTATTAAATTGATAATTGTCATGGTCAAAGGACTTTGTTTCCCAAATAATTTTTCTTTTTGTAAATCACACACTCATGTTCAAGTACACAACACACGCTAACATACTCTAAAATAGGGCTATCCACAACCTGCCCGGACCTGAAAAACCGCCCGAAACCCGATCATCTTCACACGAAACTACCCGATCAAAGCTTGGTTACAGTCAGACGTGGGTCGCCGGCGCAAGCATCGGAGACCATCGGTTCGAGTTGCGGGTTGGCTGTCTTAGAAACCGATGAACCCAACCTGCCCGATGAGCTATTCTTCCCTTGTTGGAAATCACAAACTCAGCCAAAAACTGGTAAGTCCAAACCCTTAAGTCCAATGATATAGGCAGATTTCGGCCAGATCCATCAAGATCTCGGCTCGATCTTTATAGATATAGGGAAATATCGGCCAAATCTCGTTAGATCCGACCAAATTTGACAAGATCCAACAATATTTTGGCCAAAATTCGGCCAGATTTTGCTCCACTCCGACCAACCTGAAACTGACCGATATGGACCCGAAACTGATACAACCCAAATCGGCAAACCCGAAACTCGAACCAAGTTGGTTGTGGGTTAAACTTTTCCCCAGAAGACTTTGTAAACTTTCAAGATGAAACCAGTCTTAAAACAAAAATTCACACCCCTTCTCTTGTAAACAATCTATACAAAATATTTTAACAATTATTACCTATTTTAAAAATAAATAATAAAAAAACTTAATTAGCCAATGCAATTGAAGCAAAACATATAAGATAATTCTTTCTTTCTTTTCATGGCTCATATGTATCCTTTTTTCAGTTGTTGAAATTTTGCCCTAGATAACTAGGGCATATACAGAGCACTTATAGTTTAGTTGGGTATAAAAATTAACAACCAATTTGATAGTACTAACGGGTGTCCAATTGCAATATTCAGAGTATAAAGAAGACATATAAGGTGTATGGGACAGAAGATTTATGTTCTACTTTACCAAGGTTGGTAAAGTTTTTCATAACTTAGGGTATGTAGAACCTATGATTTGTGTAAACTAGCCACAGTTCTACGCCAACTATTAAGATGGTGAGATGTTTCACTTACTAGTTGCTAATTGATTGAAAGAGATATGGTCCTCAGTGACAACGATGACCTCTGAAGTTTGAGGTAATGTAATCCAGAACCAAAAAAAAAACTATTTTATAATAATTATGATAGGCACACATACAAGAGACTAATTGATTAGAATTTAGAAAGGACCATCCTCCAAAATGGAAGAGTAAAATTATTTGTTGACTAGAAAATTAAATCAGTACCAACGCGTAAGTCAAGAGTAGAACATATGATCCATGTAAACTGGCACTAGTCCCATGCCAACTACGAAGATGGTGAGAAGTTTCACTTATTAGTTGCTAGTTGATTGAAGAAGATATGGTCCTCAATAACCACAGGTGTGACCTTGACATTTGAGATAATGAAACTAGAACAAAAAATAATAATAATAACAACTGTAAAGATGGAGAGATGTTTCGCTTGCTAGTTGCTAATTGATTGAAGGAGACATGGTCCTCAGTGACCGCAATGACCTTTGAAGTTTGAAATAATGTAAAAAAAAAAAAAAAAACTATCTTATAATAATTATGATAGGCACACGTACAAGAGACTGATTGATTAGAATTTAGAAAGGACCACCCTCCAAAATGGAATAGTAAAATTATTTGTTGACTAGAAAATTAAATTAGTACCAACGCATAAGTCATGAGTAGAACATATGATCCGTGTAAATTGGCCCTAGTCCCATGCCAACTACGAAGATGGTGAGAAGTTCACTTACTAGTTGCTAGTTGATTGAAAATGCTATGGTCCTCAATAACCACAGGTGTGACCTTGATGTTTGAGATAATGAAATCAGAACATAATAATAATAATAATAATAATAATAATAATAATAATAATTAATTAAATAAATAAAACCCCCATCTTATTCTTAATCAAATATGCAATAATTATGATAAGCTCACACAAAAGGCTGATTGGTTATAATTTTAGAAAGGATCACAGTAGGAAACATGAATTGGTATGCACCACTCTTCCCTTTTAGTTTTTGGTTTTTGTCCAACCTTTCCCTACATATAGCCAAACTCTCTCATCCAATAATTTTATGAGGGCCTTTCAAGTTTTAATATACATAATTGTTCCCTAAAAACGAGGGAAACAATGAGGAATTGTACTTTATCCATGATAGTATGGGTTAAGGATTACACTCATGAAAAAGTTCCTAAAGAAGTATACCTATACTCTGATACCAATTGAAAATTTCAATTTAGACCCCAAAATATTTAGGTAGTAGATTAATTGCATTAATTTATAATTCACTCCAAACAAATTGCACAAAAGGGTATTTCAACCTCCGGAAATATCATCTTAAAAGCAACAATAAAAACTCACACTGATTTTGGCGATGAAGTGAAGTGAAAAACATGTTATAAAAATAAATAAATAAAAACATCCTCAATAGTAAAAACATTACAAGGATCCAGCCTCTTATAAAAGTCACCATAGAAAAAGCAGTATAAAGTATAAACAATAAAACTATTAGGACATATGTGATTCACTTGTTAGGAACATATGTCACTATTTTATGTAATTGGCTAATCTTTTAACGAAACGCACTTTACTTGTATTTGGGTAGATCTAGGATGTGTTTAATACTTCAAGAAACTTTGTTTCAAGTTCAAGTGTTAAAGCCATGCAAGTCTGTCCAAGATTCAAGTGCAAAAAGTGCTATTCATTAAAGCTCGACAGCTAGTTTGACAGCTAGCCATCTGTTAAGACTGAAGAGCTGTTCTAGCTCGTGGCTCAACAACAGCTCAACAAATAGGCATCTGTCGAGGTTTATGAAAAACAGAGTTTCAGTTCTGTTTTAACTCCAATCCGTGATTATGTGTTTGGGTTTTCTTTTCTCACAACCCTAGACATATAAAATAATTATTTTAAGGGTTGTCAAATGTGACACAAGTTGCACAAGTGTTGAGCAAAGTTTGTTCAAGCAAATTGTGACCGGAGACAGAATTTTCCTTAGTTCATCTTTCTTGTGAAGAAGCTACTATGTTTGTACACCGTAGGGTTTTGTGACCAAGGAGCTTCTCGATTTTCATCGTGTGATGAACTGAAAAACTTTGTAGTCAACAACCTTCTCTAGTTGGTGATTGAAGTCGCGTACTAGGATCTGCGCTATTGGTTAGTCACATACTAGGAGCTATGCATTACAAGGAGATATTGTCACTACAGGTTAAGTCCAATTGGATATTGGGGTAAGGGTTCAACTATAGTTTGGTATAAGGTATTGGGATTCCTTTACTTGTAACCGCTTGTTATGATAATAGTGGATTCTCAAGAGTGGAGACCTTAAAATCACCCGGTGGGGTTTTTGCCATGTAGGTTTTCCCCATTTGTAAACAAATCACCATGTCAATTTATTTTCCGCTCCATACTTAGTTTAATTGGTGATTTTTTTGTGCTACCACGCGTTTGCATTTTAATTTGATTATTAATCAATTAATTCATCACAAAAGGTCAATTCATTTTTGGCGTATCAAGTGGTATGCACACTTTGATTAGGGTTAATCTTTATGTGTGATCCATTGACCCCTGTTTGTCATGGATAGAGGACAATCTCTTATCATACCTCCTTTATTTGATGGTACTAACTATGTATACTGGAAAGTACGCATAAGAGCTTTCTTGCAGTCTCTAGATGAGAAGGTGTAATAAGCTGTAGAGATTGGCTAGACCAAGCCGAAGAAAGCGTTGGTCGATTGGGATGATGCTAAGATTAAGGCGGCAAATTTCAACAGCAAAGCATTGAATGCCTTATTTAGTGTGGTCACTAATAAGGAGTTCAAGAAGATATCCTCCACTGAAACTGCAAAGGAAGTATGGACCATTCTCTAGACAACCTATGAGAGAACAAAGGCTGTTAAGGACTCGAAGCTTTAAAGGCTCATTATTAGCTTCGAAGAGATCAAGATGGAGGAGGATGAGTCGTTTGATGAGTTCTATGCCAAACTCAAGGAAATAGTAAACTCAGCTTTTAATCTTCGGAAAACCATTCCAGAACCCAAGATTATGAGAAAGGTGCTTAGATCTCTACCCAAGAGATTCTATGCCAAGATTACCACGATCGAGGAATCAAAGGACATTGACAAGATTCCTTTGACAGAGCTGGTTGGTAATTTGCAGACCTATGAGATAGGTTTAACAAGAATTGGTAAGTTGGGTAAGGGTAAGAGCATGGCATTGAAGGCCAAGAGCAGTGATACTAATGAGTCTTCAGACGATGAGGATTCTAAGATCAAGTCTAACATTACAAGGCAATTCAAGAAGTTCATCAAGAATGCCAATGGGAAGGGCTTTGACAAGGACTGTAGACAATTCAGTTCTTCTCAGTTTAAGAGCCAAGATAAAGGGAAGGATGCTAGGGATGACGGTCAGTATACTGTTCCTTCAGGACCAAAGTGCTTTGGGTGTCAAGATGAGAAGGTGTAATAAGCTGTAGAGATTGGCTAGACCAAGCCGAAGAAAGCGTTGGTCGATTGGGATGATGCTAAGATTAAGGCGGCAAATTTCAACAGCAAAGCATTGAATGCCTTATTTAGTGTGGTCACCAATAAGGAGTTCAAGAAGATATCCTCCACTGAAACTGCAAAGGAAGCATGGACCATTCTCTAGACAACCTATGAGAGAACAAAGGCTGTTAAGGACTCGAAGCTTTAAAGGCTCATTATTAGCTTCGAAGAGATCAAGATGGAGGAGGATGAGTCGTTTGATGAGTTCTATGCCAAACTTAAGGAAATAGTAAACTCAGCTTTTAATCTTGGGGAAACCATTCCAGAATCCAAGATTGTGAGAAAGGTGCTTAGATCTCTACCCAAGAGATTGCATGCCAAGATCATCACAATCGAGGAATCAAAGGACATTGACAAGATTCCTTTGACAGAGCTGGTTGGTAATCTGCAGACCTATGAGTTAGGTTTAACAAGAATTGGTAAGTCGGGTAAGGGCAAGAGCATGGCATTAAAGGCCAAGAGCAGTGATACTGATGAGTCTTCAGACGATGAGGATTCTAAGATGAAGTCTAATATTACAAGGCAATTCAAGAAGTTCATGAAGAATGCCAATGGGAAAGGCTTCGACAAGGACCGTAGACAATTCAGTTCTTCTCATTTCAAGAGCCAAGATAAAGGGAAGAAGGATGTTAGGGATGGCAGTCAGTATACTGTTTCTTCAGGACCAAAGTGCTTTGGGTGTCAAGGCTTCGGTCACATGAAACAAGAGTTCCCTACATATCTCAAGACCATTGGGAAAAGCAAGGCACTTGCTACTACATTAAGCAACACCGAGCCAGAAGATGAGTCCAACAATAAGGATAATGGAATCCTGAATGCCTTCACTGCCACTATCAATCCTATTGAGGGGATTGTTGAAGATGTGGATGAAGAAGAGGAATTGGTGGAGTCCAAGTTTGAGAAGATGGATGAACAGGAAGACATCCACACAACCTATGCAAAGTTATACAAGGTCTCAGAAAAGCATGAGAAGTTGTATAGTTTGACCACCAAAAAGCTTAGTAATGTGGAGCTTGAGCATGAAGAGATTTTCACAAAATTTGATGAAGTCAATCAGACTATTGGAGCACTGAGGTTTGAGAATAACTTCTTGGCTGAGAAAATAAAAAAGCTTAAGGCAGAACTGTTCCAAGTCAAAGCTCAGTTGGAAAGGACCTCAAGCGCTAAGCTCAATGAAATGCTTAGTCTTCAGAAATCTGCTTTTGATCTAACCGATTTAGGGTATGATTTCTCTTCTCCTAGTATTGCTTCTACTAGTACTACTATTTTTGTTCCTCTTGCTAATAATGTTGAAATTGAGAACACTAATGTCAAAACTGATTTAGCTAGTGAGAACATAGACAAGAGTAAATCTATCTTAGGAGCACCCCCTAAACAGGATAAGAAATAAGCTAAAAACCATAGGGCTAAGAAGGCTAACTCTCAAAAGCCTAAACAGAAGAAGCAGCATTTCTGTCATCACTATGGAGCAGCTAGTTATACTCGACCTAATTGCTATAAGTGGTTAGCCACTTAACAGAGCAATGGTATGATCGCATCGAGAAACCAGAATTAGTTTCCATCCTCTTTTGCTCCCTTTGGAGATCTTCTCAAAGCTTTCATGTTCCTTTTGAACTTGAACAGTTTTAATTCTTCCCCTTCACTACCGGATCAAGGATTTGCTAGACGGAAAGGTTCTTCCAAGGTGTGAAAGGAAAATGGCTCCAAGTGATTCTGTCACTTTTTCTCTCTCTCCCCCTCTTGTTTTTGTTTTTGCATTACTTGTGTGTTTTGCTATACTGTTTTGAGTCAGTCTAGTTTTATGCTTTGCTTTGTTTAACATGTTTTTGTTTGTTTTTAGTTTTGTTTATTTTGTTTTTCATATTAAAAAAAATTCAGAAAAATACAAAAACAATGTATGTTTTGTGTACATTGGTACTTGCGTACCTTGGATGGCCATTGAAACAAAATTTTCTAAACTTTGTATCCTTTGTAGCTTAGATGAGCATCTTTATGCATAACTAAGCAAGTGAGCTTTGTGGCTCGTGTTTGTGATGAGTAAAATTAAGTAATCTTTTGTACTTAACACTCCTATCACTCCTATCTCACCACTATTGCCTGCCAATCATGAAATGACATCTGTATGCTTCAGCATAGCAAAAGTGCAATGTTAATGATATTTGTATGCTTCGGCATAGCAAAGTTGGAATGTCAAATGCATAACATCATTAGGTATTTCTTTTCTCTCTCTTATATGCCCATGGATGATTTGTTTAAAATGAAAAATTTGCAAAGAAAATAAAAAGCAGAAAGATCAAAATGCTTTATATATGATTGCAAGCGTGTATTCTAGAAGATGTGGGAGTTATAGAATGTACCTTGAAGGTGATAGTCCCCATCAAATAGTTATGACTGTTTGTGAGTTAAAGTGATTTTCTCATATCTCAAATCATCGTAACATGTATACATTTATGCAATCTTGCGATGTTTTTCACACACAACATGCAATATTCTTTGCTACTCTTGATACATGTGCAGGTACAATGTGATTTGGCCATCACAAGGAATACATGTGTTAATGTATGCTCACTAAACTGTCTTGACTTGTTTTTGAAATATAAAATTGGTTAAACTTGTTTAGTGTATGTATGTGTTTTTGAGATCTATGTGCTTAACATTTTTATTGAGAGATGATTTTGGAGAGTTCAAAATGTTGATTGGATCATTGGTTGAGTTGCATGTTTGATTGCATTCATGTTTGTGTTTTTCTCTTCTTGAAAAATTGTTTTTAAGCAATCTCGACAGTTGTTTTTCTATCGAGTTATTTTCCTCGACACCTTTCCATACTTGGCTTATCTATCGAGTTATTCAATTTTTTTTCATTGCAATCTCAACACCTCTCAATAGCTAGGTGGATCAATAGAGAAAGTTTATGTCCCTTCGATACCTCCTCGATCCATCGAGCTTGTTTTGTTGTGGACACCTCTCGATAGCTGCATCTGTCAAAACTTTTAAAGCTTGACACCTCTCGACACTTGCTATCTGTTGAGATTTACTGAACCTCTATGTATTCATTCAACGCGATTTGGTCTTCATTTTCTCGATCTCTCTCAATTTGTTCATGTCTTTTCACCTCCTAAACTTCTCTCTCTCTCACTCCAAACTTCATCCCAAGTTGATTTTCGGCCTTAATCAAGTTTCTCTTCACTTGGTAAGTGTCTAAATCCTTCATTCTTCATGCATTTCATGCATTAGACCTAGTTTTTTGGGTTTTGAAAATTTTTTGGGGTTTTTCAAAATTGATGAAGTTCTTGTGAAATTTTTGGGTTGGTTTTTGTGAAAATGCTTTAAAATATTCATGCATTGCATCCCATGTGCATTATAACTATATTTTCATGCATTTAGATGTGTGTTATATATGTTGAATTGATTGTGTGCTGGTAGGTTTGGATTGGGCTGAGCCCATGATGCAATTTCTATTGCATGTCATATGTTCATGCATTTTCATGCATACGTCCTTTACATTCAATATATTTTTATATATTTGAACTGTTTTAGGACTTTTCTTAGTGTTTCTTTCTCCCTCCCCCCCTCCCCCTCACTCTCTAGTTTATGTTAGTGCGTCATGGCACCGAAATGTAAGTTTGCTCCGTCCCGGAACCCTTTCCATTTTGAGGCATCGACTTCTTCTGATCCTACACCCTCTTCTATTTGGTTCCATGATGAGGATGCCCGAAAGGACTTCTCGGAGAACTTTTATAGACGAGGCGTTCATTCGGAATGCCAAGTCATTTTGTTGGACTTCTCTGACATTGACCTACCCACTGTCATTCATAGTTGGGGTTGGGAGTCATTGTGTGACGTCCTGATCACATGTCTATCTATGTTGATCTAGGAGTTTTACTCCAACATGCATGGATTCGATTATTCAGTACCTCTCTTTGTTACTCGCGTTCAAGGTATGCGCATAGTTGTCACACCAGATATTGTATCTGATGTGCTCCGTGTCTCAAGGGTAGAGCATCCTGACTACCCCGATTATGAGCGTCTGAGGACTATATCCAAAGATGAGCTTATTTTTGCTTTCTGTGAGTACCCTTCAGTTCATTTACTGTTCGGCCTTTGCTAAAGGCCCTCGGTTTTTTAACATGGTTATGACTTTTGTTCTTTATCCCCTTTCTCATTATAACTCTATTACAGAGCCGTGTGCTCGATTTTTGCTTTCTTTGATAGAGCATTTCACTATAGATTTTCCCTCTCATTTCATTCTTTCTATCATAGATGTCTATAGGGATACAACGTCCCGTGATAAACTCATCTTTCCTTCCGCTATCACAAGGCTTTTATGCCATTTTTCTGTTCCCTTTCCCGTTTCCAACCACTTTCACGTTATGTGTGTCATTGATGTCACTACCGTTAAACGAAGCGAGGTGTAGTTTCGTTCGAGGCGGTCTAAGTCGGCAGCTCTTCCCACTCCTTCAGCTTCATCCACCTCTGCTCCCTCTACTTCTATAGGAGGTGTGAATTTGGATGCGATCATGGTGCAGCTTCAACACATGGATGCTCATCTTGATACACTCTCTACTAAGTTGTATTAGGTGAACACCCATGTAGGCCGTATTGCTAGATGGCAGGCTCACCTTGGTGGTTTTGTAGTTTTGTGTACCCTTCTAGTTTTGTAGTTTTGGTCTTGTGACCGTTTTGACATACATTGTACTTATATTCTTTTTATATTGATGTATGTTCTTTCACCTATCCTTACATGTGTTGTTTCTTTTCTTTCTTTATACACATGGCTCTTATTATCTTGTATGCAATCTATTATTTCTGTTTCACACAAAGATGCCTTGATGAGTTTTGTTTAAAGTGTTTCAGAAATACAGGTTGTCAAAGTCTACTTGCCATAAACTCTTTTTTTGCAAAGTTTTTCAAGAGTTTATGTTAGGATAGATTTTATTGTATTTAACAAGTGAATATGAGTTAAGTGATTTATGACTTTTCTCATATGTTCATTTGTTTGTTGTGGTTTTGTCACGGATTTCCAAAGGGGGAGATTGTTAGGGCATATGTGATTCACTTATTAGGAACATATGTCACTATTTTATGTAATTGGCTAATCCTTAAAAAAAAAACGCACTTTACTTGTATTTGAATAGATCTAGGATGTGTTTAATACTTCAAAAAACTTTGTTTCAACTTCAAGTGTTAAAGCAATGCAAGTCTGTCCAAGATTCAAGTGCAAAAAGTGTTGTTTATTAAAGCTTGATAGCTAGCCATCTATAGAGATTGAAGAGCTCTTCTAGCCTGTGGCTCAATAGCAGCTCGACAGATAGGCATTTGTCGAGGTTTATGAAAAATAGAGTTTTAGTTCTGTTTTGAGTCCAATATGTGATTATGTGTTTAGGCTTTCTTTTCTCACAACCCTAGACATATAAAAGAATTATTTTAAGGGCCATCAAAGGTAACACAAGTTGCACAAGTGTTGAGCAAAGTTTGTTCAAGCAAATTGTGACCGGAGACAGAATTTGCCCTAGTTCATCTTTCTTGTGAAGAAGCTGCTGTGTTTGTACACCATAGGGTTTATGACCAAGAAGCTTCTCAATCTTCATCGTGTGATGAACTGAAGAACTTTGTAGCCAACAACCATTTCTAGTTGGTGATTGAAGTCGCGTACTGGAATCCGCGCAATTGGTTAGTCACGTACTGGGAGCCATGCATTACAAGGAGAGATTGTCACTACATAACAAGTTCAATTGGGTATTGGGGTAAGGGTTCAACTGTAGGTTTGTATAAGGTACTAGGATTCCTTTACTTATAACCGCTTGTTGTGATAATAGTGGATTCTCGGGAGTGATGGCCTTAAAATCACCCGGTAGAGTTTTTGCTGTGTAGGTTTTCTCTATTCGTAAACAAATCACCATGTCAATTTATTTTCTACTACATACTTATTTTAATTGGTGATTTGTTTGTACTACCACGCATTTGCATGTTAATTTGATTAATTAATCAATTAATTCATCACAATGAGTCAATTCATTTTTGGCCTATCAGAAACCCCACTCGGATTTTGGTGATGAAGTGAAGTGGAAAACAAATTACAAAAATAAATAAAGAAATAAAAACCCTCCTCAATAGAAAAAACATTATAAGGATCCAGCCTCTTATAAAAGTCACTACAGAAAAAGCAATTATAACTCAAAAAACCTTTGCACAACTAGACTCTTTATGGTAACTTCCATGAATGCCACATTTGCCTTCGCAATGGCTCCAAAACCTTTTTAATCTTTCTAATACGAATCTCCTCCACCAATGAACCCTATTTGCATCCTGAAACTCTAGTACTCCTAGGAACTTAAGAACTTACAACAGTGAACTTAGTGTAATAAAAATCTCTATGGTTTCAAAGCACCCAATCAATTATAACTTTTGAATTACAACTTTTACTAGGTACAAGAAAAATTTTCCAGTTTTTGTCTCAAGATGAAAAGCTTCAAGATGTGAATAGATATATAGCCTTGGGTAGGACAACCTTTCTACTACAGAAAAGTCATGCAACATGTGTACTATTATGTCTTTAAGAGCATCTCCAACAGCTACTGTAAAGCCATTTTTGGAGAACCAAACGGTACTATTCATGCTCCAGCGGCTTCTCCATACGCGCAAGTTCTGTAAATTTTATTTTGAAGTTGCTACAGTAGTTCTCTTATTTTAGAGAACACTGTAGCAACTCTATTCCCGTTTATATATTAAAAAATTAAACAGTGGTATTTAATTTATAATTCTTTCTCTCTCCCAAACGTTTTTCCTTCTTCTCTATTGTCTGGTTTCTCTTCAGAAAGCTCCCTCTCTTCAAAAATGCCGCTCTCACGAAATCAACCCTCGCTGCTGCTCTCTCTCACAAAAATCTCGCACCGTGTCTTTCACAAAAGAACTCGCACCGTGTCTTTCAATCGAAGTCCGCTCAACCACCTGTGACAAAGAATAGAGTTCTGAAGCTCAACCTTGAATATCGGTACCCAAAATTTTGATTTAATCCGGTTTTTGTCATTTTTGAATTTATTGGTTTATCGTACGAGTTCTAAAGCTCACCCTTTTCTATTGTTCTTTGCCCCTATCTGGGTTTAAATTTTGGGTTTTGGTTCTTTTCTCAATGCCTGTCTTTCACTCTGTTCTTGATCTTTTCTCTATTTTTTCTATTTAATTAATCTTATTAGAGTCAATAAATTAATCTTAACCTTGAATATCGGTACCCAGACAAAAAAAAAAAAACAAAAAAACAAAAAAACAAAAAAAACCCAAAAAAAAACATTGAGAATCTGAATATCGGTACCTAAACTTTAATCTTATTATGTCTCTGTTTTTTTTTTTTTTTTTTGGTGTGGAAATATTGAGAATCTGAATTCTAGCTTTTTTTTGTAGCTGAAATTGTGATGGCAATGATGTTTGATCGATGAATTCATATTGGGTTTTGCATGTTTGTCATTTTTGCTTGGTGGGTTTTTGATATCTATGTGGTTGGAATGGTTTTTGGAAAATGTTTTCTGGGAAATGTGTGTGTAAATAATTCTACGGATGAAAATGTAAGTGACTAAGCTAATGGTTTATGTTGCATTGAGTTGTGTAGTTCTAGAATGTGGTAATTTATGTTGCTTGGTTCCATGAGATTTTGTCAAAATTGTTTTTGAATGTACAATTTTAATTGTGAGATCTCTTGTGCTGTTAATATTTTGGGCTGAGAATGAAAATTTATAGACAGCTTTTGGGTTGAGTTTTTTAGAATGTGGCGATCATTGTAGTTTTTTACACATTATAGAATTATTGTTTCTGTGTAACTGAATGTAAATTATTGTTTTTGTTTTTGTTACTAGGAATAGATTCGAGTATTCCAGGCTCTATGCTGCGGTGTGTGTGTGTGTGTGCGTGTTGCGGTGTGTGTGTGTGTGTGTGTGCTGCTGCTGCTGCTGTGTGTGTGTGTGTGTGTGTGTGTGTGTGTGCTGCGGTGTGTGTGTGTATGCTGCTGCTCTGTGTGTGTGTGTGTGTGTGTGTGTGTGTGTGTGTGTGTGTGCTGCTGTTGTGTGTGTGTGCTGCAGTGTGTGGTGTGTGTGTGTGTGTGTGTTGATGTGTGTGTGTGTGTTGCTGCTGTGTGTGTGTGCTGCGGTGTGTGTGTGTGTGCTGCTGCTGCGTGTGTGTGTGTGCTACTGCTGTGTGTGCGCTGCTATGTGTGTGTGTGTGTGTGTGTGTGTGTGTGTGTGTGTGTGTGTGTGTGTGTGTGTTGCTGTGTGTGTGTGTGTGTGTGTGTGTGTGCTGCTGTGTGTGTGTGTGTGCTGCAGTGTGTGTGTGTGTGTGCTGCGGTGTGTGTGTGTGTGTGTGTGCGTGTGTTCTGCTGTGTGTGTGTGTGTGCTGCTGCTGCTGCCCCTATATAGGGGTTGTGTTGCTATGAAAGTGCTTTTGTGCGTGTGCTGTTGGGAGATTTAAAAATATAGCTGTTAGGAATGAATAGAGAAAGAATAAAAAAATATTAAAGAATAAAGAAAGGTTAAAGAAATAATGAAGAAATAATATTTAAATGAGATAGAGAATATAATAGAGAATCTGTTGGAAAGTAGATTTGAAAAAGTGGGTAGTTAAAGGTAAAAGTTACTATTCATTCTCCAAATAGTACAAAAATTTGGAGAAGCTGCTGGAGATGCTCTAAGTTGCACTAGGAAGTAAAACTCTACAAATCTCGCTCGAGTGAATGGGAACATCTCACGAGTGTCTTAAGTTTATGTTTCTTGATTAATGATTGCATGATGAGTGAATCTTCTTTAAGCTAAAGCAAACCTTTATGTCTTCAATTTTCTTGGGACATTCTTTAACGGATTTAAACAGTACTACGTAATCTAACTAAGTTTATTTCGTTACAATACCAGCCATGATTTGTAAATATGGAATTTGGTAATATTTAAAACCAAAGAACGAGCTCTTAAATCCTTAATAAGGGGCTTGTTTAAGCCACAAGGAATATTTTCTGGCATCCACGGGAAAAATAAGATGAGCACTCTTTGAAATTTTTATACACTACTAAATAGTCTAAATACCCTAAGACTACAACCACTAATTTAATCATATTAGCATTTTGTAAAATAATTTGTGAGTTTAGCATTTTCCATTTATAATAGAATTTCAATTTTAGGCTAAAAATGTTTCCAAAAAAAAAAAAAAAAAGGCTAAAAAAAGGAAATTTTGCCAAAAAAAATCTCATTTATCACATCATTTTACCACATCATTTTACAATATCTCATTTATCAGATGTTCTATGTTTCAATTCTATACATTAAAATAATATTTACAACACATTAAAATAATATATTAAACTACTCCCCCATCATCATCATCATCATCATAATCAATAACAACAACAACCACCACGGCTGCAATAACGCCGACAGCCACCATCGGCACAAACACACATCCACCAACACCACCTTATAAAAAATAAAAATAAAAATAAAAAACCACAACTAGAAAATTGTTGCGACCACAACCACCAGGAAAAAAAAAATAAAAAAAAAATAAACAACCACCAAAATCAACCCACAACTGCCGCCACCCACCAACATTAGCCCATCACAACCCATGAAAATCAACCCACAAATCACAACCACCAAAACAGAAAAACAAAAACAAAAACAAAAAACACAACCCACCACTAACCCACTGCATCCCACACACCCACCCACCCACCGCCAACCCATCCTTCGAAACCCATTCATAGGCTGGCCCTCCCACCACCGATTTCGCACATCAGAACCCACCACCACCAATTTACCCATCACTAGCCGACCCACCCGCCCACAGGCGAACCCACCAATTAGCTACAAAACTATTTTGAGTGGAATTATAGATATGGGTCTTTGTCTTTTGCCTTTTTGTTTAGGACATTTGAGATAATAGAACAAAGTGATTTATGGGTGGGTGATCAGGCCATGGGTTGCTGTGGATGTGGTGGTCAAGTTCGTGGGTCGGGATGGGTTGGAGTGGTTGTGTTGTGGCGGTTGGGATGGGTTGGCGGTCGGCGATGTGCTCTAGAGAAAGGAAGAAAGAAGCTAAGAGTGAGAATGAGCGAGGAAGAGAGACTCAGGCAAATGGAAGAAAGAACAGACAAGTGAGTGAGGAGAGAGAAAAGTAAGAATAAAAAAGGAATAAAGTTTGAGAGAGGAGAGAGAAAAGAGAATAAAATAATAATAAAATTTTTACAATTGTGAGTCGTATGCTTCTATATATGAGACGGCACAATTCATATTTGTCAAAAATTTTGGCATTTAGAACACCTCATGAGAGTGTTTTTTTGGGGTTTAGTGTGCCAAATGTGTCATATTATAGCATTTAACACATTTAACACACCTGCTACGAATGCTCTTAGAGGTCAATTTAGATTAAAATACTCTTTAAATAAACTCTCTAAAATAATGAGATAAAGCTTTGTTTTACAAAATTCTGTAAATTATAAAAATAAAAATAATAAATTAATAAGAGGTACTTTTTTATAAGCATCACCTTGCTCATATAGTCATATTTGATATAAGAAAACTTGAAGTCTCTGATGTGAGTACAAGATTAATTATTATAATCATCGAGGACCTCTAGTTTAAAAATACTTACTCTAATTCGGGGATGATTTCTAAATCTAGATCTAGATGCCTTGCAAGCGTACTTGCATTGATTCTTGTAGTGCTTGTAGAGGCAAAGGGATTTGGAGGCATTGTCAAGTTATCTCCATCACCCTCCAACATTTGAACCCCAACTTTCATGGAAGGACGATCCATTGGGTGCCATTGGATACACCAAAGTCCCACAATTGCTAGTTTCTTTGCAATTTTAGCATCTCCATTATCCTCAACATAGACTTGTAAGTCTTCCTTTTTCTCTAATAGATTGTATATCCATTCTGGAAAATATATTTGGCTAGTGTTCTCCACAGTTACACCAAAATTTTTCCTACCTCCAACCATTTCAAGCAACAATATTCCAAAACTGTAAACATCTGATTTATAAGACACACACCCAAAGTTCCTAGAGAACACTTCTGGTGCAATGTAACCCATGGTCCCCCTAGCTGTGGTCATGGACACTGCACTCTGATCCTTTGCACACAACTTGGCTAGACCAAAATCAGAAATTTTTGGATTGAAATTTTGGTCTAGCAAAATATTATGAGGTTTGATATCAAAATGGAGAATTCGTTGATCACACCCTTGGTGAAGATATTCGATTCCTTTTGCTATGCCAAGAGCAATGTCTTGTTGTTTTTCCCAGCCAAGGAAACGGTTAGAATCTACTGAGGAAATGAACTTCTCTAGTGAATCATTTGGTAGGAACTCATAAACTAATGCCCTTTTAAATCCATCAGCGCAAAAGCCAACTAAGCGAACCACATTAACATGGTGGATTCTACCCATTGTTCCCACTTCATTTATGAATTCTTCCCCATTGCCCGTGGAACTGTTTAGGATCTTCACAGCAACATGGATTTCATTCGAAAGCTTTCCTTTGAACACTGTTCCATAGGCTCCTTGTCCTAACTTCTCAGTAAATTGATTTGTAATCCTTTTAACATCGTTATATGAGTACCTTGTGGGCTTGAGAGCTCTGTAATCCTCCAAAAATCTTTCAATCCTTGCTTGATTTTCTTTTTCTGTTTTATCATAGCGATAGACACGGTAGAGTGCATATACCACTAGTTCCAAAAGAAATGACCCCAAGGTGGAAACTGTATGTTTAACATATTCATGAGTCTAGAAAACAAAAAATAAATTACTGAAAATTTTCAAAAATGGCCAACGGAAAACTCACCAATAATCACTGTTGTTGTTGATCTACCTGTAAAATACTTTTACATAATTAGCTTCTAATTGCACCTATCTAAAAATAAAAGATAATTTTTTGTATTTATATCACTAATAGCAAGAAAATCATTTGGTATTCTTAAAGTAAAGCGACATAGTACTCTGTCCTCTGATATGATTGGTCAATCCCCCAATTAAATTCATGGTGGGATTGATCATTAATGTGAAAGGAGATAATATCATATTAAAAAGCTAGGTTATATTGCATTCAAGCCTTATGTCCTAAGTTTAGGCTTCTTAAAGCTCTAATGTAATAACAAATTATTTTCCCTCAATCAGTTAATTACCACTCTTTTGCTAGTCTTTTTTTTTTTTTTTTTTTGGGTAACCGCAATCTTTCTTTTTTGCTAGTCTTTTTAGTACTAATGTGGTTCAATCCATTGGAGAACCAAATCCATGTCGATACCCCCTAGGTTTGGTTCCAACTGATGAGCCACCAATAGACAAGCAATTATTTAGTATTTCTTTTTCTTAAAAAAAAAAAAAAAAAACACTTATTTAGTGTTCTTGAGAGTACAAAGAGTATTATGTATTCTTACATTACAAAACAGTAAATTTTACTAATTAAATTAAAGTTAAAATTTTTAAAATATTATATTCTTGTATTTCGAGAATATCTAATAACTTTTATCGAAATGCAAGACTAGTTCTAAAGTAATATTCTTTTGGTAGTTGGAAAAATTACACTTCATGAATACAGGATTTTCCATTACAGAGCAGATTTATAAACTAAGCTTGGTCAAATCAATACATGTTGGCTTGAAACGTGAAGAACTTGTGTGATTATAAAAGTGGAGATAGGGTAGAAAACAATACCTTCTTTGTCTTTGTATTTGTTGGGGGCCTTGGGGGTGAGGTGGCAGCCCTCAGTTTCGAAAATTTTGGTATTATTCTTAAATCTACAGATGTCGCCTTTCACTTCACAGTCTCCGCACTTCGGTTCGGACCATGTCAATTGAAGAGAAGAACTCCATATATCAGATGGAACTGATGAAACGTTATACATCTTTTTACATAACAATATGGGCAAGTCTTGGATGTCATCATCCGGATCAAAAGCATAAACTGGGTAGCCACTTCTACTAAGACAATCGATCCGACGGTAATGTTCTGCATCTGTTTCTCGCGTTCGCGTACAATTGAAAAGGGCATAGTCATAAAGATAATTTCTGAATTGGAAAGGCGAGGAAGATATATTGAGTCCCGGGATTCCTTTTGAAGAGCAACCATCTGAGACAGTTACGTTAATTAACTGAGATTCGTAATCAATGGAATTGACAAAGGTTTCAACTGAAGTAGGCAGCTCGAGCACAGTATCATTATTATGAGAGCAGTAGAGATCAAAGCCAGGATAGCCACACTGCTGGTCTGGCTGCCTGTCTTTCAGTCGGAAAGGAAATCGGATGCCTGGGCCATGGTGTCCACACCGTAATTCGGGACAACTATTGTGGCCTTCTCCAAGGTCTACGATGAAAAGCACAAACAACAGTAAGGAGGATGGGATAACTATTCTTAGAGAAATATCCATATCTGTGGTCTCAAATCTCCTAGTCCTTGATATCCATATTAACCCTTTATATAGAGGATTTGTTTTTTTTTTTTTCTCGTACGGTATATACTCTTTTATATCCGGGTCTAAAATTCATAGACTGGCTCTATTTGCCAATGTTTTACTCAAGTTTTTCTTCCTCGTAAAAAGACTAAAGTGAAAAGAAACAAAAGAAAAAGGACCAAAAATTAATAACAAGAAGGTTCACGTGCTAGAAAGGCAGTCAAAGGAATGGAGCTTGGTCACTTTAGTATATGGTCCTTAGTGACGGCAATGACAAAAAAAAAAAAAAAAAAATTCCTAGAAAGGGCCTGTACAATCCAAACGGGGAAAATGAACTGGTCAAATTTGTCATGTTCAATCAATTTCAAGATGAATTTGTTGGCTATTATTTGTATGATAAAGTGGGCAGTATCAGGGAGGCTCTAGACATTTTGAAGCTTAAGGCAAGAGTTAAAATGAGATTTTTTTATTTATTTAATATTTATGTATTAATTAAATTAATATTTATTTAATATTTTTATATTATAATATATTTCATTTAAAATTTATTTTTCTTACTTTTTGAGATGTAAATTGACTAATTAAATTTTTATTTTCAAGTTCTTCTAACATTTTTTTTAATTGATAATATAACAGCTGCGCACATGTGCCCAAGTAAAATATAAATGAAGTTGGTTTACCTACAAAAGATAACTAACTATTTAAAGCTACAAAAATAAAACATAGTATATTAAGTAAAGAAAAATAAATAAATTATTATTATGAATTAAATTTTAATCTACTTAATTTTAGTTGTAGATCTAATGACGAAAATATTTATACTTGAAAATTAGACATTAAGTTAGTGGATAATTTCTTCAGTATTTTTAATATAACTTTAATATACAATGAAAATAGGTCAATAAAGAACTAAAATTTATAGCTACCACTATTCTCTATTACCTTGAATATTACCTTCAAACCCATGGGACTAAGTTCGAGAACAAAGATAATATTTATAATAAAAAAGAATTTTACCTCTAACACTAAAGTGAAGAAAAACAAAAGAAAAAGGCCCAAAAATTAATAATAAAAAGGTTCACGTGTTAGAAAGGCAGTCAAAGGAATGGAGCTTGGTCACTTTAGTATATGGTCCTTAGTGACGGCAACGACAAAAAGAAAATAAAAAATCCTAGAAAGGACCTGTACAATCCAAACGGGGAAAATGAACTGGTCAAATTTGTCATGTTCAATCAATTTCAAGATGAATTTGTTGACTATTATTTGTATGATAAAGTGGGCAGTATAAGGGCTGTTCTAGGCATTTTGGGGCCTAAAGGCAAGGGTTAAAATGAGATTGTATTATACTTATGTATTAATTAAATTAATAATTATTTTATATTTTTATATTATAATATATTTCATTTAAAATCTATTTTTCTTCTCTTTTGAGATGCAAATTAACTAATTAAATTTTTGTTTTTAAGTTCTTCTAACATTTTCTTTTTAATTGATAATATAACTAATCCACTTAATCTTTCTTGGGACATTATTGATCTTAGATATGGTGAACTTGTTCATTTGTGACATTTTCATCATTATTTTCATTTTCTTCTAAATTCTTTTGAAGTTCATGATTAAGATTTGTTGTATTGCAAAATTGAACATCATTGTTATATTGCAATTATATCATTTCATTATCTTCCAACACTTTTTGGTGAATTTCTTGTTCATTTGTGATACTATCATCTAAATTTTGTGTTATATTTTGTTTATTACTAATAACAAATTTATCCATTGATCCTTTTTGAGACTCAATTAATTTTTTTTTTTTTTTTTAAGTTTTTCATATCCAGATGCATATTTTCTAGTAGTCATTTCTAATCAAACAATATATTTATAAAGACTAAAATAAAAAAAAAATAACTTTCAAGTGTAGAACAAATGAAAAATAGAACCTGATTTATATAAAAAGTATTGTTGTAATTTTACCGAATAATAACAAGTTTCTAGCAATCTCAACCTGTATAAATAAAGATTTATTCATTATATTACCAATAACTAATATATATATATATATATATATATATAAACACAAGAATAAAATTAAAAAAAAAAAAAAAATCACAGCCATAACAAAAACAAGCCCAGCCCAGCCAAGAACCTGCCAAGACCCACCCACAAAAAACACAAAACAAATCCTATTACATTTACACCTATAACCAAAAAATATATATATATATATATGAAGACCCAAATGTGAAATGTCCAGCCACAGCCCAGCCCTCTTAACAAATCTAAACTAGAATAGAAAGCAAGCCTTATAAGTTATTAGTTATACCTGAAGCTCAAAAGTCAAAACTCATTACGCAACTAGAATCAAAACGCAGCACGACACTGACCGTAGCAACGAAAAAATAAAAAGGACAGTTGGCGGAGGAAAGGAAGCTTGAGCCAGGCAGCTAGGCCTAACAACAGTGGAGAGAAAGAATGAGAGAGGCGGAGAGCAAGAGTTGAGATAAAAAAAATAAAGCAAGAATGAGAAAGAGACGGTAAAAATTTTAGGGATTTGAGATTTTTTATTTGTTTTGATTATTGATTGTTTTGTAGTTAATTTCTTAGGCTGGATTTGTAGTTTATCTTATTGAATTTTGGTTTGTCTAGAGGATAATGATGTTATTTTTGAGACAATTGATTTTATTTAGACCATTTTTTTTTTTTTTTTGTGCTACCAATGTTTAACTGGGTATAACTAAAATTTTATTTTTTTGGTCAAAAGGATGTGCTGGATTTTTTTAGATTCATCTGAAACCAAAATTTTTTTTTCCCCTACTACCCCCTTCTTTTCTAAAATTTTGGGGCCTCCCTTCCACTTGGGGGCATTAGGCAATTGCCTAATTCGCCTAGTGGAAGGAGCAGCCTTGGGCACTATGTTGTTCCACTAAAATTGCGCAAAAAGTCACACCGATATTTGTATGTATATGATATAGTGGGTGGCTACTGTACACGGTGTGTCCAATTGAAGCCATGAGTCAACAAATAGCTTCCATTAAGCTACAGTTCTATACAAATTTGAATATCTTTGTCTTTTTCTCCAATGAAAAACAAAGGAAAAAAAGGAGAGAGAAATGCTACTCTACAATATTTTCACAACAAATCTTAAAACTTATTATTATTGGTGAGAAAAAATTAATTTCAGTGGTGGGTTCAAATTAGAACCAGTGAAAACTTTACGTCTCAGATTTATTGTGAAAATGTTATGAATGTAATACTTTTAAAAAAAAAATACACAAAAAATTTCATAATATTTTTCACACTAGTTTTTTTTTAATTTTTTTTTAATTTTTTATATAAGATAGAATTTTTACTCTAACTCAATCTAAGTGTATATGTATGTGAGTCTCCCTCCTGGAGACTTGAACCCCGGCTCTTACCCCTCACATCTCACAAGCATTTACCTGGAGACTTGTACCCCGGCTCTTACCCCTCACATCCCACAAGCATTTATACTTGTGGAGTGACCACCGCACTAAAGGTACTTGGTGGTCACACTAGTTGAATTAGCAAGTTTTTACTAGTTCTCATCTAGGTCAACCACAAATTTCACTCTTTAACTTACCAGTATGAATTTGTCACATCAACATATGTTAAAATTTTTGTCAAATTTTTTCTGTCTATAGACTTTTTCAAAAAAAAAAAAAAATCAACACAATTCTACAAGTTTAGTAGAACAAGAATGCAAAAATTTAATTAGATATTTTGCATCCAAAAAAACAAAATAATAGAGTTAATGTAATATTTAAATACTTTTTTTAAAATGTTATATTTAAATATACAAAATACCTCAATTTAGTTTGCTTTACGCTCCAAATCCATCAAGTTGCAGTGACGGATGTGGATCCCATACCAAACAACTGGGAAAAATATATATACAGATCTATTAAAATCAAAAGACGTAGTTAATTGGCATGGTTTGGGAAGTTAAAAAGGCCAAATAGAAACTGTACATAAACAGCGACACTTTTACCATTATCAGTTGTTGTTGTGCCATGCCTTTTTTTTTTTTTTTTATCAGACTTACACCTCATTGGTAGATGAGAAAGTTTCTAATGACCTGGGGTGTTTGGTTTGTTTTTTCAAACAACTATTTTCAGTTTGTAACTATCGGAATTATCAAATAATAAAACAATGCTATAAAAATGTAAAAGAAAATTAATTTAAGAAAAATGTTAAAATTACAAAATATTTTACAAAAATAATTTATAAACTGATAATGTAATAAGTGATTATTGAAAAATAAAAACAACGATGTTAGTGGTGGCCCATGTGAGAAATTAAAAATTAGTAAAAATTTGTCTTAATTTCGTAAAAAAATTTGTGTTGGTAACATCACTTATAACTTAATAGCTGTCCATTTTCCAAAAAAAAAAAAAAACTTAATAGCTGTCAAATAAAATAAAATGTAGAAAATTACCGAAGAACAAAATGTAAAAGGAAATTTTCTTTTAGTAACTTTCAAATAATTTATCAAGATGACGTATGTGCTAACGGCAGATATTTTGGTTGTGATATTGACACTGATATTGTTCCGCTACAGCGAACTTGCGCTTCATCTTATCTTTAAGTGGAAGTCTATTTTTTACTTTCTTGCTGAACATACTAAACAGTCTAAACACGCACATTATTGAAAGATAAAAAGAAATCCAAGGTAACTTTTAAATATTATTTTTTTATAATATTATTTTTTTGATGAATATAATATATATTATTAAAAAAATTATTTAACAAAATTAACCCTTAACGCACAACTGCACAACATTAAGTTTGTTTTCTTTACAGCTGTGCTCCACTGCCTTTATAATCTTTATCTAAAATATGAGGCAGTTGTAGCATTGGAAAAACTCCTCTCTTCCTCTCTCTCTCTCTCTCTCTCTCTCATAAAGTCATAATGGTAAGAGAATTAGGCTTCACTGCAGGACTCACGGTCCTTACTGCTCTTGTTCTATTAGTCCCTCCAGCTAATTGCTTTACAAATATAGATAATCGTCCCTGTGCCAATTCTTCTTTTTGTGGCAATATCCACAGTATAAGCTTTCCGTTTCGATTGAAGACAGATTCAGAAAACTGCGGGAACTCAAGGTATGAACTATCGTGTGAGAACAATCGTACGGTGCTGTACTTAAATGGAGGAAAATACTACGTACAGGAAATCAGTTACAAGAACTTCACAATCCGGATTGTGGACTCGAGTATACTCAAGTACAATTACTTCTCCTTCTCTACCCCGACTTATTCTTTATATCGATATAATTTCCCATCATCACATATGAATACGCCTAATTATACCACGTATCTGCCAAAGGAGACGAATTTACAGCTATCACGGAGTTTGGTTTTGATGAGCTGTGAAAAACCAGTGAAATCTCCATTGTATTTGGACACTTCTACTTGCAATTATAATGACAACTCTTCTTCTATATCTGATTCCAAGAGGTATAGATATGTTAAAGTTGGTAGAATCAACGCATCCGAAGTGGAGGACTCGTGCCAAGTAGAGAAGATGTTTCTGACTTCGTGGCCAATAAGTAAAGATGACCCAAATATCTCCTGTACAGACTTCCACCATGAATTAGCGTATGGTTTTGAGATTTCATGGCTCAGAGGTATTTGTGAAAGTTATTGCGGAAGATTCAACCATCATTGCTACCTCGATGACGCGAACCATGTTCAATGCGACCACGACAGTCCTGTTGGTAAATAAAGCCAATACACTTTCCCTTTACAAGTTTCTTTTCCGAACTCCAGCATTTTTCCACTGTCAATATTCACTAACCATTCATGTATTGTTTCTATTAAACTTCTATAAGACCAAACTTCTTGGTGCATACACCATCCATAATTCTTTATCAATGTTAATACACATGCTCAGAATGTTTTAATTTTTTCAAGTATCAGTATGTTTTAATTTTAACGTTTCGATCCAATCGCTGATAAGTTTTTCTTTCATTTGTCATTGCAGGAGTGCTTGACCAAATCCTAAATATACTCGGTGGTGAGGTTTCTATCTCAAAAAGTTGTTTGAATTGGGTAATATAGAATGGACAATAAAATAGAATCGTATGAGTAATGGTTCCTGATGTGATGATGACACAAGTAGTGGAATAATTACCATGTAGTTGGGCGATCAATTGGTCTAGACTCTATCTAAAACTTTATGCCTTAGCAAATGAAAAGTAATAATTATCGAATTTTTGAAGAAGATAGCTTCTTTGTGTGTACCCCATCCATTCCAATGTCATAAACATGTTAGGGAATATTTACTGTGTAGTCTTATAGTGACTCAATTCAATTTTAAAGTTCTCAACATTGATATTGTTTTTCCTTTGTCAAAAATGCAGTTTTGCGGAATAAATTTGTTGAAAGTGCACAATGGTGGAAAAAAACATCATTTTATTCATTGAGAGGTGAGGTTTCTATCTCAAAATTTTTTTTGAAGGATAGTAATTAATACAGAATGAAAAAGGAAATAAACTGCATGAGTAATTGCGCCTGATATGTGATGATGACGCAGGTAGAGGAATAACCATGTACCTGGGGTAATTGGTTGATCTCAATGAATACAAATATTTTGTTTTACATTTTAGTAAAAATAGTACATATGTTTGATTTTTTTTCTTTTTAAATTTTGGTTATTTTATAAGAAAAGTCAAACACATACATAGTAACTGGTAGAACAAAAAAACAAATTTGAAAAGAGATCAAACCTAAGAGATGTCTTACTTTAGTATCGTAATAAATTATCGATTCTTCCAAAATTTTAAGTTAATAGGAAATATTAAGTTTAATTATTTAATCATAATTTTAACAATCTCACTCTTTTGAGCTTGATGAATGAAAAGTAAAAATTATTGAATTTCTTAAGAAATTAGCTTCTTTTGAATAAAAATTTACCTTTCTTGGCTCTCAGTTTTCCGTGTGAATAAAGGTTTAGTACTTAGTATTCAATGCAAAATGCATGTCAGAGCATTTACTCCATTATAACCTAATTAAAATATCATTTGCTTGACTTGATGGGAAAATTCTTCAACCCTAGGCATAGGTTACCTAATGTTAAATTACCAATTTTTTCAAAAACTTAAGATATCAAGAAATATTAAATTTAATCTTTTAATCACGTCATTCTAATAACTAATGCTTATTGGGAATTCTAAAGACATTTGATTGAGCCCGACTCAATTAAAGTGACATCCCAATTTTAAGACCATATATATAAATTACAAACTCAACTGGCTTTTATGGTTGTTGATATTTCTTGCTAAGCATGGCCCAATGAAAGATCTTACTACATTTTATTAGGCCTTAAACTTTTCAAGTTATTCGGGTCACTTGTTTCACTAATTAGTAATTCATTTTTTGTTAGCAAAAAGTAATTTCACCTTCTTCTTGTTTATATTTCCTGCAGATTGTTTGTTCATAGTACTACCAAAAGTCGGTAATAACCTAAATCTCTTCTTCAACTTTTTTTAGTATATCATTCCTTAAGATTGTGATTAAAAATAGTTTACCATGAATGCAAACAAGAAATAATATTAGTTACATTAAAAATGAAACAAAATATATTGTGCTTAATTACTAGGATTAAGAAGGTATGTAGTTGTAAGTCTAACTATAATTTCAACTAAAAATTAAAAAAGCTAACAGGATCAACAACAAATTTGTTTTCTTATAGTTATTTTGGTGATGTTTATGCACAGTACTATTTCACCTTGAAACAAAAACTGTCTTGGGGATTCTATGTGTGATGGCCTTTTTGATATATAAGTGGCGTAGGAGGCATTTATCAATGTATGATGCTGTTGAAGAATTTTTGCAAAGCCAAAACCTTATGCCAATTAGGTACTCTTACTCAGAAATTATGAAGATGTCCAAAGGTTTTAAGGATAAATTGGGTGAAGGAGGCTATGGCACTGTATATAAAGGAAAGCTTCAAAGTGGTCCCCTTGTTGCTATAAAGATGTTGGGTAACTCCAAAGCTAACGGGCAAGAATTTATCAACGAAGTTGCAACAATTGGAAGGATTTACCATGTGAATGTGGTACAACTCATTGGTTTCTGTGCTGAGGGGTCAAAGCGTGCCCTTATATATGAATACATGTTTAATGGTTCTCTTGAAAAATACATTTTTCCTCGAGAAGAAAGTATCCTCTTAAGTATTGAGAAAACATATGAGATTTCTCTTGGAGTAGCTCGTGGGATTGAATATCTACATCGAGGATGCGAAATGCAAATTCTACATTTTGATATCAAGCCTCATAACATTCTTCTCGATGAGAACTTCATTCCCAAAGTTTCTGATTTTGGGCTTGCAAAACTTTATCCAGCGAATAATAGCATAGTGTCTTTGACTGCTGCAAGGGGAACATTAGGATATATAGCTCCAGAGTTGTTCTATAAAAACATTGGAGGGGTCTCCTATAAAGCTGATGTTTATAGTTTTGGCATGTTATTGTTGGAAATGGCAAGCAGAAGAAAGAACATGAATGCATTTGCGAACCATTCAAGCCAAATTTACTTCCCAACTTGGGTCTATGACCAATTTAGCAAAGGAAATGACATAGAAATAGAAGATGCCACAGAAGAGGAGAAGAAAATTGCTAAGAAAATGATCATAGTCGCATTATGGTGCATACAGATGAAGCCTAGTGACCGTCCTTCAATGAACAAAGTTGTAGAAATGCTTGAAGGAGAAGTTGAATACTTACAACAAATGCCTTCTAAGCCTTTCCTATCATCATCACCAGGGAGACCGACAAGGGATGTAGGAGATAACTTAAATTCAACTAGTTCATCATTTCAATCAAGTGAATCAAGTCAATCGGTTAAACTTTAAATGCAAGGGAAAGCTAACACCATTGCAAAAATGGGGCAATTATTCTTCACGTATTTGATGGCATAAAGACACTTCATTTTTTTGTGTGACAAATAATTGGTCCCTTGATTTATGATAGCTATCCTTACCTACAACAATTTTTTTTTTTTTTTTTGGCTTAGTACGTGGTATATTTAATTTGTTAAAGTCTTTTTAAGAGGAAACAAAATTTATAACTTTATAATTGTGAATGTGTAATTGATTAAGTTAATAAACAATGCTAAAAAACTGGGCAATATATATTGGAGTGGCAATAGCCTAGTTATAGAAATTGCTATACTCCTATTTATATATTCAGTTTTCTTCTCTTCCCCTCTCATCATTTTCATATCTATAAGAAGGGATTTTTAGTTTCACCTTCTTTACCTATTAAGTGTTGATTGTTGTTGGTGCTGGGAATCATTGGATAGCATTTTCACAAATCCAAGAGCACTTAGAGGCGTGGGGTTGGGTGCTCAATGCATGTACTCCAAAGACTAACCGAAGAAAGGACTTAGCGTAATCGATTGCTAGCTAGAGTTTGTAGGGCTCAAATACTAGGGCAGCTTAGGCTTGAAGGGTTTAATGTAAACTTGTATTGCAATTATTCACTAGTGGAGGTTTGGTGGTGGTGTTGTTGAAAGGTTTTTCCGCTGGGGATTTTGGTTTTCCTTTTTGAAAACATGTTTAGTGCTTTCATGTGGTTTGCTTTCTTTTATTCCACTTTTCATATTGCTTTACTTGCTTTATTAGCTATGTGAATATGCATGCAATGTGAAATTGGTTAATCACATTTATTGGACATTAATTGATAGTTTAGAATAAAAGTAATTAAGTCGTAAAATTGGGTATTTGGTGTCTATATTTGCCAAGGGTGTTAGGCAATATTTCTCAATACCAAACCCATATGCTCTCTTTGTGAAGTCAAATACGTGTTCTCAAGCGGTTTTATTTCACCTTGAGTGATTCAAAAACTGGTTTGTGCATAAACAATGCTCCCTTTTTTCTTTCCTCAATTTGATTAATTAATCATACTTTTACCTATACACATTAAAGTTATATTTCTATTAAAAAAATTGATAAACAATGAAATTACTGTTTCTATTTATAAAATTACTATTAGTTAACAAAATCATATGACAATTGAAAATGACGTCCATTTGGCGTAATCAGAATTTCTAAAACCTAACTTTCATTATATAGTTTACTAGTTGCTAACACGTGTTATGCACAGAAACCTACCTATTTGTGAGGTAGACTAAAATAATTTTATAAAACCTTAAATTGATTAAGAAACTACACCATTACATGATTTGCTCTTGTATGACAGCAATTTGTGTTACAGTTTGATGAAGAAGCCATTGCTTGAACATGCAATGGGCTTACAAAAAATTTGTCAAACGATTTCAAATATTGCAAAAAATAACTCAAAAATTCAAATATTAAAACTTCTGAAAGACCAAAAAATAATAAAGAATCAAATAATTCACTACTTAGAAATTATTGAAACAAAACAAAATATATATGACTAAAAAATAGAAAAATATAAGAAAAAGATTGGGTTACATTCAAAAGAATAATTCATGGCTATAGGTTTCCACCCTATCATAAAATATCACGTTGGTGAAGTAGAGAGATAATAATAATATCAACGTTTGAGTTTAAGTTGGACTTGTTAGAGAGATAGAGTTTCACTTCTTGTTAAGTTTAAACTAAACAAAAATAATTTTATTTAAATACTATGTTGACGTGATAAATTGTGAGAGTTTTAAAAGTTTCGGTTATATATATATATATATATATATCTGTGTGTGTGTGTGTGTGTGTGTGGATGATACATGATATGTTATCATGTCTAATTTTGGTTAGTGTAACAAATCTTTTTTGTGCCATACACATAATAATTCATAATTGATTTTGATTACAAGTCAATGTCGGCAAGGCTTATTCATCAGCCCCACACACACACACACACACACACACACAAAATGTCAGCAAGGCAAAATTATCGAAATATTTATCTCTTTTTTCAAAATATTTATGCAAACACTTATTTATCTCTTTTTTCAAAATATTTT
Organism: Quercus cerris; assembly: GCA_963669245.1. Lineage (NCBI taxonomy): Eukaryota > Viridiplantae > Streptophyta > Magnoliopsida > Fagales > Fagaceae > Quercus > Quercus cerris. The sequence goes on along the minus strand of OY770014.1, from coordinate 44,984,319 downwards.
TGCAAACACTTATTCAAATGATTTATGCAAACACTTATTCAAAATATTTATCTCTTTTTTCTTTCTCTTACCATCATTTTATTTTCCCATATATAACTCATTACTTTTACTTTTTCTTTTGAGAATCTAAATATAACTCATTAGCTTTACTAGCATTCAAAGCATATATATTCAAAAAATATATAAGTAAATCTCATTAATAAAAACTCATTTTCTTTTTTAAAAAGAAATAAATTTGACATTTTGTATTTTGAAAGTTTTTTTTTTTTTTTTTTTTTTTTTAAGTTAGAGATACATGAATGCATGTTTTTTCAACCAACTTTGAATTACTATTATTTAACACAATCATAAGACAATTGAAAATGACATCCATTTGGCGTAATCAGAATTTCTAAAACCTATCTTTTATTATATAGTCTATGATACATGATATGTTATCATGTCTAATTTTGGTTAGTGTAACAAATCTTTTTGTGTTGCACACATAATAATTTTTTTTTTTGGTTAAAAGGAGATATATATATATTAGACAGAAACCAAAATACAGTTTAGATTACAAGCTGGCCACAGCGGCCAAAGTAGAGGCAACCTGCCTATAGCTGTACAGACCATTTCTATCAAAGTTAAGTAAACTATCTAATTCATCACAGGGAGCAGCATCATAAATAACAAAATCCTCCCTCATACAGCACCCAAACTTGGCCAAATAGTCAGCACACCTATTCGCCTCTCTAAACACATGAGCCACTCGAACCTGTGCAAGCTTTTCCATGAGGGATCTGCAATCAAGAAGCAATGGAAAAAGCTTTTTGTTAGAGCTGTTAGCATTATTTATCATCTCCACTAATTCATAATTGATTTTGATTACAGGTCAATGTCGGCAAGGCTTATTTAGCACCAAAAAAAAAAAAAAAAAATGTCGGCAAGGCAAAATTGTCGAAAAAGCAATTCAAAGTTAGAGATACACGAATGCATGTTTTTCTTCTTCTTTTTATTAAATTCCGTGATAAAAACTTAATTTATCTAAAATAAATTGATTTGTACACTTTTATGTTTTATAAAGCTATTGCTATATTTTAACGTGTAATATTTAATTTATTTTTAAAAAAAAATATATTGATTTAAAATGCTTAAAGAATGTGGGTTCTTGTTAGTCTGATGGGTAAAATTTTTGTTGGTCAAATAAAAGACTTGGATACAAAGCTATCTTAAACAAAAAAAAAAAAAAAAAAAGTCTAATTGGTGCCTTGGCCTAATAATAAAAGGAAATTATTAGGGAGAGTGTGGGGTCCGTGGGCCTGATAGCCTCGGCCCATCTTATAGCGGGCCCAAGGCCCATGCCGAGGAGCGCAAGCTATTTCTGAGGAGAAGGGGGGAAGCCTATTCTCTTGGATCCACGCCGAGGATACCTTGTCCTCGGCCTGACAAAAGTGATTTCAGGGAGTGGCTAACCCCAAAGTAAGCTGTCACTCTCGCATTTAATGCACTCAACTAACCCTCCTGGTCGCATTAATGGGGAGGTAACCCCTTGGCAGGATAACGTTGGTCAGAGTGAGCCACTTGAGTACCGATAAGGCCTCTGATGGGATGGACGACCAGAAGAAAGGCGAATAGACAATCAACAGATGGAAGCAAGAGATAGGAAGATGAAAACTATAAAAGAAGGGCTAGTAAAGCCAAGAGGGAAAAAAAGAAAGGGAGGCCTTCTCGGCCACAGTCCGAGGAGCATTCCCCCATTTGTAATAAAACACTTAGCCATTTTTTGAGAGAAGTTTGGGCATGGTGATCAACGGGCAGCACCTAAGCCTTTCAGCCCACTCTCTATAAATGTATTGTTTGGGCTTGTTGGGCTGAAAACCTAACATTCAATTCAAATTGAGTCCTTACAATTGGCGCCGTCTGTGGGAAGGATTAGGGTGCTGGCCGGTGCACCAGGTAAATGTTCCAAGTTATAAGTATTTGTTTTACAGTAGATTGAATAAGTTAAGGTTCTAAGTTCTAAGTGTTTGTTTTACGGTAGATTGAAAAAGATAGTGTTCCAAGTTATAAGTATTTGTTTTACAGTAGATTGAATAAGACAAGGTTCTAAGTTCTAAGTGTTTGTTTTACGGTAGATTGAAAAAGATAGTGTTCCAAGTTATAAGTATTTGTTTTGCAGTAGATTGAATAAGATAAGAGTTCTAAATTTTAAGTATTTATTGTACACAAAAAAAAAAAAAAAAAAAAAAGAGACGAAAAAGAAAAACAAAAGATCTTGATATTATTAATTCAAACATAAAAAATTACATATTACAATCAGAGGCTCAGGTAGGCCTGTGTTACAAGGAAATTTACAAGCTAATAGCCACCTGCTATTCCTAGCTACTCCTACAATCAGAGGCCCAGGTGAAGCCGCCCCGAGGGAAAACTAGCCGGAGGGAAGTGTCAACTCGTGCTTTTATTGGCATCAAAAGAATGGGAGAGCTTGACACGAGGTGGAGGAGGTGAAGGACAATCATGCCCTCAGGCCCCCAACCACCCCCTCCTCGGCTGGGCAGAGCTGGAACAAAGAGAGGAGCAGACGCAGGGGCTCGGGGGTACCCTCCCCCATGATGTTCCCTCGATTCTCTCCATTCCTCTCGAGTGTTGGCCATTGGAGACGGCAACACTCGAGCACCGCCCATGAGGTGAATTCATGCGCCTTCCTCGTCGGGGGTGTGCTCCGAGGAGAGACGTGAGGTTCTCTAACAACACCCCTCTGGGATACCTCGAAGGGCACCATCAGGATTACGCCTAGACTCTGCCGCACCGAAAGCCCAGTGGGGGCTGCGGCCATACCAGTTTTTTTTTTTCAGTCCCGGCAACAATTCCGGCGGGGTTGTTAAAAGGGCATGTGAAGTTGGAAGAAGGTGTTTTGCTCTATTTGTGTTGAGAGGTTCATGGGCTGTGGGGTAACCATCTACTTACTTTATATAGGGGATGGGAGTTTGGTGAGAATTAATTCATGCAGAATTCGAAAAGGGTATTATCAGCTGGATCAGTAATGAAGTCCCCAATTTCCAAGGAGGCCACGGACGGTTGGACTCGTGTCAATTCACGAGGGCATTAATGAAGGCGCGTTTCGCGCATCGGAGCGTTGAGCGCGGAACACGAACAGACAGGGGGCGCTTCTTAAATAAAAAAGATGGGGCCTCAATTTAGAGCTGAGATCAATGCCACGTGTAAAGATTGTAATCTGACGCAAGGAATAATCATATCCAGTAGAGCGATCTGAGGACAAACCTGTACTTACAAAAAAATTGAAGTGGTAGACAGAGCCAAGGTATTGCATGGTCCTCGGACCCAAACCTATGGTAAAACTACACACACCATTATACCTGGGTACTAGACAGAACCAAGGTATTGCATGGTTCTCGGACCCAAACCTATGGTGAAACTAGATACTTACAGGAAAAATTGAAGTGGTAGACAGAACCAAGGTATTGCATGGTCCTCGGACCCAAACCTATGGTAAAACTACACACACCAATTATGTCTAATATTTACAAAAATTTTTTTATTGAAGTGGTAGACAAAACCAAGGTATTGCATGGTCCTCGGACCCAAACCTATGGTAAAACTACACACACCATTATACCTGGGTACTAGACAGAACCAAGGTATTGCATGGTCCTCGGACCCAAACCTATGGTGAAACTAGATACTTACAGGAAAAATTGAAGTGGTAGACAGAGCCAAGGTATTGCATGGTCCTCGGACCCAAACCTATGGTAAAACTACACACACCATTATACCTGGGTACTAGACAGAACCAAGGTATTGCATGGTCCTCAGACCCAAACCTATGGTGAAACTAGATACTTACAGGAAAAATTGAAGTGGTAGACAGAACCAAGGTATTGCATGGTCCTCGGACCCAAACCTATGGTAAAACTACACACACTGATTATGTCTAATATTTACAAAAAATTTTTATTGAAGTGGTAGACAAAGCCAAGGTATTGCATGGTTCTCGGACCCAAACCTATGGTAAAACTACACACACCATTATACCTGGGTACTAGACAGAACCAAGGTATTGCATGGTCCTCGGACCCAAACCTATGGTGAAACTAGATACTTACAGGAAAAATTGAAGTGGTAGACAGAGCCAAGGTATTGCATGGTCCTCGGACCCAAACCTATGGTAAAACTACACACACCATTATACCTGGGTACTAGACAGAACCAAGGTATTGCATGGTCCTCGGACCCAAACCTATGGTGAAACTAGATACTTACAGGAAAAATTGAAGTGGTAGACAGAACCAAGGTATTGCATGGTCCTCGGACCCAAACCTATGGTAAAACTACACACACCGATTATGTCTAATATTTACAAAAAAATTTTATTGAAGTGGTAGACAAAGCCAAGGTATTGCATGGTCCTCGGACCCAAACCTATGGTAAAACTACACACACCATTATACCTGGGTACTAGACAGAACCAAGGTATTGCATGGTCCTCGGACCCAAACCTATGGTGAAACTAGATACTTACAGGAAAAATTGAAGTGGTAGACAGAACCAAGGTATTGCATGGTCCTCGGACCCAAACCTATGGTAAAACTACACACACCGATTATGTCTAATATTTACAAAAAATTTTTATTGAAGTGGTAGACAAAACCAAGGTATTGCATGGTCCTCGGACCCAAACCTATGGTAAAACTACACAAACCATTATACCTGGGTACTAGACAGAACCAAGGTATTGCATGGTCCTCGGACCCAAACCTATGGTAAAACTACACACACCATTATACCTGGGTACTAGACAGAACCAAGGTATTGCATGGTCCTCGGACCCAAACCTATGGTGAAACTAGATACTTACAGGAAAAATTGAAGTGGTAGACAAAACCAAGGTATTGCATGGTCCTCGGACCCAAACCTATGGTAAAACTACACACACCGATTATGTCTAATATTTACAAAAAAATTTTATTGAAGTGGTAGACAAAGCCAAGGTATTGCATGGTCCTCGGACCCAAACCTATGGTAAAACTACACACACTGATTATGTCTAATATTTACAAAAAAAATTTATTGAAGTGGTAGACAAAGCCAAGGTATTGCATAGTCCTCGGACCCAAACCTATGGAAAACTAAATAAGTATTGTGCATTACCAGGGTAGTATATGGTCTTCGGACTCGAACCCACAAAGAAAATAACTGCACTAAGAAAAGCCAAAGCGTTACTCAATGTCAGGCTATAATACAACCCTTCGATTTATATTTGGATGATAATAGATGGTCCCATGATGCCAACTCCAGAATGGAACACAAATATTGAGTAGAATACAATAGCAAAGCAAACAAAATAAAGTATCATTAAATGAAAGCAAAATCTCAAGTATTCGATTCAAAAAGAAAGTACACGACTCCCTTACAATGCCACTGAGCCAGGAGACGAGATAATATCAAAGAAAAAAATAAACAAAGCTATCCTAGGCCGTATACTGGTTCCTTCAACTCAGTAGGTAAATCAAAAGGCTAGGGCCAAAGCTCAAGAGCTAGATCTCTAAAAGTCCATCGGAGGACTGGCCACGTCCTGAGGTCTTTCCTGACCCTCGGTTACGACTTCCCCCAACGCTATCTGGGGCTCGACCTCCTCGGATGGTTGACCAGTTAACGGAGCATCCTCGGCGGTCTTGTCTTGACTTTCAACCAATGGTAAAGAAGACTCCTCCTCAGGAGCAGCAGGCACAATCTCGCGAATGGCAGTAGGGTAATATACCCTGTCTTCCCTTCTAAGATCAGACGAAGCATCAATCCCTGCTTGGTTGAGGGCTTCATGCCAAGTTTGAGAGCAATAATGCCTGCACACAGCAGGAACTTGAGCCTGAAAGGTGGCTTCAGTCTTAGCCACCCCTTCTGTGAAAGCCTCTTCTTTTGCCTCTTCCACAGAGCGCTCAGCGTCCGTTTTAGCAAAAATAGCCTCGTCTCTGGCTCTCATAGCCTCGTCTCTGGCATACTCGGCAACACCTTTGTCGTGGATTGCTTTGGTCAAACTTCCCCTCATGCAGGAAATGTCCTCTTTGGCCTTCTGTAGTTGACTTTCAACCTCTTGCAAGTGGACAGTTTGATCCTCAGCTTGCTTCCTAACCACGGCTAGGTAAGAAACAGCAGTATCCCTGGCCTTCGCCATTTCCGCCAGATCCTCGGTCGCCTTTTTCAGGTCGGCCTCAGATCTCTTAAGAGTTTTAGCCGCTTCTAGGAATTTATTGCGCTCTTGCGCTAAGGCCTGACTATGGTCGTCAACCTCTTCGCCCAACCTAAAAAGGGCTTGGATAGCCTACCAGCAAAAACAAGCAGCTTTATAAAGAGAAGGAAAAGTACTAAGCAACAAAAATTTCTAGTAAAAAGAATGGTTGCCAAAGGACCTACCATGCCTAGATATTTCTTAAGGTCGAGGACAACCTCTACCCCACTCATCTTCTCTAACTCAGCCATATCAATGGGAAGAAGAAGAGATTTCTCTAGGGCCTCAGCTACGAGAGCCCCCTCGTCACCTTGAGACTCTCGTATTAACGCGTTGTCCATTAGGGGCTGGTCATGGAGCATGGCAGCAGGCAGCCATGCTTGAACCTGGGACTGCTGGATAACCTTCTTGCCTTTCTTTTGATCACCGAGCTTCAACTGCTTTGGGGGTCTACGAGTCTTACCCTCCTCGGGCGAAGAATGAGATTTGCTCCCATCTATTGGATCCTTGCCCTTAGAAAGCCTTTTCCTTTTCGGATCAGGAGACTCAGTAGAAGGGGCAGTTACTATAGGGGTGGAGGACGACCTGGTTTGCATGGTTGAAATCTGGGGCTGAGATGCTGGGGGCTGGGACTGTAACTCCCCTGGTACATCCTTCTTGGAACCGCCTTCGAGCAGGTCAAGAAGACTTGTCTGGGGCTGTCTCTTTAAACCCATCTCAGCCTGGGTACCAACTCTTAAAGACTGAAGATCGGCTTCGGATAAGTGAGGATCCCCTAGATCACCGGGAGGATCCTCGGGCTGATCAGCTAAGTTTAATACACTATACTCGTCCTCGAAGAAACTCAATTCAACCACCTCCTTTGCTTTCTTAGGTGGTCCTTTCTCGGCCACTGTTACTTGCCGGGATGAAGAAGGACCTGATAGCGGAATACCTTCAGGTATGTAAGACCCCCCAGTAAAAGAAAAACCGCTCTCCACCACGGTAATATGCGTGAGCCGAGGATCACGAGCTCTAATTACGTGCTGCGGAACAGGGAATAACGTCTGAGCCGGGTCACACCTGAGGATTTTATGAGCAGCTCTGACTTGGTTGTCAGGTTCGTTCAAGAAGAGGTCCGACCTGAGAACGGTTTCCAAATCTGCCTTATTAACTAGGTGGAAGTGACGTGCAAAAGCGTGTGGATCTGCGAAAAGAAAAGCAAAACTCCCATGGTTAGTCAACCAAATCAAATATACAGACATAAAACTTGAAGGTGCTGAGACCTAGATTATCTTGTACATCGGATGCCCTACCTGGCTCCCCCTCTACAGTTGGGCAGTGAAAGCCATCGTGCCACTCTCCCGACACTATGAGGAAGTCTTGGTTCAACCCTTTATTAGAATCATGAAGACACTGGATAAGACGAACCCTATCGTCCCTTGTCTTCATATAATATATCTTACTCCTCAGGTGATGAAGGTTATAACACCAATTCACATCATGGTGAGTCAGTCTCAGCCCCATTTTCTCATTCAGGGTATCTACACACCCTAGTATCCTAAACACATTCACAGCACACTGAGTGGGAGCCAGGCGGAAATGCCTAAGGTAATTGAGGGTCACCGGCCTCATAGGGATTCTCATCCCTCCTTCTACAAAAGCAACTATTGGAATTACGACCTCACCCTCTCTCCTCCTAAGGTACCACTCTCCTTCTTCGCAGTACTTCAAATTTACATTATTGGGTATTCCATAGTCAACAATGAATTGGTTCATCATCTCGTCGGATTCGACCAACTTCTTAAACTTACCCATTCCCCAAAGACAACTAAAAGCTCTAGAAAAAGAAAAGGAAGAGTGAAATCAGGGAAATTTGGGGTCACTAGACAAAGAAAACTTACAGAGGTATGACGATACTCTTCAGATAGTGTGCCAGTCGAATCAAGTTCAAACTATGTGCATCAACGATGATAAGCGCGAAAATAATGAAACCAGGCAAGTCAAACAGGTATTTATATTCTCCCTTAATTTCCCCAAATGAAACCGCTTGCTCATAAAGGCAAAAGATCATGCCGCTGAAGGTGGGAAACGTGGTGCCGCCAAAAAATTTAATGTGGGCACCCATTAATTCTCGAAACGCTAAAAACGCGCATCGGGCAGTCAAGTAGCCGCCAGCATCAGCATAAACTGAAGTGAGGCCATTCGTCCAATGGATCCGCATGTATCAAAACCCTCCTCCCCGTTCGAGGGAACGTGCAGCAGAGTTTTGAGGGGCTATTGTGGGGTCCGTGGGCCTGATAGCCTCGGCCCATCTTATAGCGGGCCCAAGGCCCATGCCGAGGAGCGCAAGCTATTTCTGAGGAGAAGGGGGGAAGCCTATTCTCCTGGATCCACGCCGAGGATACCTTGTCCTCGGCCTGACAAAAGTGATTTCAGGGAGTGGCTAACCCCAAAGTAAGCTGTCACTCTCGCATTTAATGCACTCAACTAACCCTCCTGGCCGCATCAATGGGGAGGTAACCCCTTGGCAGGATAACGTTGGTCAGAGTGAGCCACTTGAGTACCGATAAGGCCTCTGATGGGATGGACGACCAGAAGAAAGGCGAATAGACAATCAACAGATGGAAGCAAGAGATAGGAAGATGAAAACTATAAAAGAAGGGCTAGTAAAGCCAAGAGGGAAAAAAAGAAAGGGAGGCCTTCTCGGCCACAGTCCGAGGAGCATTCCCCCATTTGTAATAAAACACTTAGCCATTTTTTGAAAGAAGTTTGGGTATGGTGATCAACGGCCAGCACCTAAGCCTTTCAGCCCACTCTCTATAAATGTATTGTTTGGGCTTGTTGGGCTGAAAACCTAACATTCAATTCAAATTGAGTCCTTACAGAGAGTATACTATAGATTTCAAATCTTATTGTATCTATAAAAAAAATTAAAGAATATTAATTGTGATTAATATAATTTACAAGATAATTATACATGACTTAATGAAAGAAAACATTACCACTGGGGTTCAAGTCTCTAGGAGGGAACTTCACACATATATACACTTAAATTAGGCTGGAGTAGAAATTCTATCTTGTATCCAAATATATATATATATATATATATATTTGTCTTGAATTATATAAAACTGACTTGATGAAATTTTCTTATATTTGAGAAAATAATATACAGAATAAATCATTCTTTTTGGTCTTTATAATAAATTATGTTGAAGACATGCTTTAAAGTATAAACTATGTATATATATATGTGTGTGTTTTATTTTTTTGAAAGAATATATGTATATTATTTTGTGTATTTGAAAATTATTCATCAATTTAACTTCGTCTCCCTTGAAAAAATTTCTGAGTTTGGCACCAAATTCAAGCCAATAATCAACAGTCTGCATGATCCTTTGCTAATAAGAAGGCTGTCTGTGCCTGCATCAAGTGAGCAGCCAAGTGAATAAATCCAAATGCTCAAGTAGCCCGTGCTCTTTTGTGGAATAATCAACCTACCATTCACTGTTTCACCTAAAGTGGATTGTTCCAAGTGCTTACACCGGCTCTTCCATCCCAATACATATAATTTAACGCAATTTTCATCACGCATGTTTCAAGAATTAATTGATTAAAGCTATTTGATACCCAATCAGTTGAAGGATTGGTTGAGATTCAAGCAACCTGCAGCATAATAAAACCTCCTCTTGTGCCAATGTGTAACTTATTTTGTTGTAAGCAGGATTATATTCCTAGAGGGCGAATAAAGTTAATGGTATGTCACCAATAGTTAGGTACATAAGTATTCTATGATATTATAAAACTAAAATTACGCGGTGTTTTGTCAAAAGTCTTGTAACTTAGTGAAAAAATTCATCTTCTTAATTAGGATAATCATAGTTCAAATTCCCCTCCCACGTTATTATGATTACAAAAAAATAAAAAAATTTAAGGGTTATTGTTCTTCAATTTTAAATATTACGTTATTCGTTGTAACAACCTAAAGAAAAATGCTAGTCATATTTGCTATATACCTTAATAAGATTAATCAAAATTAAAGTTCATTGTAGTTGTCTAATGTTGCCAGGCCCAAACCAGATCCGCAGTTTGACCCAGTTGAGCACATATGATGTTTGTTGAAATTAGTCAGCACCAGGGTTTGAACTTGGCTTCTCTAGGCTGATATATGCATGTCCTTCATGTAAACTATTAGGCTGGTAAGATGTAGAAAATTATTATATTTAAACACAATTAATGAATTAAACTTAATAGTAAGATATAGAAAATTATTATATATAAACACAATTTATGAATTAAATTTAATAAAAAAATTTAAATGACACATCATGGTTAGACTTTGGTTGAACCTCAGTCTAACCTTAAAAAGGTTGAACTTCTATCTTTTTTAGTTCTTTGAATGGTTCAAGATTCAAAATCGTGGTAGTTGTTAATAAAGCCCAAATCAACGAGAAATTATAGAGTTCTCTGGTAGATAAGTGATGTGGCCCACCATTCTATTAAAAAACTTCCACTTGTTTAAAATTGCTGAGTCAGTAATTAATTTCTGTTTAAAAAATTTTTCTAACTAACAATTTTAAACAGGTGGAAGTTTTTAGTGGAATGGTGAACCACATCATTTATCCACCATATGGATCTTATAATTTCTCCAAATCAACCCTCATCACACGTCCAAACAACATACACTTAGTCAATATTCAATCAAATTTAGGGCATCACATTCGTAATTGTCAAAATAGCATAAAAGAAGAGTCAATACAGTGTATATATCGAAAATTATATGTTGTACCCGGCATATATGCTGGGTCTCTCACAAATAGGCGGGCCCCACAATGTGTGGGACCTGCTATTGTGTGAGTGACCCGGCATATATGCCAGGAACACCATATACCAGCTCGTTATATATAGTGTGGCCACCAATAAAAGCCAACATAAGCCAAGTGGTATCTCATGTTTCTGCAATAGTTTGTAAAAATTAGTTATATTAACAATTTGTAAAATAGTTTGTGGTAATAGTATTACTCAGAGCATTCTCATTAAAGATTGAAATTTTTTTAGCATTTAGCATCTAAAAATCCAATTTTATAACATTTAACACATCACTTTACAATACAACTTACATTAAAACTTCTATTTTTTTACTACTTTATTTAAATATTCTTTCTTTATTATTTTTTATTCTTCATCTCTCCCCTTTGTGTCTCTCTCTTCCTTAACCCATCAAATCTAGAACCTTCTCCCTCTCTCTGATCTTCTGCTCTCAAACCCGTGCTCCATGGCTGACCACCAAGCTCCGTCTCTAAACATCAACGCCACCACTCCACGATGGTTCGACCCTAAGTCTCACCCTCTCCATATTCTCGGCCTAAAACCCTTCTCATCCCTTCGAGCCCTCCCTCTCTAAACCTCCATGGCCGGAGCTTTTCAAGTTCATCGCCTCCAACCACGCACCACTACCGAAACCCAGCCAAAATCAAATCCAAACAACCACCACGACGGCCGAAACCCATCCAAAATCAAATCACAACCACCACCACCACTGCCGAAACTCAGCCAAAATCAAATCACAACCATCACCATGGCCAAAACCCAGCCAAAATCAAATCACAACAAAGACCCACGAGCCCACCAAATCACAAAATTAAATCACAACCATCGAAATCAAAGCACAAAACCCACAAAACTCAAAGCAACAATGTGATCGAACCCATTTTGAGCACACACCACCAAAGATTTGGTAGTAGTGTAAAAAAGTTCATTAATATTAAGGTGATCAAGCTCTCAAAAATCATAGATAAAATCATAGATGAATATTATGAAGCAAAGAGAAAGAAAGAAAAAGTTGAAAACAAAGTACCAGAATGTGATTCCACCAAAAACACCCACACACACACAGTGACGAACCACCAATCGGTGAGACAGCAGAGAAAATCAGAGACCCACAAATCACGAACCACCAATCGAACCACGAATCACGACCCATATAACAAAGACCCACCAAACACATGACTTACCAAACCCACAGTGAGAAAGGAAACCCATTATCCACCACAGTGAGAGATGTGACGTTGGGGAAGAGAGACAAAGAGCACCCATGGCCATAGCAAAATCGAGAGAGTGAGAGAGCCGAGAAAATCAGAGAGAGGGTAAGAGGAAGAGAGAAGAAAAGAGAGAAAATCAGAGAGAGGGTGAGAGGCAGTTGGAGAAGAGAGAAAGAGCTTGGGAAGAGAGACGTTGGGGAAAGACAACAATTTTTTAATTAGAGATCCGAATAAACAAATGACTTTTTTTTTACACCATGCTGTAGTGAGCTGCTATCACTGGCATATAGCATGTTTATGTAGGGTGTTTTTCTGAAATGAGATATTAAAAAATAGCATCTATAGCATATAGCATATTTGATGGGAATGCTCTCATATTTTATTTTACATATGTTGGAAGAAAATTCCGTCACATTTGTTTTCACGTTACTTTCTTACGGCCACATGTGCAATTTGTTAGTAATAACCATTAAGATCACCTTGTTGCTTCCTTTTTTTTCTCAACAATAAAACTTAGGAGTAATTAATAACAAGTGTGCTAGACTGCTAGTGCGTGATTAATTTAACTAAATGTTTCATCAAGAAAATTTCTAACTAAATGTTTTTTTTAGAAGAAAAAAATTAATAACTATCAAATAATTTATCAAAGTGATGATTGATGTGCATGGATGATAGCTTAATTTTGCATATTTATATTATTGTTAGAAAGTATTATCATATTTATTTTGAGTTAATTCAAGCATTTTATATTTGGTTTTAGAATAATGTTAAATAATCAATTTTGTGCTTAATTGAATTTTATTGTGTGAATTTATTTTTTGTAGGAGAATGGAATTAAATAAGTGTGCAAAAGAAGAAAGCCGATGGACTTTCCTTTTACAAGGGGCATGATGAAGTTAAAGAAGGCCAACTCAATTAAATTTAAGTCCAATTGGAGCAAGGAATCAAAGAAAATTTGCACCAAATCCAAGTCCAATTCGGATTAGGATTCCAGCCTGCGCATCAATTAGTATTTTTGACATAACTTTCGGCCCAGATGTCCAATAGCGATGATTCAAGTTGGGCTGAAAATTTAATTTAAAGGGCTACAACTTTGTGGTTTACCAAAAGTCAGAATTCGAACATTAAATGGGCCAAAATTGTCGGTTAAGTGAAGCCTAAAAATCTGGGATTTTCTCCAAACCGGAATTTAACTTGTAATATGATTCCTTGCCCTATGTAAAGGCTCTTTAGGGAAAAATTCAGGGAGGCTAGTGCTAGGGCTAGGGGCTGAACATAGAGAATGCAGCTACTTCTTTGGTTTTCTTCCATAACAGTTAGTTTTATTTTATTTGTCTAGTTTAATGTTTAGTATTTTATTCATGTGTTTTGTTTCAATTACCATGAGTAGCTAAATTTATAATTATGGTTGATGATGAAACCTTGTTAAGAATTATCAGTAATATTTATGTGATTTGATTTTTCCCACATTAGTTGTTCTTCAATGATTGAAATTGTTCTTACTTCATATCAATTGACTAAGATGAGATTCTAGATATGAGTTCAATCATGTTTTTCTCATGATTTAGAATTTGTCTTAATTAATTGAATGCTTGGTATATTATTTCTTGATTTTAAAATCAGATATCTTTTGTGATTTGTTTGGATATGGATACAATTGATAATTTGATTTTATACTTAGGAAGCGAAGAAGAGCATGCTTTAGATTTTTAAACATAAATTTTAATGATGATATTTTCCATGATAGCAAGATTGATTTCTAGATTATCATGTAGTGGTTGGAAAAAATTAATGATCATAAATATATGCTAATATGAATTAACAAGGCGGATTCCAAAACCTTAATTCATTTCTTTAGATTGTTTACATCTCTTTACTGCTTTTTTTTTTTTTTTTTTTTGAGAAACTAGACAGCAAGCCTGGGCATTTATTGAAAAAAGAAAACAAAGTCAATGAACATCGAACAAGACTAGGGGTTGAATGTCTTCAGGGAGGTCATCCACCCAAACCCGAACCCCCAACAAATTCTTAGCTTTTTTGGCTAACATATCAGCTACCACATTACATATTCTTTTAACATGCTTAAACTCACACAACTGAAAATCATCAGCAAGGACTAAGATGTCATCAATGACATTCCCAAATGAAGAGAGACAGCCCGACCCTTATGAGAGGGCATTGATCACCACCAGCGAGTCGCCTTCGATAACCACTTTCTGAAGATCCAGCTCCTTAGCAAACTGAACCGCTTTTCGGCATGCCATTGCCTCTAGTTCGTTCACTGTTTGGGATGGGGAAATGGGCATGGACATGGCTCCAACCACAGCTCCGTTCCAGTCTCTAGCTATCACACTGATGCCTGCCATGTTTAGTGAGTTGAACACCGCTGCGTCGAAATTTAACTTGACATGCCCAGTCTCCGGAGGTCGCCACTGCTGCATCACGGTAGGAGGAGAAGGAATTGGTTCAAGCTTTTGGGCATTAAGGTACTCCTGCAACAAGTCTCCCGCCATGGAACACAGCTATTCGAGAGGGTGCACAGGTCGGCCAAAGTGTTGAGCGTTTCTCCGGTTCCATAATAACCACGCTGTGATAAAGAAAATTTCAGCGTAAAACTCATCTTGTACCTGCAAAAAACTAGAAAGCAGGTTAGTGAAATCAGATGGGGGGGAGGTGACCACATGATGGAACCATGTAAGTGAGTTCCACACACAGGCAATCTCCCCACAGGACCATATAGCATGCAGCGTGTCTTCCTCATGAGTTTTGCATAGTGCACACACCGCTAACTTAGTAATTTGCCCGCGCCGAAGATTGGCCATAGTGGGAAGTGCATTGTGGCAAGCTCTCCAGATGAAGAGTTGAATTTTCCTGGGTACTCAAAGCTACCAAATACCTCTCCAGAACTTCCTGGTTGGGTCTGAGTTGGAGCTGCCTACATGCTCACTTGAGGCACTCACAGCCAGCATTTTGTATGCGCTGCTTGTGGAGAATTGGCCAGATGGGGTAAGGGACCAAGTGATGCGGTCAGGGGGAGCTCTTTCACTTAAAGGGATGCTTAGGATGGCTTCCACTTCATGTGGAAGAAAGTTTGCCTGAATCACTTCAGTCTTCCATTCTCCATTCTCCTGGTTTATAAGACTACTGACCGTAGCCTCTGGGGGCAGGTCAGGAAGAGTAGAAATGGGGGTTTCTCTAAAGAGTTTCTGAAGAGTTTCTCTAGCCGTTAGGGTTTTTCTCTCCCAAAACCCTAGCCGCTTGTAGAATTTTGTACCTAACGTGTTTAGGTTTATTTTCCCTTCAGCCTCCAGGGGATCTGATAGGACGGTGTTGTCTGTTGCTTGTGGTGGTTTGTTTGTTTTCTTTTGGTTAGGGCACTGCATTGTCTTTTGGCACTCCCTTATGGCTGGCCTAGATGAGTTGTGGTCCCGTTTCTCCTTAACAGAAGACGAAGAGAGAGGTGCTGATGTTCCACGGCAGAAGGCAGAGAAGATTCATCGACTCGCAGGACGCTTCCTCACAAAAAGAGTTCTGAACGTTGATGCGGTGGCTCGAACTTTCAAACCACTATGGAAACTGAGTGGGGAACTGAAAATTCGAGATGTTGGAGAACATACATTGCTGTTTGAATTTAAGGATAACCTTGACCTTGAACGTGTTTTGGAGTACGAACCTTGGTCCTATGATAAGAGCCTGGTGATATTTCAGCGAGCTCAAGATGCTGAATCGGCCCCTTTCCTAGATTTTTCTAGCGCAACTTTCTGGATTCAACTACATAATGTGCCCGAAAATTCGTTGACTCAGGAAACTGCAGAAGCGATTGGTAAGGCGCTTGGGACGGTAGTGCAAGTGGCTGATCCGGAAGATGATGGTTGTGGTGGAGAATTCCTTCGAGTCCGAGTTACCATGGATGTTACAAAACCATTAACCCGATGTAGTAAACTTTGGGCAGAGGGCAAACAAATTGGCTGGGTGGGATTAAAGTATGAACAGTTGCCGAATTTTTGTTATTGGTGTGGACATGTGACTCATAGGGAGAGGGACTGTGCTATGTGGCTTTAAGGGAGAGGAAAACTAAGGAAAGAAGATCAGCAATACGGGGAGTGGTTAAGGGTGGACATGGTTCGAAACACCCGAAAATCTGTTGCTGTCATTTCAGGTGCATCACGGAGCCAAGCACCATGGTGGAGGAAGCAAGCTGGTAGGACGGAAAAGCCATGTAATCAGGCTGAAAACTCAACCCCTGTTCAACGCCAGGATGAGAATGGATCAAGGTCAGCTACGGCTATGGAATCGGATGAGGATTTGGTGGAAGTTGATAGTTTGAGAGTGAGGATGCCTCCTAAGCATGGTGTGGCTCGTTTTAGTCAGGTTCATGAAACCATTGGGCAGTGGTATATGGATCAGTTTAAAAAGATGGAGCTTGCACGTGATTTGGAGCATAAGGTGGTAAATCTAAAGATAGTTGTTGGTGAGGTTTCTTCCCACTATAAGGGAGCATCCGGGTCCCACTCAACTCCCCTTGCTAATATCACCAATGTAAGTAACATTGATCCTACCCTTACTCCTACTACAAAGAAGTGGAAAAGAGTGGAACGTGTTAATGAACCAACTGACTCGGCTCCCCCTGAGCCTCTGGGTGATCGTCGCCCTTCTTTAGACCTGATGGATTTATGTGGTACAAAAAAGCAGCGTGTGGTTTGTTGTAATTCCAATGACAAGGAAAATTGTGAGGTGGTAGCTGGTTTCCAGCACCACCGATCACCATGAGTTGCCTTAGCTGGAACTGTCGTGGGCTTAGGAACCCACAGACAGAAGATGAACTCGTTGCCCTTGTGAGCAACAAAGATCCCATGTTGGTTGTTTTAATGGAAACAAAGGTTGAAAAATATGTCTTAGATCGTATTGGCAGAAAAATTCAATATTCTAATTTATTTGTTGTCCCACGTCATAATACAGGTGGTGGTCTTGCTTTATTTTGGAAAACTGATTCTAATGTGGATGTGCAGTCTTTTTCTAATCGTCATATTGATGCTATTATTGACCATGGAGTTGATGACGCCTGGCGGTTCATGGGTTTCTATGGTGACCCTGATACCGCCAGCCGAGAAAACTCCTAGTCCTTGCTCAGAACTCTCCATAATCGATTTAATTTGCCTTGGTTGTGTATAGGTGACTTTAATGAAATTTTACTAGCTGATGAGAAATAGGGGTGGTTGGATCGTCCGGAAAGACAAATGCAAGGGTTTAGGGAGGCTTTGGATTATTGTAGGTTGAGGGACATGGGATTCAATCGGCATCCTTTTACTTGGTGCAATAGAAGACCAAGGGACCAAAATGTATGGATCCGTCTTGATAGGGGAGTGGCTTCAGTGGAATGGATGTTAAAATTCCCTTCATCCCGAATTCATCATCTGGAAGCCTTCCATTCAGACCATAAGCCCATATTGTTATGCACAAACTTTGAGTTCAAACGTTTCTATAAAAAAGGGCGCCCATTCAAGTTCGAAGCTATATGGATAAAGGATAATTCTTGTGAGGGGATCATAAAAGAGTCTTGGGGCACAAGTTTGGCTTCTCCTTCAATTTGGCATTTTTCTAGTAAAATCTCCACTTGCCAGGAAAATCTTAAGCTTTGGAACCGCACCACTTTTGGACATGTTCGTAATACCCTAGCCAAGAAGCTCAAGGAATTGCAAAATGCAGAAGTCTCAGATTGTTACAAAACTAATCCTGGCCGAATCTATCTATTAAGGGATGAAATTCAAAAACTCAAAAATAGAGAGGAGCTGATGTGGAAGCAAAGATCTCGCAATATGTGGTTAAAGGAGGGAGATAGGAACACTAGATATTTCCATTGCAGAGCAAATCAGAGAAACCGGCGCAATCTCATATTGGGATTGGAAGATGAAACAGGTAATTGGGTGGAAGATGAAGGTCAAATGAGTAGGGTGGTGCAAGACTACTTTGAGCGCATGTTTACTAGCTCAAATCCTTCAGGGTTTGATGAGATATTGGAAGGAATGCAGCCTGCGCCATTTGATGCTTCTCCCTTGAGGTTAGGCCGTGACTTTCAAGTGGAGGAAGTCCACACTACCCTCAAGCAAATGGCCCCTCTCACTGCACCTGGCCCGGATGGTATGTCTCCTATTTTTTATAAAACTTACTGGAATATTATAGGTGAGGATGTAACTGCTGTTGTGCTTAATGCTTTAAATACTGGTATTATTCCTGAAGCCATAAATACCACCTTCATATGCCTAATTCCTAAGATAAAAAATCTGAAGAAAGTGGCAGACTTTAGACCTATTAGCCTTTGCAATGTGATTTACAAATTAATTGCTAAGGTTGTGGTTAATCGTTTGAAGAAATTCTTAGCTCTCACTATCCCTGATTCGCAAAGTGCCTTCCTGTCGGGTCGGCTCATCACTGATAATGTGCTAGTGGCCTTTGAAACTCTTCATTACCTCAAAAGAAAAACACAGGGGAAGGTGGGTCTAATGGCTCTCAAGTTGGATATGAGTAAAGCCTATGACCGGGTGGAATGGGCTTTTTTGGAGAGCGTAATGTATCAGTTGGGTCTGGAGGAGAGGTTGACTAAAATTATTATGTCTTGTGTGCAATCTGTATCCTATTCTGTTTTGCTTAATGGACAACCTGTAGGAAATATTATTCCAGGTAGGGGGCTTCGCCAAGGTGATCCATTATCTCCCTACTTATTCTTATTATATGCTATGGGGTTGCAATGTCTGATTCAAAAAGTTGAGGCGAGTGGAGATATTAAAGGGGTAGCTATATGCCGTAATGGACCCAGAATTTTCCACTTATTTTTTGCAGATGACAGTGTTCTGTTTTGCCGAGCAACTGAAGGGGAGTGCCAGAAGATTCTTGATATTTTAGCTGTCTATGGGTGTGGTTCGGGGAAAAAAATAAATAGGGAAAAAAAGAATTTATTTTTTTAGCTCTAACACCTCTCCCCAGATTAAGACTAGTATTCAGCAGTTGCTAGGGGTTCCAGCCATCCGCCAGTTTGAGCTAAGAAACAATCCTTTATTTATATCAAAGAGAGGGTGTGGAGGAAGCTCCAAGGTTGGAAAGAGAAGTTACTTTTGCAAGCAGGCAAAGAAGTGCTAATCAAGTCAGTAATCCAAGCCATTCCGACTTATACCATGAGCTGATTTAAACTTCCTAAAGGGTTGATTAAGGAGTTGGAGATTCTTATACGGAAATTCTGGTGGGGATATAATGGTGATAATAGAAAGGTGCATTGGGTTAAATGGGACAAGTTATGTGAGGCCAAGGAGGTGGGGGGACTGGGGTTCAAGGAAATTGAAAATTTTAACGATGCTTTACTTGCCAAACAAGTGTGGCGTATGATTAATAATCCAGACTCTCTCTGTCATAGGGTGTTCAAGGCATGATTTTTTCCGGATAGCTCAATTCTTGATGCAAGGGAGTCTACCTGTGGATCCTATGCTTGGAAAAGTATTATCAATGCCCGTGATGTAATCTGAAAAGGCATGGTGTGGCGTATTGGCAATGGGAATTCAATGAGGATTAAACAAGATCAGTGGTTGCCTAATCAACCTAGCAGAACATCTCTTTACTGCTTTATATTTTATCTTTGCTTAGTTTAATTATTTTCTTAGTATATTTAATTTCAAACAACCAATTTTTATTAAACTAGATTAGGATTAATTTGGTTAAGATTTGATTAATTTTCCTATGTTCATTTAAGTCATTGTGGGTTTGACCTCGTTCTTGTCAAACTATACTTCAGTACGGTTCGTATACTTGTGAGTGCTTTAAAATTTCACAACAATGATGCCAGATATTGTTGGTGCATGTGATTTTGATGTTGATATTGTTCCACTACCACGAACTTGCACTTCATCTTTCTTTAAGTGGAAACTCAACTCTTTACTTTATTATTGACGAGTAGTGTAAAATGGTTGTCCATAAATATTTTAAAAACTAGTTTTGCATCTCATACAAAACCCAAAGCGGAAGCAACATAAGCATCTACTTCATTCATGAGAGATAACATGTAACCTTAGATTCTAGAACAAAGAAAAAAAAAAGCGTACCTTGATGCAGTGAGATTCAAAGGGTGTGTTTGGATACTGCTTATTTTGCTGAAAATTGAAAACACTATAGCAAAATAATTTTTAAATATATGAATAGTGTTGTGGAACTCATTTTTAATGAAAATTTTGTTGAAAAATGAGATTTGTGAGTCCCGTGAACAGTGCACAGGACCCACTGGAAACACACAAAATGCACTGAAATGCGCTTTAAAAAAAAAAACCACAGACGCAAGACGCAACCTTTTCATCAATACCCAAACGGATACAAAAACAAAACTTGATAATACCTTCAATCTTCATCACAATTCCACATGGTGCCCAAGATGAGTGGTCTCTCAATCAATACTTTTGTACGTTAATTTTCCTTTGGAAAAATGTATTCCAAAGACTCTGTAGAAAAAAACTGTTTTCTCTTCTTTTAATCATACGTATGTTTAACTGCCTTAGCAGTTACTTTATTTAATAACTCTTATTAAATAAAAACTGATTATCTAATTGGGTTAGTCTTTTAGGCCAACCCAATTGGGCTTAAGTATGTGGCTTGGGATGGGACCAAAGGGACTAATAAAGCTCTAGCTCCAATGGGCCTCAGACTTATCTGTCAACTCTTAACAAGCCCAAAATTACCATTAATTATATAACAAGTACCACTATGAAAATATAATTGCACTCTAGGCTTTATTAATAAATTATTTCCCAAGATTCTAATATGATATCATTTGACCCCTCCATGAAATATCCATAGTGAAAAAAGTCATTATAAACTTTCACTTTGTAAGCAACTATTTTATTCCTTGAGTACTTAGTTTAATCTTTTAGTTATTCATATTTATGAAATCGAATTTCATAAAATATAAACTTTAGTAACTCTTACTAAAGTGGCCAGCCCTAAATTGCCAGTTTCTAATAAACTTATCTCAATGGGATATTTCATGTCTTTATAGAAAAAGATTATGGATTCCATCTTGAGAATATGTGTTCCCTTTACACTACATGTTGTTATCCAACATACTGAGGTTTTGACCATTAAACTAGATCTCACTCATGATATATCAAAGTAACCTACATTTCATGATCGGGTTCACTATCCTCTAAGGATTGAGAGTCTATGAAATTAGAAGTTGTGAGATTAATTATTCATGTTACAGTTGTTAATTGAATAATTAATCTCATAGCAGTCCAATTCAATTTATCTTACACACTTAAGACATATCAACACATTAACTAGAAGTCTCCACTTCCGTGATCAAGACAAACCGTTTTAGTTGATGTGTTATAGTCTTCATAGATGAAACGCTCAATTTCATCACCGACTACGAACTATATTTTGAGTTTACAAAGAATTTGTGATTTATATCTTCTGTTACTAAATTACATAAATCACATACAATACATCTCAAGGACTATGATAATGTCAAATTTATTTCATTTACAAATAATCTCATATAATTAAAAATTTTAATTATTTATAACATGCCAATAAATTGGATTTTAGGGCACAAACCCAAACAATAAACTGACCGTCATTACTAAGGATGATTGTCATTACTAAGGACGATCGTAAGCACACATTAATATCCAAATATAAATTCCTCACTTAAATGGCACAAGTGTAATAGACGTATAGCCTTTTCTAGCCACCAGCTCATAGCTATTATAGCCACCTCAAGCTGATCGTTACAGGACATTGAATGGGGAGGTTAAATGGCTATTAAATAAGCCATTCAACCCTCTAGCTCAACCATAATGCTTGAGAAGGTAAATGCACTGAGCATTTATTCACAGAGAGGCTATATAAAGCCAGAAGCAACATGTAAGTAAAAAAAAGCTCAATTACATACAGATTATTCTAGTTCCATGAGAAATAAGTTAACTTAAGCCTCGGAGGCTCCTCGGTGGACCCTACATTGGTGTCTTCACTGCATTATTTGTTTCTTGCAAACAGGATTTTCAGGCCATCCATCGTACTGATGAGGCGAAATCATGTTTTATCAGTTTGGCACCGTCTATGGGAACGACAGGCTATCAATCAATAAGCCATTGAATTCTCTACTAACTAAGTTCCTAAGAACCGATGGACTCAACCGCAACTGCGCTGCCAAACTCGGTGGTGATGGCTTAACAAATTCAAGCACTAATAGCCAATGTGCAGGAATTGAAGAAACAAAATGAAGACTTAAAGCGGAGAGTGTGTTCAGAGGGCACAAATACGTCACAGTCACGGCGTAATCGCAATGACAATGATGACGAAGCCCATAGTCTAGGAAATAGCAGAAGAGAAACTTCTAAGCACACCACATAGTGGACTCATGGCAATGATCAGATGATGAAAAACATGAGGAAGGAGTTAGACGAAGTCAAGAACACCATGAAGGGAAAGACAGTAATAAATCTTGATGGCATGATCAAGAAGATAGACTCACCTTTTACTGCCAACGTTTTGGAGTACCCCTTGCCTCACAAATTTTGTCTCCCACAGCTAGAGGTTTACGATGGCACTAAGGATCCCCTAGATCACATAGGGGCATTCAAGACAATATTCAACCTCTAGTAGACCCCAGAGAGGTAATTTGCAAATCATTCCCGACAACCCTCAAAGGAGCAGCAAGGGTGTGGTTTAGCAAGCTACTTATGGCATCTATTGAGAATTTCGAGCAGCTAAGCAACTCTTTCATCTGTCATTTTATTGGGGGCCAACACCATAAGAAGCTCACCTCATACCTGTTAAGTATGAAGCAACATGAAGGGGAAACCTTGAGAGAGTATGTAAAACGCTTCAACAAAGCAGTGTTAGAAATTGACGAGGCAAACGATCAAGTGATAATGACGACCTTCCAAGCAGGGTTGAACAATCATGATCTCATCTTCTCTCTAGGGAAGACTCCGCCAACTATAATGATAGACCTCCTGTTCAAAGTCTAGAAGTACATGAACGGAGATGATGCATTAACAGCGAATGGAATAGATGGCATGCAAAAGATGGAAGAAATCAACTAGCTACAACACAAAAAGAAGGAGAAGAAGGATCGTTCCCCCAATCAAAAGAATGACAACGAAAATACGCAGGCTCATACAAGATCGTCAAGTATTCCAAAAGAGGAACTTGTTACCTCAAATCACTCAACGGCAAACAGTTACCTCATCCATGGAATGTAGAGCACTTCAAGAGGTATTATCGCTAGTTAGATGACATTTTCAATTTTCTTTCATCAAACTGTTTTGTAAGCAGGAATGAATAAGGGGGCATTTTTCCCCACATGAATAAAGGTCGTTCTCTTGAAAGATCTAAAAGTATTATTTACCATACAAAAGAAAAAAAATTCAAGAAGAAAGCCCGTCATTGAAGTCAAATGAGTAAAACCAAGTGGACGATAAAAATCTCAATAAGAGTAAAATTTTCACATAAGGTTCAATTCGGACGAGTACAATCATAATGGCGATCAAATTCTCAAAGCAAGAGTAAGTCATGTGATTAAATTCGCATGGTTAAAAACCGACAAACACAATCATAATGACGATCAAATTCTCAAAGCGAGAGTAAGTCATATGATTAAATTCGCATGGTTAAAAACCGACGCACACACTCATAATGACGATTAAATTCTCAAAGCAAGAATAAGTCATATGATTAAATTTGCATGGTTAAAAACTGAAGAGCAGTTTTTCTAAAAAGGAAAACAAAAATCAAGGCACGCAGGAAGCTCAAGAAAACTTCACACGCGCAACCAATGAAGAGAAGGCACGTGTCAATCGCCTGACGAGAAAGTCGCCTCGCATTAAATGTGATGGGAGAGAATCTTGAGACACGAAGGGGAGATTAAACTGCCAAAAACCTTTCATATTCCTATGCTCGTCCAAACAAAAGACGACAAAGGAATAAAGAGGGCAACTGACGAGTAGTGCAAAATGGTCGTCCATAAAGTGACCATCATTACTAAGGACAATCGTAAGCACACAAATGCCTAGATATAAATTCCTCACTTAAATGGCACAAGTGTAACGGACGTATAGCCTTTTCCTGCCACCAGCTCACAACTGTTACAGCCACCTCAAGCTGACCATTACACAGCCGTTACAAGACATTGAATGGGGAGGTTAAATGATTATTAAATGAGTCATTCAACCCTCTAGCTCAACCATAATGCTTGAGAAGATAAATGCACTGAGCATTTACTCACAGAGATACTATATAAAGCCAAAAGAAACAAGTAAGTAAAAACAAGCTCAATTACATACAAATTATTCTGACTTCACGAGAAATAAGCTAACTTAAGCATCGGAGGCTCTCCGATGGACCCTATACCGATGTCTTCACTGCATTGTTTGTTTCTACGAATAGGATCTCCAGACTGCCCATCGTATTGAAGAGGAACATATTAACAAGGCGAAATCGCATTTTATCAATTGTTGAAGATGATTTGAAGAACATAGAAAGAAGACTTCTTTAACCGTGTTTGACTATAGCTATGGAAGTTTTTTAGTATTTACAAGTGGAAATATTCCTCTCTTTCTCTCTCTACCTATCTCAATGGTAAGAGGATTGATGTTCACTATAGGACTCACTGCTTTTATTGCTCTTGCTTGCTGTGCTACTGCTATGGTTAATGATAACTGTACCGCTTCTTCTTGTGGAAATATCCGCAATGTAAGCTTTCCTTTTCGATTGTCGACTGACCCAGAAACTACGGAGACTTTAGTTATGAACTTTCGTGTGAGAACAATCGTACAATGTTGTACTTTTTTTCTTTTTTGATGAATAGGAAGGGGGGGCGTAGGCGACCATATGTGACTTACCTCCTAGGGCATGACCTAATAGGGGCACCCCCTCACTGGGGAATGTTGGATTTGTTAGAATTATTTGCCCTCAAAACCAATATTATGCATTTTTTATTTGATAATAAAAATTTATTTTCACATTCATAATTTTATAGGTATATTTCATTGTTTAAATGTGGCATGTGATGTCACCTCTGTAGAAAAATCATGTTAATGGTTAAGGAACCAAAAACAAGGAGTAATGATTTTTCATAGATTATTAAATTGTTCTAGGCTGTGGATATTAATTGAATATTACCACTAAAGCCTACACTTGTTGTGCTGTTATATGATAGGATGATTTACTCCATCATTGAGGTAGTGACTTTAAGCAGACAAGTGGGTGTAATGTAACAAGTACATACACTGAATTGGATCCGATCAAGGACACCTTATGGAGCGACCACTATTAATTAAAAGGTTGTCCTATCACAATTTTTCTATTGTCCTTAAACATGAGGGGTTTGTGTATATTTACTTATTATGTACATAACTTTGACAATGTCAACTGGTGATGCCGATTTTTAAAGGCTATATACAGACACGTTGGGTTATGTGTGTAATGAGTAAAATATATAAATGCTCAACAATGAATCCACCAGTCTCTAAAGAAGATAGTATATTCAGTTGATTTTCATATTGAAGTTGGACTCAAAACAAAACCGGCCGACGACATTTTTTTTCAAAAAATGTTTTTCATATATATAATATTGTATATATACATATATATTTAAAGAGTTTTTAAAGATATTTTGGAGTCCAATAGAAATTATGAAATCAAGAAATTAAGGGTTACATAAGCTAGGGACATGACAGTGATATTAATCCAGTCCTAGTGGCTTGTGGGAATATAGTATGGTGGAAGGACATAGATATAAAATTGTAAGTAATGGGACCTCATTTGTAATTCTCTAATCTTCAGGGGTCAATTGCAATGTGTTGATGGACATTATTACAATTTGTAGAAGTTCAAATATTTTCTTGATATGATTGAGAAAATTAAGGAATATTTTTGGAAAGAGTTTCAAGAAAAGTCAATAACGTTCAAAAAAGTTATTGATAAAATCCTACGGCTGAAGATTAGGATCCCTAAGGATCCCACATCCAATCTCTCTCTAGGGTTTTAGAAGTCTACTATCAAATAAGATTTTATAATATCATATTGTGTGGTTGGCCATCAGAACTACTAAGTGATACTGCAGTCTTCTGAAAACTCAAAAAAAAAAAAAAAATAGAGAGAGAGACGTGAATACCTTGGAAGGCAACACAATTGAGTTGCTAAGAGAGGTACGCAATTTTTTCTATTTAGAATCTATGGTTGTGTGGTACAACGATCTTTAAAAACAAAATATAAATTTTGTTCTATATTGCTTCCGCAAAACTTTCAGTGGTATCAGAGCAAACCACACATAATCATGGATTCTGAATCGTTATTCATATCAGCAGTTGTGCCGAGTTTTATTTCCTAAATGACGTGATTGATATATGTGACATATTAATTGTTTTTATTCAGAGAAGTTGAGAACAATGAAGATCTGTGCCGTGATTGATATATATGTGATATATTGATTGTTTGGTTCCGATACGTTTTCATATTCTTGATTTAATATGTTGATCTGTGCCGTGATTGATAATATCATTATGTCTCTTGCATCGTACTCTTGAGTTATGTGCCTTAGTGCTTATGGATTGTCTATTATAGTTTCGTGACTATTGCTTTATGGATTGTCCATTATGGTTTCGTGTCTATTGCTTTATGGATCGTCTTTCTGTGTAATCCATATTGATATATATTGGTTCAATGACTCACCTTTTTATATTGATAAAATCTTGAGTGTTGCCGAATTGAAGTTTTGAATCCCAATTAGTGGGAGTTGTATTAGATACATAAAAGAATAATATTTAAATAATCCCAGTACTAATATATATTAAGTGCTAAATAGGATTATTTTATAGAATAATTCGTATGGCCCTCCATTGCCGGTGAATAAAGGTTCTATTAAATTAAAATTTTGTTGAAGCCAAAAGGATAGACTTGATTTTGGTTTGGTAGTTCCTCTTGTTTACTTCTTGGGAAGACAGGTGTGTATATGACTGGTGGGAGTGTGGCTAAAATAGTAACATAATCATACTAGTACATATATCACACTCAGATAATGGTTTGCACTTATCCAAATAAACATGACCGCTAAAATAGTGTAAAACATGTTTGATTTGGAGGCCAAAAGTAAATCGGGAGTCATAGATAAATTAAATAAAATTAGAAACATGAGATGAAATTATGATGAATAGTATCTATTTGCCTTTATATGGTGTGCACAGTATATTTCAAAAGAAATTATTGGAACATGCGAGGTAAGGGTTCCCGATGCCCACTTCAAACTATTTATGAATATAATTGTTATATTCTATTCTGGGAATCTATGATATTTTGTTCTTGTGGGAGGTACCATTAGTTATTCAAAAACCTGAATATGATGGATATATATGTGAAAATATTATTTTATATTATTTTGCAGATTCATTATGACCAATTTTAATCCCTTAGCTAAGATTTTGGATGAAAATCGCTTGTCTGGACCAAACTATGTAGATTGGAAAAGGAACCTAATCATTGTTCTCACTGCTGATAAGATAGCTCATGTCCTTAATATTGAGGCACCAGAACTTGCTTTAGCTGATGTCACTGAGGCGCAAAGAGATGCATTTAATAAGTGGCATGAGGCTGATGAAATGGCTAAATGCTACATATTGGCCTCTATGACCAATGTGTTGCAAAAACAATGCCAAGGCCTAGTTACAGCACAAGATATGATGCTGCACCTCAAAGAGATGTTTGGAGAACAAAGCAGAAGTGCACGACAAACTGCTATGAAAAATCTCATGTCCACCAAAATGGTGGAAGGAACTCCAGTTCGGGAACATGTCCTGAAGATGATTTCTTTCATCAACGAACTGGATATGCTTGGTGCAGAAATTGATAGTGAGACCCAAGTTGATGCGATCCTAGCATCTTTACCTGATTCTTTTAATCAGTTTATCATGAACTATAACATGAATAAGATGGTAGTGACATTGTCAGAGTTGTTCAATATGTTGAAAGCAGCTGAGGATCTCACCAAGAAAGAAAAGCCTACTGTAATATTGGCTGAAAAATCTGATTCTTCTCTTAAGTTGAAGCCTAAGGGTAAGAACTTTAAGAGAAAATGGTCTCAGTCATTTAATAAGGCTCAAGGTGACAAAGTGAACAAGGACACTAAGAAAAAGAAAGCAAAAGGAAATTGTTTCCATTGCGGTAAGCCTGGTCATTGGAAGAGAAACTGTCGCCATTATTTGGCTTCTCTGAAGAATGACAAACCTACAGAAGGTATGCCTAATTTGCTCGTTATTGAAACAAATTTAATGGATGGTCCATTTGATTCTTGGTGTGTAGATTCTGGTACAATCTCACACATTTGCAATATGTTGCAGG
The DNA here is from genome assembly GCA_963669245.1 of Quercus cerris. Classification (NCBI taxonomy): domain Eukaryota; kingdom Viridiplantae; phylum Streptophyta; class Magnoliopsida; order Fagales; family Fagaceae; genus Quercus; species Quercus cerris. Next base: position 44,955,699 of record OY770014.1, on the reverse strand, counting down.
GGTTCAAGGAGACCCGAAGGCTAAATGAAAGGGAGGTGATCCTAAAGATGGGGACTGGTGCAACTGTTGCAGCCATTGCCATTGGAACCTTTTATTTAGAATTATCTTCTAGTAGAACTCTTGTCTTAGAGGATTGCTTATATGTGCTAGAAGTGCGAAGAAATTTAATTTCAGTTTCAAAACTTGGTTGTTCAGGATATTCATTTCTTTTTACTTCTAAACTTGTTGTTAAGTTTAATAATAAATTTGTAACTTCTGGCATTTTACAAGATGGTCTTTAATTTTTGAGTTCTATTGATAATTCTATTAATTGTGTTGAGAATGATATTGCTGCCGGTGTGTTATCTCTTAAAAGAAAAGGAGATGTTAATCCTACCTATTTGTGGCACTTAAGGCTTGGTCATATCAATATTGACCGGATCAATAGATTGGTAAAGGATGGGCCATTGAACCTTTTGAAGGTAGAGCCTTATCCAATTTGTGAGCCTTGCTTACAAGGGAAAATGACCAAAAGTCCCTTTACAGGAAAGGGAGCTAGAGCCACTGATGTATTAGGATTAATACACACTGATGTTTGTGGTCCCATGAATCACATGTCAAGAACTGGTTTCTATTACTTCATTACTTTTATTGATGATTATTCTAGGTATGGTTATTTGTACCTAATGAAACATAAATCTGAATCCTTTGAAAAGTTCAAAGAATTTTGTAATGAGGTTGAGAAATAGGTTGGAAAATGCATAAAAGTTCTTCGCTCTGATAGAGGAGGAGAATACCTCTTGGATCAATTTAAGGAATATCTAAAAGAAAATGGGATTATTTCTCAATTGACTCCCCCTGCCACACCTCAACATAATGGTGTAGCTGAAAGAAGAAATAGAACCTTATTAGATATGGTTCGTTCTATGATGAGCATGTCATAGTTGCCAATTTCATTTTGGGGTTATGCTTTGGAGACTACTATTTATTTATTAAATAGAGTCCCTACCAAATCAGTTCCTAGTACCCCATATGAGTTATGGACTAGTAAGAAACCAAGTCTAAATCACTTAAAGATATGAGGTTGTCCAGCACATGTTAGAAAGTCTAATATGGATAAGCTAGGACTAAGGAGTGATAGATGTTTATTTATTGGCTATCCCAAAATGTCTACGGGTTTCTATTTTTACAATCCTAGTGAGCAAAAGGTTTTTGTGAGCAGGAATGCTATTTTTCTTAAGGAAGATTATAGCTTAAATGAAAGTAGAGCAAAAGTTTCTCTTGATGAACTAACTAATAACCCAATGGCTGAGTTGAATGAGAATAATGAAGAGCAAGTAATAGTGCCTACTGAACCAAGCAAAAGACAAGAGACTCGACGTAGTAAAAGGACTATCAGGCCTCCAGTTAGACTCACTTTGTTAAATGAGATTTATCTAATGGAGTCAGAGGAGCCTGATAATGATCCTTTTACTTATCAAGAAGCAATGACTGATAAGGACGTTGAGAATTGGAAAAGGGCCATGGAATCAGAGATGGACTCAATGTATACCAACCAGGTCTAGACCTTAGTAGACAAACCAGAAGGTATTAAGCCTATTGGTTGTAAATGGGTTTACAAAAGGAAGATAGGACCTAGTGGTAAGGTGGAGACCTATAAGCTAGGCTAGTGGCAAAAGGGTATAATCAAAAGGCTGGAATTGATTATGAGGAAACCTTTTCGCCAGTAGCCATGCTAAAGTCCATAAGGATTCTATTGTCAATTGTTGCACATTATGATTATGAGATATGGCAAATGGATGTTAAAACAGCTTTCTTGAATGGACACATTCGAGAAGAAATTTTTATGGACCAGCTAGAAGGTTTCATATCTCATGGTCAAGAATCAAAAGTGTGCAAGTTGATGAGATCTATATACGGCCTAAAGCAAGCATCACGTAGTTGGAACATCCGTTTTGATGAGGCAATCAAATCGTTTGGTTTCTCACAAAATATGGATGAACCTTGTGTTTACAAAAAGGTTAGTGGGAGCACTATTACATTTTTAGTTCTTTATGTAGATGACATACTACTCATTGGCAATGATGTAGGAGCAATGTCATCTATTAAAGTATGGTTATCTAGTCACTTTGCAATGAAAGATCTTGGTGAAGCGTCCTATATACTCGGAATCAAATTGTTTAGAGACCGAAAGAAAAGGTTATTGGGACTTTCACAAGTCAATTACATTGACAAGATATTGGCTAGGTTTAGCATGCAAGATTCCAAAAAGGGTTTTCACCTTTTAGACATGGAGTTCATCTCTCTAATCAAATGTGTCCTAAAACACAAGAAGAGAGAGAGAAAATGAGAAATTGTCCTTATGCTTCGGCTATAGGAAGTCTCATGTATGCAATGCTTTGCACTAGGCCAGACATTTGTTATGCAGTAAGCATTGTGAGTAGATATCAATCTAATCCAGGTTCTGAGCATTGGACAGTAGTGAAACATATCCTCAAATATTTAAATAGGACCAAACATTATTTCTTGGTGTTTGGTGGTGAGGATTTAACTGTCCAAGGGTATACAGATTCAGATTTTCAATCTGATATTGATGATAGAAAATCAATTTTTGGATTTGTGTTCACTCTTGGCAAGGGAGCAATAAGTTGGAGAAGTTGCAAGCAAGATACTACTGCAGATTCTACTACAGAAGCAGAGTATATAGCTACAAGTGAAGCTGCAAAGGAAGCTGTATGGATTCGCAAGTTCATTCAAGAACTTGAAGTTGTTCCTTCTATTAAGCAACCCATTACTATCTATTGTGACAATAGTGGGGCTGTTGCAAATGCAATAGAACCAAGGGCTCATCAAAGGACAAAACATATTGCACGTAAATATCACTTGATACGTGATATCATACAGAGAAGTGATATAGCAATAACAAAGATTGCCTCTGCCAATAATGTTGCAGATCCACTCACAAAAGGCATTGTCTCAAAAGGTGTTTAAGAAACATTTAGAAGCAATGGGTATTAAATACATGTATGATTGGTTTTGAGTGCAAGTGGGAGATTGTTAGAATTATTTTCCCTCAAAAACAATATTATGCATTTTTTATTTGATAATAAAAATTTATTTTCACATTCATAATTTTATAGGTACATTTCATTGTTTAAATGTGGCATGTGATGTCACCTCTGTAGAAAAATCATGTTAATGGTTAAGGAACCAAAGACAGGGAGTAATGATTTTTCATAGATTATTAAATTGTTCTAGGCTGTGGATATTAATTGAATATTACCACTAAAGCCTACACTTGTTGTGCTGCTATATGATAGGATGATTTACTCCATCATTGAGGTAGTGACTTTAAGAAGACAAGTGGGTGTAATGTAACAAGTACATACACTGAATTGGATCCGATCAAGGACACCTTATGGAGCGATCACTGTTAATTAAAAGGTTGTCCTATCACAATTTTTCTGTTGTCCTTAAACATGAGGGGTTTGTGTATATTTACTTATTATGCACATAACTTTGACAACGTCAACTGGTGATGCCGATTTTTAAAGGCTATATACAGACACGTTGGGTTATGTGTGTAATGAGTAAAATATATAAATGCTCAACAATGAATCCACCAGTCTCTAAAGAAGATAGTATATTCAGTTGATTTTCATATTGAAGTTGGACTCAAAACAAAACCAGCCGGTGACATTTTTTTTCAAAAAATGTTTTTCATAAATATAATATTGTATATATATATATATATATATATTTAAAGAGTTTTTAAAGATATTTTGGAGTCTAATAGAAATTATGAAATCAAGAAATTAAGGGTTACATAAGCTAGGGACATGACAGTGATATTAATCCAATCCAAGTGGCTTGTGGGAATATAGTATGGTAGAAGGACATAGATATAAAATTGTAAGTAATGAGACCTCATTTGTAATTCTCTAATCTTCAGGGGTCAATTGCAATGTGTTATGGACATTATTGCAATTTGTAGAAGTTCAAATATTTTCTTGATATGATTGAGAAAATTAAGGAATATTTTTGGAAAGAGTTTCAAGAAAAGTCAATAACGTTCAAAAAAGTTATTGATAAAATCCTACGGTTGAAGATTAGGATCCCTAAGGATACCACGTCCAATCTCTCTCTAGGATTTTAGAAGTCTACTATAAAATAAGATTTTATAATATCATATTGTGTGGTTGGCCATCAGAACTACTGAGTGATACTGCAGTCTTCTGAAAACTCAAAAAAAAAATAGAGAGAGAGAGACATGAATACCTTGGGAGGCAACACACTTGAGTTGCTAAGAGAGGTACGCAATTTTGTTCTATTTAGAATCTATGGTTGTGTGGTACAACGATCTTTAAAAACAAAATATAAATTTTGTTCTATATTGCTTCCGCAAAACTTTTAGGATTGAGCCATAGCTACTGTGCCCCACAAACCTCACCCTAGCACCCCATGAGAGCCAGAGTGTGGGGCGCAATGCATGCCATAAATCCCCCCAACCCCCCCCCCCCCCTCCCACGATACTCGCCACGACTCGAACATGGGACCATGAGCATGCACGCAGGATCCCACACCGCTGGGCCACCCCTCCTGGGGCGTACGGTGCTGTACTTATTTGATGGAAAATACTACAGAAAAATATTTTCAGCACGGTATCACAGAAAGAAGTATTTATTATATATGTTTATGTACTATCGGAAAAATTCCGATCTACCTCAATGGCAAGAGGATTAACGTTGAGTGCAGTACTCATGGCCTTTATTGCTCTTGTTCTAGTCCATGAAACTTGTAGTGCTACTGCTAAGGTTAATCATCACTGTGCCCCTTCTTGTGGCAACATCCACAATATAAGCTTTCTGTTCCCGATTGAAGGATAATTTAGAATGGACAATGGAATAAAATTGCATGAGTAATTGTGCCTAGTGATGGCACATGTAGAGCAATAACCATGTAATCGGGCAACAAATTGATCTCAAACTTTTTAGGTATGAGGAAATGAAAAGGGAAAATATGGAATTCCTTAAGAAATTAGCTTCTTCTTTCCATTAAAAATTTGCACCTTTCATCTCTCTGGTTCTGCGATAACAAAGAGTGAGGAATCTATGCATGTTTTCACATTTTCTATAACTTAATTAAAATTTTACTTATTTAGTCTCAATGGAAGATTGTCAAATTCTTCACTCCTAGCCGTATCTTTTTTACTTATCAGTCTCAATTAACTGTATTATTCATGAATCCCAATCACAAATAAACAATTCAAATATTTATTTTTAAGACGGTTGAAGTCCACCAATTACAGTAATTGTCATGTCAGTTTGTAAGATTTATGTAGTAAAACATATACTACACATTTAGAATGTTCCTATTTTTTTTTTTTCTTTTGGTAAGGGCTAGGGGAAAGTTGTTAATGACTTAAAGTTGATTTATTATGCCCTGGACATTTCAAGTTATTTATGTCATTTACTTCATTGATTAATTAATTTAATCTATATTAGAAGAAAAATAATAATTCATCTTTCTTATATATCTTGCAATTACTTTGGCGGCAATAGTGGCTACCATAGGTAAGAAGAACCTGTGTCTCTTCTTTGATCTACTTTATTTAATTTTTTTAGTAGATCATTAAGACTTTGAGGTTTGTTTGTTTGTTTTGTTTTTTGTTTTTTTTTTTTTTAATACAAGATAGAAATTCTACTCTAGTTTAATCTAAGTATATACGTATGTGAAGCTCTCTCTTGGAGACTTGAATCCTAGCCTATCCCCCCCACACCCCACAAATATTTATACTTGTAGAATGATTATCGTACCAAAAGTGCGTAGTGGTAGATTTTGAGACTGAAGTAGCGCATTATGAGAAAAAAAAAATGACAGTGATATTTACACGAAATATACAGCGCTTATTGTTCTTGATTATTACAATTCATGAATGCGATTAGTTGTAAGTCGTAGTTATGTTTTCAACCAAAAACTAGAAGTGATGAGGGCATTAATTACGGGAAGAAATTTGTTTTCTTATAGTAATTATTTTCGTGATGTTTCGACATAGGACTACAACTTGCAACAAAAATTGTGTTAGGGATTCCTTGTGTTATTTGCATTTTTTATATATAAGTGGCATAGAAGGCATTTATCAATGTATGACGCGGTCGAAGAATTTGTGCAAAGCCAAAATAACCTCATGCCAATTAGGTACTCTTTCTCAAAAGTTAGGAAGACGGCCAAAGGTTTCAAAGATAAATTTGGTGAAGGAGGCTATGGTTCTGTATATAAAGGAAAGCTTCAAAGTGGCCATCTTGTAGCTATAAAGATGTTAGGTAAGTCCAAAGCAAACGGTCAAGAGTTTATCAATGAAGTTGCCATAATCAGAAAAATTCACCATGAGAATGTGGTGCAACTTATTGGCTACTATGTTGAAAGACTAAAGCGTGCCCTTATATACGAATTCATGCCTAATAGTTCTCTTGACAAATACATTTTTTCTCAAGAAGGGAATATCACCTTAAGTATTGAGAAAACATACGATATTTCTCTTGCAGTGGCTCGTGGAATTGAATATTTGCATTGAGGATGTGACATGCAAATTTTGCATTTTGATACCAAGCCTCATAACATTCTTCTTGATGAAACTTCACCCCAAAAATTTTGAATTTTGAACTTGCAAAACTTTATCCAACAGATGATAGTATAGTGTCTTTGTCTACTGCAAGGGAAGCACTAGGATATATAGCTCCAAAGTTAGAAATGGCAAGCAGAAGAAAGAACGTGAATGCATTTGCAAATCATTCAAGCCAAATTTACTTCCCAACTTGGGTCTATGGCCGATTTAGCGAAGGAAATGACATAGAAGTAGAAGATGCCACAGAGGAGGAGGAGAAAAATGTTAAGAAGATGATCATAGTTGCATTATGGTGCATACAGATGAAGCCTAGTGACTGTCCTTCAATGAAAAAATTTGTAGAAATGCTTGTGATGTCGCGGAAGCCTGAAGAAGAGCACACACGATGCTCTCTTGATGAAACAGAAACTAAACTGTTAGTTTCTGGGTAGTAAACCTCGAATCCACGAGGGGTTTCCCTGAATCCACAAGGAGATAAAACTGGAATCCACCAGAAGAGAAAATTGACAAAATGTCTGTGTTTATTGATAATAGTCTATGAAAAATGTTTGCAGACTTAGGGGCCTATTTAAGGGCTCCTTAAAACTTGACAAACAAGAAAATATAATCCAAAATAACTCCTAATTGATACCTAACCATAACAGGAACCAAATTTGACCTAAAAAACATTAAATGCACCTAAAAACAAGGAAATAAATCACCTAAACCTAAAATAACGTTTTTTACATAAAAATACCAAAAAAATAATAAATTACAATAATTAAATAGTAAATTGTGTCCTACATCAGACCCCTCCACTTGAAACAAACTCGTCCTCGAGTTCTTCTTTGAAATCTGAAATCTTCCACTCCAAATAAACAAATATTTCGAATGCTTTAATAACTTGATTAGGCTCTGAAACTTGAATTCTTCATAAAATGTAGCAAAAAATTTCTTCTCATCTACTTTCAATTTATTTGCAACATCAATCAAAAATGGGTTAATAATAAAATTAAAATTTTCTACTCCAAGAAAATCAACATATTGTGTAGTCGTCTTCAATAAATCAACCGAACCCTGGGGATTGTGGGTGATGGACTCATCCTCACCTTTGACCCCAAGTGGATCTTCCACAATATTCTCAATAAATACTATCTCTTGATTTCTATGATCTTCCACAATCAACTCAATCTTCTTTTCAAGTTTCAATTCAACAAATTGTTGCAAGTCTTGACCTTTTTTAACCACTTCAAAAGTTTCTCTAGAAATAGGCTGCTTCTTCTCAACCCTCAAACTCTTTCCTTTACTTGATACATGGACTTGGCTGTGATAATTTTGGTTTTGACCTTTCATGTTGTGAACATATTGATTTTCATATGAATATACAGATTTATAATTAACACTTGTATAATCTAGTATATCATAATAGTCGTTAGAAAACCATAAATCAATTAATACTCTTTTCATTCTCTGCCAAGAGCAGATTGGATGCTTACCTCGCCGCTTTCTATCGATTTGAATGTCTTCCCACCATTCCTCTGCTTCATTGTCCAATTTATTAGATGCAAGCCGCACTTTTTCTTCATCACAAATCTTCCAAAAATTAAAATACCCTTCCAAATCAAGAAGCCAGTCAATAAAATCCATCTTACACATATCTCCATCAAAGAACGGAATTTTCTTGTAGTTAGGAGTGCGTCTTTGAATATATTGAACATTGTTGTTGTGAGATGATTTCCTAGCAAGAAGAGTAGCAATCTTTTGCTGGATTTCACCCATAATTTTCTGACTCTTTTCATGAAATTGTTGCTCATCACGAGCCTCTTCACGAAACTTGAGGAACTCAGCCCTAGTGAGGACTGGGTTGTTGACGTCATCACCGCCATCATTGTTGTGGTGGTCACCGTCTCGTCAGTTAGCCATCAGACCAGGGTAAGTCAAGGCTCTGATACCAACTGATGTCGCGGAAGCCTGAAGAAGAGCACACACGATGCTCTCTTGATGAAACAGAAACTAAACTGTTAGTTTCTGGGTAGTAAACCTCGAATCCACGAGGGGTTTCCCTGAATCCACAAGGAGATAAAACTAGAATCCACCAGAAGAGAAAATTGACAGAATGTCTGTGTTTATTGATAATAGTCTATGAAAAACGTTTGCAGACTTAGGGGCCTATTTAAGGGCTCCTTAAAACTTGACAAACAAGAAAATATAATCTAAAATAACTCCTAATTGATACCTAACCATAACAGGAACCAAATTTGACCTAAAAAACATTAAATGCACCTAAAAACAAGGAAATAAATCACCTAAACCTAAAATAACGTTTTTTACATAAAAATACCAAAAAAATAATAAATTACAATAATTAAATAGTAAATTGTGTCCTACATCAGCTTGAAGGAGAAGTTGAATGCTTACAAATGTCTTCCAAGCCTTTCCTATCATCATCACCAGCGAGACCGACAAGGGATGTAAGAGATAATTTAAATTCAACTAGTTCATCATTTCAATCAGGTGAATCAATAGAATCAGCTATACTTTATATGCAAGGGAAAGTTAACACCACAGTGGAACTAGGGCAATTATTCTTCACATATATGATAGCATACAGACACTTCATATTTTGTGTGACATATAATTGGTCCCTTGATTTATGAGAGCTATCCTTACCTAGAACAATTTTTTTTCTTTTTTGCTTAGTGCGTGGTATATTTATTTATTAAAGTCTTTTTAAGAGGAAAAAAATATTTATAACTTTATAATTGTCAATGTGTAATTGATTAAGTTAATAAACAATGCTAAAAAAACAGGGCAATATGTTTTGGAATGGCAATAGCCCAGTTGTAGGAATTTCTTTACTCCTATTTATATATTCAGTCCTCATATGCAAGGTTAAGCAATTAATTCATGTTATTATTAACAAAAAAAAGCGATCAATTTTTCATAAATAATTATTGGCTGCCCATCATCATGCACCCTTGGCACAATTGTCACTCCACAAATATAAGTGTTCGTGGGGTGTGGGAGGGCAAGGGTCGGGGTTCAAATCTCCAGGATGGAGCTTTACATACATATATACTTAGATTAGGTTAGAGTGGAATTAAAAAAAAAATTTATATATATTAGTGGCTGCCCTGCCTCCTATAGAGGATAAATTATTGTTTTGCAGATAATTAATATTCCTTAATCAACTAGGCTGCTCAATTAGAGTTGTCCCATTGAATGAAAATATTCCTGTTTTAGCTCTTGAAAATGTGACTTCTTTTATTTTTACGTATTCGTTTTTTACTAATTTAAGTGCATAAGATATTGCAAAAAATTAAGTGCACGAGATAACAGGGCATAGCTTTATTTATTTGTTTGACACTAGTGTGTGGGAATTAAAATTGTCTATGAGTATGCAACTTCGGCTTTATGAATCACGCCTAACTTGGACACTGCATAACATATTGAAATCAGAATGTCCCAATCTCTTACTTGCCCAAATGAAGAAATAGTCAACATGTTTGAACTTTTCTTGAAATATTGAGTATCCTTCAGCATCCTATAAATGTACAAACAAATGGAGGAAGCTAGAGAAAGAGAGAGAGAAAATAAAATCCAAACCTCAAATCCTCTTCTAGTTACCTGTAACAACAATGTCAGTGAGGTTTGTTCCAAGAATTGGAATGGTTTGATCACAGGCAACCCTATCTTTCGCAAGAAATGAAAAAAATAAAATAAAGGAAACTAGAGTGTTTTTTTTTTTTTTTTTTTAAATTTATTTTCTTTAGAAATCATTATTTCTGTTAGGTTCTAAAGATTTAGGATTTTATGTATTTAAAACTCTAATTTGTATTGTTGGCAAACCATGATCAAAACAGGTTGTTTAGTCTTGTTTAGGCTTGCTCAAAGTATGTTTATTTGTAAAACTGGAATCGAGTGAGTGCAGATTTATTGGACTAAATCTGTAAGGCTCGATCGATCGAAAATTAGACTCGATCGATCGAACCACGTACAGATTTATTTTTCTGCAGAGTTCCAGTTCAGCCCAAACTCTATTTAAACGTCTTGGGGTTCAAGTAAAACACTTCTATATATAAGGAAAACCCTAGAACGTTTTTGGGACTTGGAAGAGAGAGATTAGAGTGCCTCTTGTGCCTCCTTTTATTTTTAGGGTTTTGTACCCAAACCTCTCTAAGTCTTTGTTGCTCATATTTGCTGTTTATGTGAATCTCTTGTGAGATCTTAGAGGAGCTTTCCTTCACATAAACTTAGGGTTTTCAAGATAGAGATATTTTCTACATCTTGATGATCAACAAGGTTGCTGCCATTGAAGATTAAAAAGAAAAGCAAGCGGGGAGCTTGTAGCTGATTGAAGAATTCAAGAAAGAAGTAGTCCGTGGATTCGGAGCCTGCGCGTGGTCGTGTCAGGAAGTTCTACTGGTGGGTAGCATTAGGAAGTCGAGCGGGGAGCTTGTAGTCCTTTTGTACGAACTTCAATTCTTTCATAGTGAATTCAGGTTAGCCTTGAGGATCGGTGGGTCAAATCCTCCCCAGGTTTTTACCGTGTGGTTTCCTGGGTGATCATATCTTGTGTTATTTATTTTCCGCTGCTTTATATTCTTGATATGATTGTTTGGATTGTTTTAACCTAGAATTGCTTAATTTGACTAAGTAACAACTTGGCTAATTAATCTAGGCTACGCAATCTGTGTGTTTAAGGGGTCTAAATTTCCAACAAGTGGTATCAGAGCGGGTAGCTCTTCTTGTTGTAGATCTTTTGATCTAAGAGCTGATCCTTGACCCCTGTTGTCATGGATAATTTGAAGTGTCTTTCTGATCATATTTCTGCTCATGCTTCTGCTGATTTTATTGATGCCTGTGATGTTTTGAATAAAAAGGACACTATTGTTTCTGTTGATTTTTTTGATGCTTTTGAAACTCTTCGTAAGGAATTATCTAAATCTTTGAAAATTTCTAAGAAATTCAAGGAAGAGTTAAAATTGGCTAATCTTGAAAAATAGGATTTGATTGTGAGATTAGATGAGTCTAATAAAAAGAATGAATTTTTGAGAAATCAAATTTCCTCTCAAGATGAGAAGATGAAAAGTTTGGAACAAAAGTTAGCTGAGGCTGAAGCTAAATTGGAAAATTTGTCTAATACCAAACTTGTTGATGATAACAGAAGTGTTTCTGTTTCTCTTAAGCCTAAAACTGAGAAAGTTTATATCCCTCCTTTTAAGAGGAATAATAAAGATAAGGCTTATTTTGCTAGGTTAGACAAAGGTAAAAGTTCTGATGTAGACGCTAAAGTTTCTAAACCTAAGTCTAATCCTACTGTTAGAGAGCATAATAAATCTGTTTTTGTGCCTACTTGTCACCTTTGTGGTGTTGTTGGTCATATTAGACCAAATTGTTCTTTGTTGAGGCAAAAACCAAAATCTGATAATAGATTTGCTATTAGGAATACTGATGTTCCTAAATTTGTTCCTGTTTGTCACTTTTGTGGTGTCTCCGGTCACATTCGTCCTAATTGTCATAAATTAAAATTTAAGCATTCTATGTTTCAATTTAGGATATGTGATGATATTTCTCCTGCCATAGGTTCAAATAAATTATTTCATATGCTTTTGAAAAATTTGAGCTTGTTGGTTTGTGAAAGGAATTTGCAGGATTTCAGTCTCTCTCAAAAGATTGGTGTAATTCCTCAAATGCACTCTACTTCTCATGGATTTTCACCTACAAAGCCGAATACTCGTGCTAGATGGGTGAGAAAAGATTCTCCAAGGTGAGTGTTGCTAACTTGTCCCTAATTTAATTCTTTCAATTATTTGTGGACTTGTTTTGTTTTTTGTTTTTTGGTTGTTTTGTTTTTTTAGGTTGTTTTTTTTTTTATTTTTTTTTTTAAAAAAATCCAAAAACATTGAAAATTTTCAAAAAGACAAAAATATTTTATTTTGTGTCTAGTTTTTCTTTTTGAGGATTACATGAATTGTTATATCTCTCTTGTTTTAGAACATGCCTGACATTGTAGAGAAACTTGAATAGTTTGTGCTAAGCTATTTTTGATTTTGAATGAGTATGTACTAGTTTGTACATGTACTCAAGGGTTAATTAAGAAATTGATATTTCTTGTTTGTGTACCCTTTATAGCTTAGTTTTGCACTGTCATGCATTGCATTTGCATTGTTCATTTAGCATAATATGTGCTTTTTTGTTTTTGGTTATAAAGTTTGTTAAAACCAAAAAGATTTTTGTGTTTTGTATTATATATCTTGGATTTATAATCAAGGATTGGCCATATTATCTTTACATAACATGTTTATGTACCTTGTTTAGCTTTGATAAGCTTATTTATTGCACTTTACTAGTTAAAGTTTTGTAGTGCATGTTGTGTGGGAAAAATGTTTATGGTGTTTATCACTTTGTCTTAATCTTGAAGTCACATGTTATTTGACTGTCGGACTTGATCCTTTTGAGAAAGGCATAAATAACCATCTCACCACTGTTCACTAGCCAATCATGAACACCTTAGTGCATATCATAAGATTTTGTGCTCGAGAAAGTGTAGCACATGCACAAAAAGAACATAAGGTGTAGCCTCAAATTAATTTAAAACTGGTGTGTACTATTAGGCTTGATGCCAATTCACTTAATTCAAACCGGTGTGTACTATTAGGCTGAATGCCATCTCATACAAATAAGAGGCAAAAATGCAAGAAACTTACATGATTGCAAGCTTTTGTTCTAGGAGATGTGGGAGTTATATGATGTAACTCTTTAGGTGATAGTCTCTTTTAAATTCTATGTGATGAATTTTGTAGACTTTGTGATTGATTGCTATTCACATATCACCTCACATGCATCTCAAGCTTTTGCTAGTTGCACACACTACACAAGTTACTCTTTGTTAAACTTGGTACATTATATTGTGTGTGACTTTGTTGTGGCCATCCAAGATTAAAAGTTCCTTGATTTTGATGCAAAATATGTTTCAAGTTTGAAAAATTTGAAAATATCTTGAGATTTGTGCAGAACATATTTGTTGCTTAAGAAAATTTCAATGGGAGAATGATTGAAATTTGTTTTGAGAAAATTGGGTTCAAAATTTTGGGTTTTTGAAAAAGCATTCCATCTCATACTCATGCATTTTGCTTTCTTTGGTTAATGCTTTGAGGAGTTGTTTTTCAAAATTAGGTTTGTGTCTTTCAAAACTGTGATTTTTCTCAAAATTTAGTGAGTCTCTGCCCAATTCGATCGATCCAGTGTGTTTTTCGATCAATCGAAAAAGTGCTTTAATTTGTTTAAAAATGACTGTTTCATTCGATCGATCGAATGTATTTTTCGATCAATCGAAAGTCGCGAATCAGGTTTTTAAAAAGGGTTTGTTCTTGATCCGAATTGGGGCTTTTGTGAAATTGAGTTGAATTTGATGAAATTGGCTTGTTGTATTGATGAAATTAAGCATTATACTCTGTGAGTTGTGTTATGTGATGCTCAATTCATCAATTTGTTTAAAAATTCAACAAGTGATTTTCAAATTTTTGGGTTTTTGTTAGAAACTCTATGCTCAAACCAATTTTGTCAATTTAATCTCAATTGAACTTAATCGCTCACTGCATTAGTACATGCATCATGGCATTGTAATTGTTTCACGCATCATATAGAATTTTATTCTATTGATTTTTGTGCTAACTTGCAGTCTCCCTTGGTTTGTGTGTAGGATTCACATGCATTGCATTGATTTCTGTATCCATTTTGCAGTTTTGCAGTCATATCTCTCATTGTTTTCATACATAGCATGCATACACTTTGCTAAATTGGGTACTCAACTTGATCTAAAAATTGATTGATTAATTTTTGACTTACGTACTTTCTAGTATATGCTATTTTTATGTGTGAATTGTAGAAAATATTTTACTTAAGAGATATGATGGATAATCAATGTGCAAATATTTTCTCTAATCATGCAACTGTTTATGGGTCACATAATGTCATGGTTGCATTTTATTGAAAGAGAGAATATTTTTTTCATGTGTATCCTCACCTTAGTTTTTAATTTTGGTTTGTGTGTTTTTAACCTTGGTCCTGCTGGTGAGGATGTTCCTGATCCTGTTGGTGATGCTGCTGCTGCTGCTGATTCCCCCCCCCCCCCCCCCCTCCTTTATTTTTCCCCAAAACTATTTTTCCCACAACTTGTTTTGTTTTTCCTATTTTTATAGGGGGAGAAAAGTTTTTTTTACCTGTGTTGTTCATAGGGGGAGCTGTCTCTATTTTCTATAGAGTTGAATTGTTTTGTGTTCCCCTTGATTCTCTATTTTCTCTTATCCTTTATTGCGTATGTTGACTGTTTACTCTTTGTACGAGTTGTCTTTGTCAATACGTGACAAAAAGGGGGAGAAATTATTGATTTATGGGAATCATGTTTGTCCTGTTTAGGGGGAGTTGAAATTATTTTTAAAAGGGAAGAAAATAAAAACTTTTTGTTGTATCTAACTTAGGGGGAGAGTTAGTTTACTTATGTTTTTATTTCTGTTTCTTGTTCACTGCTCATTGATTTATATTTATGAGTTCTTCATGATATATGTCTTTGTTTTGTGTTTTGTGAAGTCAAGAATTTAATTTTGGTTTACTTGTATTTTTTCCACACATGCGTTTATGCGTTTGTTGAGTGTTTCAGGAAATATACAGGTTGATTCAATTGAGCTGCTGTCTACACTTGCAACTGATGGATAGTAGTTAAGATTGGATTTGTTGTTATGAGCATTATTTTTGTAATGGGCTTTTACTTTGTAAACTTTGAGCTTTTAGTTTGTGTTTTGTCACGGATTGCCAAAGGGGGAGATTGTTAGGTTCTAAAGATTTAGAATTTTATGTATTTAGAACTCTAATTTGTATTGTTGGCAAACCATGATCAAAACAGGTTGTTTAGTCTTGTTTAGGCTTGCTCAAAGTATGTTTATTTGTAAAACTGGAATCGAGTGAGTGCAGATTTATTGGACTAAATCTGTAAGGCTCGATCGATCGAAAATTAGACTCGATCGATCGAACCACGTACAGATTTATTTTTCTGCAGAGTTCCAGTTCAGCCCAAACTCTATTTAAACGTCTTGGGGTTCAAGTAAAACACTTCTATATATAAGGAAAACCCTAGAACGTTTTTGGGACTTGGAAGAGAGAGATTAGAGTGCCTCTTGTGCCTCCTTTTATTTTTAGGGTTTTGTACCCAAACCTCTCTAAGTCTTTGTTGCTCATATTTGCTGTTTATGTGAATCTCTTGTGAGATCTTAGAGGAGCTTTCCTTCACATAAACTTAGGGTTTTCAAGATAGAGATATTTTCTACATCTTGATGATCAACAAGGTTGCTGCCATTGAAGATTAAAAAGAAAAGCAAGCGGGGAGCTTGTAGCTGATTGAAGAATTCAAGAAAGAAGTAGTCCGTGGATTCGGAGCCTGCGCGTGGTCGTGTCAGGAAGTTCTACTGGTGGGTAGCATTAGGAAGTCGAGCGGGGAGCTTGTAGTCCTTTTGTACGAACTTCAATTCTTTCATAGTGAATTCAGGTTAGCCTTGAGGATCGGTGGGTCAAATCCTCCCCAGGTTTTTACCGTGTGGTTTCCTGGGTGATCATATCTTGTGTTATTTATTTTCCGCTGCTTTATATTCTTGATATGATTGTTTGGATTGTTTTAACCTAGAATTGCTTAATTTGACTAAGTAACAACTTGGCTAATTAATCTAGGCTACGCAATCTGTGTGTTTAAGGGGTCTAAATTTCCAACAATTTCATTTTTCTTTTTGATGTTGATGTTGATTATTTATTTAGTTAGATGCAGATGTGGTTTTTTAATACTAGTAATTATTTATTCCTAATTATTCTATTAGCCACGTGTTTGTGTGTCAAGTGAGTCTACAATTACTAAAATGATAATAGTTTCATAACTTAAGGATCAAAATGATTCCTTAAATGAAAAAAAGAAAAAGAAAAAAAGATCAAATGATTGGCTAAAAAGGAATAGAAAATTGAGGGATCCGTTTTCTTCCTGAACCAACCATATTCTTTCCTTCCAAAGGACAAAAAAGAGAGAGTTCTTATGGTGGGACTAGGGGCAGACCCAAGTGGGGGCTCAAGGGGGCCCGAGCCCCCCCCCCCCCCCCCTTGAGTCCAATTTTTTTTTTTTTTTTATATAGTTATTATATATTTTATATTTGTTAAGCCCCCTTCCAAAATCTTAAGCCCCCTTCTCCCCAATCAGCTTAACTAGTCTAACCCAAATAGACACTACACAACCCAAAAACTTAACAAAAATAATAAAAATATTCACAATGGTGATTGTATTTTAGTAGAAAAACTATTTACCACCAAAGAACTAAAAAATCGTTTCTTATTGGAGAAGTTAAAGCTAATTTTTCAACAACAGTAAACTAGTATAAATACCAGTTACTGTAGCAATTTGTTAAAAATAAAATACTATATTTTATTAAGATTATATCTCTTCATTCAATTAAAACTCAAATTATGTTTCTTCATTTAGCCAATCATGTGGTGGGTTTTTAGTTAGCTCAACTCGTAAAATCTCGGATGGTTAAATAAGAGACTTGGGGTTGAAATACTACCTACACCAAAAACCGGCCAGTATCTTGGTCTCATGATAAAGAGTTATCATCAGGAGCGAATGCCATAGATTGAAACTCTTTTAAAAAAAAAATCAACCCAATTTAAGATGAATTAAAGTTTATTTCAAAGAAGTTGATGGGCCAAGGTGAGAGCCCATATGATTTTTGATGTTGTTCAATCTATGAAGTATGAACAAATGCTTAAGTGTTTCTTCCTCTGCTCCACATAAGATTCATTCTATTTCTCCGATATGTTTTCTTTTCTGTAGCAGTAGAGGGGTTAAAGTGGAGCTCTTGAGGCCTGAGCCAAATCCTGAACCAAGAGATTCTTTGTGCCCAAGCCTAATGGATCTTCGGAGAAATCCTTGGGCTAGAACTTGGCCCAAATGATGTTTTTGTCCGAAACCACACATATATGCATAGTTCTCAGAACCGGACCGGACCGGAAGGTCGAACCTTGAAAAATGGGAACCAGGATTAAAACTGCTTTTTTAAGCATAAAAAACCGGGCACATGTGGCAATTTCATGAACCCCTAAAACCGGGGTTAGACCACACGAACCGGTGGCAAGAACGGTGTGGTCCAACCCCTTAGCAATTTTTTTTTTTTTTTTAAAAACAACTTAACACAATTTTATTCTATTTAATTAAATTATCCATCTCTTACAAGGAATAAAAAAAAAATTATAATTAAAATCTTTCAAAGATATTCAACTTTACTTCAAAAATGAATCATAAATTTTAATGTTTTCAGGATTATTGTTTTATTTTATTAACTTTCTTATTTAATTATTAAATATATGCTTGAAAATCATTAAATTTCCCTCACATATATAGATATATTAGTCAATTTTCCTAGTTTTATAAATTTAATATCTATATTTAGGCTTTAATTAATTATTAAATTAATTATGACGTCATCACGGTTCGACTTCGGTTCAACCTCAAAAACCTTGAACCTCTCTCTTTTACGGTTCATTGAACGGTCCGGGTTTGAAAGTCTTGCATATATGTGCTAACTCTAAAATATTCCTCATATTATGTGGACAACAGAGATGTTGGGGGCCCGTTTGGTACATGTGTTTAAAAACTGAAAATTGTTGTTTGAAAATATTTGTGGAAATATGTGTGAATAAAAAAGTACGTTGAAATGCGTGAAATATTATTTAAAAACTGAAAATAGTTGTTAGAAAACACAAATAAAGTCCGTTTGGTACATGTGTTTAAAAACTGAAAATTGTTGTTTGAAAATATTTGTGAAAATATGTGTGGGTAAAAAAGTGTGTTGAAATGCGTGAAATATTGTTTAAAAACTGAAAATAGTTATTTGAAAACACAAACCAAACACCCCCCAGGGCATTAGAAACTTTCTCATCTACCAATGAGGTGTAAGTCTGATAAAAAAAAAAAAAGGCATGGCACAACAACAACTGATAATGGTAAAAGTGTCGCTGTTTATGTACAGTTTCTATTTGGCCTTTTTAACTTCCCAAACCATGCCAATTAACAACGTCTTTTGATTTTAATAGATCTGTATATATATTTTTCCCAGTTGTTTGGTATGGGATCCACATCCGTCACTGCAACTTGATGGATTTGGAGCGTAAAGCAAACTAAATTGAGGTATTTTATATATTTAAATATAACATTTTAAAAAAAAGTATTTAAATATTACATTAACTCTATTATTTTGTTTTTTTGGATGCAAAATATCTAATTAAAATTTTGCATTCTTGTTCTACCAAACTTGTAGAATTGTGTTGATTTTTTTTTTTTTTTTTTTTGAAAAAGTCTATAGACACAAAAAATTTGACAAAAATTTTAACATATGTTGATGTAACAAATTCATACTGGTAAGTTAAAAAGTGAAATTTGTGGTTGACCTAGATGAGAACTAGTAAAAACTTGCTAATTCAACTAGTGTGACCACCAAGCACCCTTAGTGCGGTGGTTACTCCACAAGTATAAATGCTTGTGGGATGTGAGGGGTAAGAGCCGGGGTACAAGTCTCCAGGTAAATGCTTGTGAGATGTGAGGGGTAAGAGCCGGGCTTCAAGTCTCCAAGAGGAAGATTCACACACATATACACTTAGATTAGGTTAGAGTAGAAATTCTATCTTATATAAAAAAATAAAAAAATAAAAAAAAAAACTAGTGTGAAAAATATTATGAAATTTTTTGTGTATTTTTTTTTTTAAGAAGTATTACATTCATAACATTTTCACAATAAATCTGAGACGTAAAGTTTTCACTGGTTCTAATTTGAACCCACTACTGAAATTAATTTTTTCTCACCAATAATAATAAGTTTTAAGATTTGTTGTGAAAATATTGTAGAGTAGCATTTCTCTCTCCTTTTTTTCCTTTGTTTTTCATTGGAAAAAAAGACAAAGATATTCAAATTTGTATAGAATTGTAACTTCATGGAAGCTATTTGTTGACTCGTGGCTTCAATTGGATACACCGTGTATAGTAGCCACCCACTATATCATATACATACAAATATCGGTGAGACTTTCTGCGCAATTTTAGTGGAACAACATAGTGCCCAAGGCTGCTCCTTCCACTAGGCGAATTAGGCAATTGCCTAATGCCCCCAAGTGGAAGGGAGGCCCCAAAATTTTAGAAAAGAAGGGGGTAGTAGGGAAAGAAAAAAATTGGTTTCAGATGAATCTAAAAAAATCCGGCACATCCTTTTGACCAAAAAATAAAATTTCAGTTATACCCAGTTAAACATTGGTAGCACAAAAAAAAAATGGTCTAAATAAAATCAATTGTCTTAAAAATAACATCATTATCCTCTAGACAAACCAAAATTCAATAAGATAAACTACAAATCCGGCCTAAGAAATTAACCACAAAACAATCAATAATCAAAACAAATAAAAAACCTCAAATCCCTAAAATTTTGACCGTCTCTTTCTCATTCTTGCTTTATTTTTTTTTATCTCAACTCTTGCTCTCCGCCTCTCTCATTCTTTCTCTCCACTGTTGTTAGGCCTAGCTGCCTAGCTCAAGCTTCCTTTCCTCCGCCAACAGTCCTTTTTATTTTTTCGTTGCTACGATCAGTGTCGTGCTGCGTTTTGATTCTAGCTGCGTAATGGGTTTTGACTTTTGAGCTTCAGGTATAACTAATAACTTATAAGGCTTGCTTTCTATTCTAGTTTAGATTTGTTAAGAGGGCTGGGTTGTGGCTGGACATTTCACATTTGGGTCTTCATTTTTTTTTTTTTTTTTGGTTATAGGTGTAAATGTAATAGGATTTGTTTTGTGTTTTTTGTGGGTGGGTCTTGGCAGGTTCTTGGCTGGGCTGGGCTTGTTTTTGTTATGGCTGTGATTTTTTTTTTTTTTTTTTAATTTTATTCTTGTGTTTATATATATATATATATATATATATATATATATATATATATTAGTTATTGGTAATATAATGAATAAATCTTTATTTATACAGGTTGAGATTGCTAGAAACTTGTTATTATTCGGTAAAATTACAACAATACTTTTTATATAAATCAAGTTCTATTTTCATTTGTTCTACACTTGAAAGTTATTTTTTTATTTTAGTCTTCATAAATATATTGTTTGATTAGAAATGACTACTAGAAAATATGCATCTGGATATGAAAAACTACTAAAAAAAAAAAAAAAAAAAAAAGAAAAATTAATTGAGTCTCAAAAAGGATCAATGGATAAATTTGTTATTAGTAATAAACAAAATATAACACAAAATTTAGATGATAGTATCACAAATGAACAAGAAATTCACCAAAAAGTGTTAGAAGATAATGAAATGATACAATTGCAAGATAACAATGATGTTCAATTTTGCAATACAACAAATCTTGATAATGAACTTCAAAAGAATTTAGAAGAAAATGAAAATAATGATGAAAATGTCACAAATGAACAAGTTCACCATATCTAAGATCAATAATGTCCTAAGAAAGATTAAGTGGATTAGTTATATTATCAATTAAAAAGAAAATGTTAGAAGAACTTGAAAACAAAATTTTAATTAATTAATTTGCATCTCAAAAGAGAAGAAAAATAGATTTTAAGTGAAATATATTATAATATAAAAATATTAAATAAATATTATTTTAATTAATACATAAGTATAAAACAATCTCATTTTAACCCTTGCCTTTAGGCCCCAAAATGTCTAGAACAGCCCTTATACTGCCCACTTTATCATACAAATAATAGTCAACAAATTCATCTTGAAATTGATTGAACGTGACAAATTTGACCAGTTCATTTTCCCCGTTTGGACTGTGCAGGTCCTTTCTAGGATTTTTTATTTTCTTTTTGTCATTGCCGTCACTAAGGACCATATACTAAAGTGACCAAGCTCCATTCCTTTGACTGCCTTTCTAACACGTGAACCTTTTTATTATTAATTTTTGGGCCTTTTTCTTTTGTTTCTTTTCACTTTAGTGTTAGAGGTAAAATTCTTATTTATTATAAATATTATCTTTGTACTCGAACTTAGTCCCATGGGTTTGAAGGTAATATTCAAGGCAATAAATAGTGGTAGCTATAAATTTTAGTTCTTTATTGACCTATTTTCATTGTATATTAAAGTTATATTAAAAATACTGAAGAAATTATCCACTAACTTAATGTCTAATTTTCAAGTATAAATATTTTCGTCATTAGATCTACAACTAAAATTAAGTAGATTAAAATGTAATTCATAATAATAATTTATTTATTTTTCTTTACTTAATATACTATGTTTTATTTTTGAAGCTTTAAATAGTTAGTTATCTTTTGTAGGTAAACCAACTTTATTTATATTTTACTTGGGCACATGTGCGCAGCTGTTATATTATCAATTAAAAAAAAATGTTAGAAGAACTTGAAAATAAAAATTTAATTAGTCAATTTACATCTCAAAAAGTAAGAAAAATAAATTTTAAATGAAATATATTATAATATAAAAATATTAAATAAATATTAATTTAATTAATACATAAATATATAAATAAATAAAAATCTCATTTTAACTCTTGCCTTAGGCTCCAAAATGTCTAGAGCTTCTAAAAAAAATAAATTTTAAATGAAATATATTATAATATAAAAATATTGAATAAATATTAATTTAATTAATACATAAATATATAAAAAAAAAAAAAAAAAAAAAAATCCTCATTTTAACTCTTGCCTTAAGCTTCAAAATGTCTAGAGCCTCCCTGATATTGCCCACTTTATCATACAAATAATAGTCAACAAATTCATCTTGAAATTGATTGAACATGACAAATTTGTCCAGTTCATTTTCCCCGTTTGGATTGTACAGGTCCTTTCTAGGATTTTTTTTTTTTTTCTTTTTGTCATTGTCGTCGCTAAGGATCATATACTAAAGTGACCAAGCTCCATTCCTTTGACTGCCTTTCTAACACGTGAACCTTCTTATTATTGGGGTGGTTTGGTAATAGTTTTTCAAACAATCATTTTTAGTTTTTAAACAATATTTCACGCATTTCAATGCACTTTTTCATCCACACGTTTTTCTATAAATATTTTCTAATAACAATTTTTAGTTTTTAAACATATGTACCAAAAATTTTTGGTCTTTTTTCTTTTGTTTCTTTTCACTTTAGTGTTAGAGGTAAAATTCTTATTTATTATAAATATTATCTTTGTACTCGAACTTAGTTCCATGGGTTTGAAGGTAATATTCAAGGTAATAGAGAATAGTGGTACTCGATCAATCTTTGTACTCGATCAATCGAAAGTCGCGAATCAGGTTTTTAAAAAGGGTTTGTTCTTGATCCGAATTGGGGCTTTTGTGAAATTGAGTTGAATTTGATGAAATTGGCTTGTTGTATTGATGAAATTAAGCATTATACTCTGTGAGTTGTGTTATGTGATGCTCAATTCATCAATTTGTTTAAAAATTCAACAAGTGATTTTCAAATTTTTGGGTTTTTGTTAGAAACTCTATGCTCAAACCAATTTTGTCAATTTAATCTCAATTGAACTTAATCGCTCACTGCATTAGTACATGCATCATGGCATTGTAATTGTTTCACGCATCATATAGAATTTTATTCTATTGATTTTTGTGCTAACTTGCAGTCTCCCTTGGTTTGTGTGTAGGATTCACATGCATTGCATTGATTTCTGTATCCATTTTGCAGTTTTGCAGTCATATCTCTCATTGTTTTCATACATAGCATGCATACACTTTGCTAAATTGGGTACTCAACTTGATCTAAAAATTGATTGATTAATTTTTGACTTACGTACTTTCTAGTATATGCTATTTTTATGTGTGAATTGTAGAAAATATTTTACTTAAGAGATATGATGGATAATCAATGTGCAAATATTTTCTCTAATCATGCAACTGTTTATGGGTCACATAATGTCATGGTTGCATTTTATTGAAAGAGAGAATATTTTTTTCATGTGTATCCTCACCTTAGTTTTTAATTTTGGTTTGTGTGTTT